>OY757012.1:26730843-27008633 GCA_963580285.1 Lucinisca nassula
CCACTAGTGGATTAAATATGCAAATTAGTTAGATACGCCGCGTAACGTTACATGTATGACGTCCATAACAACGTCGCGTTTACTAACGGCGGAATAGTGATAATTTTGTTAAACAATCATAAATAAAATGCGTTTTAAATGTCATATGATAAATAGAATCTTGCATTCGTGCTCATGTATTATTGAATTTATTAAACCCATTGAAGAAAAGGGATAAAATGCTCGGCAAAGCCTCGCATTTTATCCCTTTTCCTCAACTCGTTTAATAAATTCAGAGCATTTTATCCCTTTTCCTCAACTCGTTTAATAAATTCAATAATACATGAACACTCATGTAAGATCCTCTATGAACAACATTGTGTAAGGGCATGTTGTGCTTGTTGGAACCGCCTGCGTAAACATGTCTATTTATTTACACTGCTCAAAACAATTAGTGGAACAAACACATATTTCCTCATAGTATTAACATGTTGGATAATGATGATGAAACAATGATTCAGAAATATTGAATTACTTAATCTGCAACATGTTAATGGGAAACATTGGCAACCAGTTCACAAATCACGACCTATAACCTGTTAAGGAAGAACTTTTATAAATGTTTGAGAATCAAATTATTTCAAATGTCATAGACATGATCAAATCAGTCACGTTTTTCTGTCAGTAATGTGTATGACCACCTCGAGCAGCACAACACTCCTGGCATGGCCGGGGCATGCTACGAAAGCTAGTGCTTCCCACTCAAGTCTGGGGATGTTTGTGAGTTCTTAAATAGTCATTGGTGGATGATCGCCCCGTGAGATACGTCTGTAAAGAATGCCCTACACATGTTCTATTGGACCTCACAATAGGATCTAGAATTTCATCTCGATACCGTAATGCAGCCAACATACCTCCGTTTATCACGTACAAGTCCGTTCGGCCTTCATAAAAAAATCCACCCCATACCATCACTGAACCCCCACCCTCCCTTCCTGACTGTCTGTTTCCACAGTGTTGCAGTCCTCGTATCGTTCTCTGGGTCGTCCCCAGACTCGAACACGTCGATCACATGCACTCAGGTGAAATCTGCTTTCATCCATGAACAGGACTGTACGGCAGTCTTGCGATCGCTAGTTCTGATGTTCTTGGGCAAACACATATCGACGCGCACGATGTTGCCTGGTGAGAATAGGCCTTATTGCCGGACGCCTGGCCCTCAGATTACCTTCATGCAACCTGTTACGTATTGTTTGATCGGATATATTTTGACCAATTGCATGCTAGAAATTGATTTGTAGCGTTCTGGTCGTGTTCTGCCGATTTCGCAGCGCTAGAGTTTGAAGATATTGGTCTTCCTTTTGTGACGTCATGCGGTTTCGGCCGTGCCCTTCTCGTTTAGTAAACATGCCCGTCTCCTGGTAGCGTCTCCATAGCCTGGCAACAACACTTCTCGATACATCAAAGCGTTCAACAACGATCCTGTGGGTGTATCCACTTTCGAGCAAAGCGACAGGTTGAGCGACCTCAATTTATTCCAAGACCCGCTTAAGCCATATGAAGTCACTATGAAGCCCAAAATAACGCATAACCAAACGATTGACATGTTTCTGACACAAACACAAATTTTGAGAATCAAATTTTGCCCCTTACCGAATTTCAGCCGTTCTATAGGGGTATCCATGCTGTAGCTCACATTCTTGCTTTGCACGCGAACCTTGCTTCTTGACGTTTGCATGAACATTGTTAAGAAACGTCACTTTATAAAAGTGCCTTTCCTTGAGTTCGGTGATGTTATACAGGCTTAAACATTTGCTCATTTAATTGTTTTGAGCAGTGTACATTGTAAATTTTACCGCCGAAAATCGAAAATTTAAAGCTTCCTTATTGTGGGACTAAAACACGACACAGAGGTAGCATGACATCTCCAGCCCTATCACCCAAAGGAATCACAAGGGTTCTAGGAACGGTCCAACTCTTACAACTTTTCTATAACCAGGCTTTGACTATGTAAGTCCAATCAGTTTCAGCTCTGCGCGGAAGAACCATGCAGCCCAATCTCTTTCTGCAAGACCCGATTGGCGGATGCGCTATTCGACTTTATCAAGTCAGAACACGGGCTTGGAGAAACAGTTTGAGCTGCATGGTGCTTCCGCGCAGAGCTAAGACCGACTGAATCGGAGAGTAAGAGAAAACCGCTTAAAAGGTATAAACCAACCAAGGAAATCCGGTGCGTCGGACCGCTCCTTAAATCCTAGCTGATTCTTTTGGTGGTATTGCTTGAGATTTCTTTTCATCTCAATATCTGTTAAAAGTCCCACAAAATCGAAAGCAAATTTCCAAAATGTCCTCAATAGTGTTGACGGGGATGTAAAACATCAACACAAACATTTTACTTGCTTTCCTTTTGGGATCAGTCAATCCCCTTCATACCGGCATTAATTATAAAGACAAAACTAGTTATTACGGCAATTTCAATAGAATGACTTCTCCGCCAAATGTTCAGCCTCGGTTCAGAGCGGCGTGGGCTTCCTTTGGGTTGGAAATGTACATAGTCATTAAAGATACTCCAAGAAACAAATGCTATAGATATTTGTTAGAATCGCCTCACCAAGGCGATTCTAACAAATGTATATAACATTTGTTTCTTGGAGTAATAATGGGGAAAAGGCCTTTTATGATCTATCATACTCCTAACTGGGATTCTTTATAACGGCCAAAAATTAATCTTAATTAATAATAATTATCAATCGACCAAACAATTACAAAGCAGATGTCTACATGACTATCCTAAATTTGATGAGGAAAGCCTATAAAGAAAGACGTTGCCCTATTCTTGTCTCTGTGTGGTCAGCGTGTTGTTCTAGAGTGGTATCAATAGAATCTGGGCTGGAATCAGATGTTGGGCTTGGCAAACAGTGTACAGTCGAACTTCAATGGCTCGAAAACCTTTGGGACCCCGAAAATCTGTTCGAGACATGGGTAGTTCGAGCCACTGAGGATTACTGCCAGGAGGCATAACGTGATACTTTTAAACATCCTTTCGGTGTTCTATAATGAAAATGTATGCTTATTCTAATGAGTGCACATAACATACATTTGCAAGATAAAAGACTAAAATCTCCTTAATTCTCCCCCACTATTTCTTATGTAGAGGATTTCGCTAGGGGCTCAAGAAAGGGTTCGACTCATCCATGGTAAATGAGCCATCGATGTTCGAGCCATCGAAGTTCTACTGTAGATATGAATGAGATAGTACAGGGGATGAAAGGGGGATTTTGGAGAAAGCGGAAGATGAAAGAATGTAATCAACACGAAAACACATCTATACAATTTAGACACCCTTGAACCCCACTTTTATATAGTAAAACGGGGGTTAACAGGGGCACACCTTATATTTCTTATTTCTGCTCTAAAATATAGATTGTGGACCTCGTTAAAAGGTGGTTCTAACGTGTACCCACAATCTATATTTTGAGCAGAAATAAGAAAAATGTCACAATTTTTCATCTTAAAATTTTCGATTTTGGTCGTAAAATTTACAGTGTTTTTGTATAGGCACATTTTCGTAGTGAAACAAAAAAATTACAAGAACATTCCCCCTCTACCTTTACCTGCTGCAAGGACGGCAAACCCTGCCCAGTTGTAAGCCAGTATCATTTTGGCGCCTTAGTGACGTAAGATACACGATACCTTTGCCACACCCAAAAACTACATTTAACATACATAACATACTAATATTTAATAGGAGAGGCGGCTCCAAAGAGTACCCACAATCTAGATTTTGAGCAGAAATAAGACTAACATAACATTTTTTTTATCTTAAAATATTCATTTTTTTTCGGCGATAAAGGCTACAATGCATTTGTACAGGCGTATTTGCATAATGTAAAGAATATGCAAGACATAGGCTATCAGTATACCGCAAACCAAATATTCTAGTCGGGCTACACTAAAAAGAAAGTCACTAGGTCAAACAAATGAAAACCTTCAATTAACTTGATTAAAAAGGGGGTCACTCATACCCATTTGTGGCGGGAAACCCCAAAACGGGTACACTGGCAATAGTTCAGGCCCAGATGAGACTCCACAGATTGCGGCGTCTGACCAGGGCATTTACTATTTGGCAAAAGCCCAAACAATTCTAGCTAAACTTTTGAACGAATTAAACAATTTCGAAATAAACAACTGCCATACATATTGAGGAAGATTTCATTCATTTGAAAATAGGTGCAAGGAAGAGAAGGTGAAATCTTTCCATGCAGATGGCACTTGTGACAAAGAATATGCTATATGTGACAACTTTGTTAATTTTAATGTGTCCTCTTCTTCTTCTTTTACTTTTTCGTCGTCCTCTTGTTCTAATTCTTCTTCTTCATCATCTTCTTCATCATCTTCATCGTCGTTGTCTTCCTCAACGTCGTCGTCGTCTTCCTCATCGTCGTCGTCTTCCTCATTAACGTCGTCGTCTTCCTCATCGTCGTCGTCGTCTCCCTCATCGTCTTCGTCTTCCTCCTCGTCGTCGTTGTCCTCCTCGTCGACGTCTTCCTCGTCGTCGTCTTCCTCGTCGTCGTCGTCGACTTCCTCCTCGTCATCGTCTTCCTCATCGTCGTCGTCTTCCTCATCGTCGTCGTCTTCCTCATCGTCTTCGTCGTCTTCCTCCTCGTCGGCGTCTTCCACATCGTCGTCGTCGTCTTTCTCGTCGTCGTCGTCTACCTCATCGTCGTCGTCGTCTTCCTCATCGTCGTCGTCTTGCTCATCGTCGTCGTCTTCCTCATCAACGTCGTCGTCTTCCTAATTGTCGTCGTCGTCTCCCTAATCGTCGTCGTCCCTCTCCTAGTCGTCGTCTTCCTCATCGTCGTGGTCGTCTTTCTAATCGTCCTCGTCTTCCTCATCAACGTCGTCGTCTTCCTCATCAACGTCGTCGTCTTCCTCATCGTCTTCGTCGTCATCCACACCGTTGTCGTCGTCTTCTTCATCGTCGTCGTCTTTCTCGTCGTCTTCCTCATCGTCGTCGTGTTTCACATCATTGTCGTCGTCTTCCTCATCGTCGGCGTCTTCCTCATCGTCGTCGTCGTCTCCCTCATCGTCGTCGTCGTCTTCCTCATCGGCGTCGTCGTCTTCCTCATCGGCGTCGTCTTACTCATAGGCGTCGTCTTCCTCATCAACGTCGTCGTCTTCCTCATCGTCGTCTCCCTCCTCGTCTTCGTCTTCCTCCTCATCATCGTTGTCTTCCTCATCATCGTCTTCGTCATCATCATCAAATTATTTTGCAAATTGAAAGCAAATGTATGTTTGTGTAAAGCTGCTACTTTCATGACAACATTTAATGTCGAAAAACCTAACACAAAAAATTTGTAATTTACTGTTGTAAGTTACTTGCCTTGCCGAATGTATCCAAAGCATTTATCGCACCTTCATAGTGTTTGTAAAGCGATATTTTAAGTTTCAGCTGAAGGTTTACAATACAATCTGTGAATCTGATTAAATAAATGCTCATATTTATTTGTTCTTTTTCAAACAGTATGTCTGTGCCAAGTTTCATTTATGTCATTGTAAATCATTAATGCGTTGCACGAAACGTCGCGAACAGATATGTCTAAATATTGAATAAAGAAAACGTACTTATTGTATAATAGTTATTACTGTTAAAAATGCAACACTATGGAATATTTGTTCTGTCTGCATGACGGAACTGCTTTCAACAACGGGCCAACTACCCAGTTGTCAAAAACATTTGCTTGTTTGAATTTGAGGTTTAACGTCCGCATAAACACTACTCAGGTCATTCCGGAGACGCTGCTTACAATTTCGTGGGACTTTTACCCGACAGTGAGATGAAATGACATCAAAAACCCTGTCGCCCAATGAAACCAAAGGGCTTATATGCATTTGACTATCTGACTCGCATCACTTTGCCTGGGCTGGCATAGTCTATCTAAGCGGTTAAGCAGTACTCATTTGAAATATTGATCATGATACTACTACTGCTACTGCTGCTACTACTACTACTACTACTAATATGATCTGTTTCAGCTCAAAGCGGCCCAGTCTATTTCTCCAAGTCCAGGTAATTTAGTTGGGTTGAGGGTTTTCCGGTTGTTGTTACCAAATCTAGGCCAAGGCACGTGACAGCTAGCACACAAATGCAAACAACGCCGTCCAAGTGATTCAGACCGCACAGGAAAGCATCCGAAAGATAATGTCTGTATTCTGAATTTGTTAAATAAAACACTTATTTGATGGATGTTTGGATAGTAGTCAAATCGTTTTCCCCTCGGGTTTTGGCCTTGGCATCAGGAAAACACGCCTATATAATTTTGATCCCCTTGAACCCCGCATTTATACAGGAAGACTGGGGTTTCCATGGATAAACCTTATTTTTCTTATTTCTGCTCTAAAATATAAATTGTGGGTACTCTTTAGAACCACCTCGATGCGGCGGTTCTAACGAGTATCCACAATCTATATTTTGAGCAAAAAATAAGAAAAATAACACAAGTTTTCATATTAAAAAGTGTTCGTTTTTTTTCGGCGGTAAAGTGTAACATAAATTTGTATGGGTGTGTTTTCGAAATGGGTAGTAGTCCTTCATGTCGTCAGCACTATCTCGGGGCAATAGTTTTGACTATTTCCTAAACAGCAGTCCAATAGGCAATAACGTATTGTCTTACCATGAAAATTCTGAACAAGTTTTTTGATGATTGGACAAAAACTGTGGCCTCTAGAGTGTTCATAACATTTTTTTTATGATTTGATCTTATAACCTACTTTTTGACCTGACATAACCCATATTCGAACTTGATCGAGATACTGTCCAGATGATCATTCTGAGCAATTTTCATGATAATTGGACCAAAACTATGGCCTCAAGTGTGTTCAGAAAGATTTGTATGATTTGAAATAATTACCTACTTTTTTATTTTGATCCGACATGACCCATATTCGAACTTGACTCAGATATTATCAAGATGGTCAATCTGTGCGAGATTGATGATGGTTGGTATAAGTTTTTGTTTGATTTGACGCACTGACCTACTTTTTAACCCGACATGCCCCATATTCGAACTTAACCGAGGTACATTTATTGTCAAGCTGATCATTCTGAGCAAGATTGATGGTGATCGGGCCAAAAAGGTGGCCTCTAGTTTGTTAACAATGTTTTTCAATGATTTGACCTACTGACCTACGTTTTGATCCGACATGACCCATATTCGAACTTAACCGAGATATTGTCAAGATGTTCATTCTGAGCTCGAATGATGATGATGGTACCAAACCTGTGGCCTCTAGTGTGTTCACAAAGTTGTTTCTATTTGACCTATTGACCTACTTTTCGACCCAACATGACCAGTATTCGGATTTGACCGAGATATTGTAAAAATGATCATTCTGAGCAAGTTTGATGATGATTGTGTCATAATTGTGGCCTCTCAATGTGTTCACAATGTTTTGCTATGTTTGTCCTTCAGATCTACTTTTTGACCCAACATGACCTATATTTGAACTGGACCGAGATATTTTCAAGATGTTCATTCTGAGCTAGAATGGTGATGATGGTACCAAACCTGTGGCCTTTAGAGTGTTCACAAAGTTGTTTCTATTTGACCTATTGACCTACTTTTCGACCAAACATGACCAGTATTCGGACTTGACCGAGATATTGTAAAAATGATCATTCTGAGCAAGTTTGATGATGATTGGGTCATAATTGTGGCCTGTCAATGTGTTCACAATGTTTTGCTATGTTTGTCCTTCTGACCTACTTTTTGACACAACATGACCTATATTTGAACTCGACCGAGATATTTTCAAGATGATCATTCTAAGCAAGGTTGATCACGATCGGACTCAAACTGTGACCGCAAGTTTGTTGACAAGATTCTATCATTAGACTTACTGACCTACTTTTTATCCGACTCGACCCATATTCGAACTTGACCGAGATATTGTCTAGATGATTATTCTGAGCAAGTTTGATGACGATCGGACCGCAAAGGTGTGGCCTCTAGTATGTTCACAATGTTTTACAATGATTTTATCAACTGCGTGAGTGAGTGCTTGAGTTTTACGTCCCACCAACAACTAAGGTCATATGGATACGGGACCTCGGTTTAAAGACTCATCCGAAAGTCTGTTGATCTACTGACCTATTTTTTATTCGAACTTGACCGAGAAATTCTGAGCAAGTTTAATGATGTTTGGTAAAAAACTGTGGCATCAAAGTTTTTCAATGCTATGACTTACTGACGTACTTTTTGACTCAACATGACCCATATTGGAACATAACCGTGATATTGTCAAGATGATCATTCTGAGCAAGTTTGATTATGATCGGACCAAAACTGTGGCTTCTAGTGTGTTCACAAAGGGTTTTCTATGATTTGACCTACTGACCTGGCATGAACCATATTCGAACTTGACAGAGATATTGACATGATGATCATTCTGACAAAGTTTGATGATGATCTGCCATAAGCTATGGCCTATAGAGCGTTCGCAACAAAAGTTCATGCACAAAAGACGAACGACGCACGACGAAGCCGGAAATCTCACAGTCACAAAAGCTCACCATGACCTTCGGTCAGGTCATTACGCAAACACGCCTATACAAATACATTGCCACCTTTATCGCCTGAAAAAATGAAAATTTTAAGACGAAAAATTGTGAAATAAGGTATACCCCCGGAAACCCCAGTTTTACTTTATAAAAGTGGGGTTCAAGGGGGTCAAAATTATATAGGCATGTTTTCGTGATGTGAGCTAAAACAACAACGACTGAAAAAAGACAAACATTTAAATAGAAGAGTAATAAAGACTTTACCAGTTTTTGCTCTATTACATAATGTGTAAAGGGTCTATTTGCGTATTGGTTTTCTATATTCTTGGGAAGACTGTTGGTTATACCCTTGGAAGAATTGTTTACCATTCGCTGCACATTTATTATAAGTCGGGAGAAAATAATCAATGATGGGTCGAGACCATGTAAATCTCAAGTAAATCTCAGGTTCCTTTTCAGTTAAGACTCATGCTCAGCAAAGCCTTGCATGTGGCTTAAATAAACTGAAAACTTGCCATGGTTTCCTTGTCTCACTCTCAGTGTCATCACATAAATTTTGAGTTTCTATCACATTGTGAAAAACTTAGGTGAACGCATCACGAAAACATGCCAACATAATAAAAAGCTAAAAGGTTGCCTATGGAAACAAAGAACAACGAAAATCGGAGACTAGGTTTTATTGAGTCTCTTCATACAAAGCAATATAGTTTGCAAGGCTGCATACCCCTCCGAACACCGGCTTAATCGATATTCGATTGTCAAAGTAACCAGAATGGACTCAATGATCCCAAAGAAAAAGACAATATAATCTGCACTTTGATGAAGCACGGGGAGACTTTTTACTTTTTACGGAGACTTTTTTTTATTTTGACCACCAATTGAATCCCACTTCTATACTGGGTTTACAGGTGCCAACCCTTTTTTCTTACTTCTGCTCTAAAATATAAATTGTGGGTACTGGCTAGAACCGCCTTGATGAGGCGGTTCTAACGAGTACCCACAATCTATATTATGAGCAGAAATAAATAAAATATTACACTTTTTCATTTTAAATTTTCTATTTTTTTTTTATTGGCGATCAAGGTTATAGAATAGTATAGTTGGTTGGTTGTATTGGAGTTTTACGGCCCAGGCAACACTATTTAGGTCAATTTCGAGCCGGTCAGTTTACCTATCAATACTTTCCTAGGCAGGCTTAAACGTAAGCGGTTAACCAGTACAGTGCACATTCTTTCGCCAGAAACTGACAAATGTCCTTCTTGAATCAGCGGAAGGGTGAGAATGACCGTAGAAAAGAGATCATGATCAATCTCAATGAAAGAATGTTGCCGACCCTGGCGGGAGTCGAACCGACGTCCTCCCGATCACCAGTCAGACGCGCATCCGATTGAGCCACTGAGGCCGGTTAGTATAGAATAATATACAATATATTTGTATTGTCATATTTTCATGATGGGATACTCTAGACTTGTAAAGTCTTTCAAAACGCAGTGAGACGTGACTGCACTTTTAATTTTGAACTAGTCCGTGTTTTAGGTAAGTCGCCTTCAGTTGGAATTTTACATTGGGCGATATAGTTTTACTGAGATTCGTACTACACAGATTAACCACTTGGCAAAGAATTTTACATATTGGAATTATCAAAAATCTGTTTTTTAATTCTAAAATCCCATGAAAATAGAAATCCGAAACCTGCTACGCCTTAAACATGGAATACTCTTGTCACGCTTGAACGTTGAACTCTCAAAGGTCGTTGATAAACTATATAAGGAGGCGAATATTGTGACTTTCCATTTGTATTCCTGTAAACTTACCCACACCTGCATAAAGTTCTACTCTTTGAGGAAAACGACCATCCATAAAGAACATATGCTCGCCTCTAAGAGTAGACCCATGTAAAAAGAGATTCACTGTCATTTGAAATAGTTATCTGTTCCGAACGTGCACACCTTCACCAAAATACAAAACAAGTTGAAGGCTAGAAAACTTTATTTACGAAGTATACTATATGTTATTGTAAGCTACAGTCTGTTCATTTTGGCAAATTCCTTCCTCTTTCATGACTAAATATTCATTGCGCTACCCTTAAAAGAAGAATAGTCCACAATTCGCCATGTTATGTGTAGAAAAAAGAATGTTACTGTATAAAATCAGATTTATCTCAGTGTTCGTGCTCAGCTGATACCATAATGACAGCAACTGTCGAAAAATTCTTTTTCTGATTCTATGAGGAGCCGACAAGAGGACTTTCTCCGGATCCGCCAAAAGTGGCGTCTTTTGAACTTCCTGGAATGCAAACAGAACTAGAATAACCATATACAAAATACTTATACTGATCTAAACTGCATTACCTTTGAATTGGGAAGCCTGACTATAGGCACATCGATAAAATCCACGAAAATGAAATTCATTCCTATAATATAGTGAATATTTGCAATTCTCCATCATAATGTATATTTCGAGTTATCTGGGGACGTCAATGCGCACACAGGACAGTTCACCGAAACAGCAGATAACTTGTACTTTGATAGCTACTTAAATGTGGGCCTGGACAATAGTGCAAATAGTAACATTCCTTTACGCGTGAGCAAGGATGCCGCCCTCGATAATTATAGTCGAAGATTATTGGAACATTATGTAAATCAACCGTTTCATTGAATGGTAACGGCAGACTTGGCGCGGATAAGGACACTGGCGAATATACCTACATTACAAATCGAGGGCGGAGCGTTGTGGACTACTTTTTACTTTCACTGCCTGACTTTCAGTATATCTCGGAATTTTGTATTTGTGATCCCGATGAGTACTCCGATCACTGTGCATTGTATATATGTTTTGAATTGAAATTTGTTAATTCACCATGTAGTAGTACAGAGGAACCAAACTTTGTACGAAAACTTGTATGGTCATGTAATAACGAGGAAAGTTTTAGACATTCATTATCGCAGCAATTTTGCAATTATGAAAATTTCATTAAGAAAGCAGAAAATGCTAATTCCACTGATAGCCAGGTTGTAGATAGTTTTTTAAATTTACTTTTGACACGGCATACCCATATTTTGGTAAAACAGTGCATTCTGATAAACCGCGCCAGTTGCAAAACATAAAACAAATTGATGGTTCGATGACGCCTGTAAAACAGCGAAGACTGATTTTAACAGAGCTAAACATGCCTATACTCGCAATCGTTCGGATACCAACAGAGTAAATCTTACGCAATGCAGATCAAAACTTAAAGCAAATCGTCGTGCAAAAGCCATGTTTAAATTTGAAGAGTGTGTAGGGGTAAATTTTTTTTAGCAAAATCAAATTCTAAATTATTTTGGAAAGAAATAAAGAAGCGCAAAAAGAAAAAATCAAAAGTTGCTGATAATCTCACAGCTGATGACTTTTTCGAACATTTTACCCAAGTTTTTGACACATATCCCGATAACGTACCCCCAAATAATAATGGCCAAGATTTACACTCAAAAGCGCATAATACCCTTTTGTATAGGCCATTTTCAATGAATGAGCTTGAAAGGTAATATCTAGTCTGAAATCAAATAAAAGTCCGGGGTTGGACGGCCTTATTGCTGAAATATTTAAAAGGTCCGACGATATTCTGTCTCCGCCACTGGTAAGGTTGTTTAATGTTGTTTTCTTATGTGGTTCTTACCCGTCACAATGGTCTGAAGGACTTATAACACCAATCCATAAGAAAGATGATTTAGAAGACGTGAACAACTATAGAGGTATTACATTGATAAATGTATTATCTAAGATATATTCACATCTTTTGAATAATCGGCTTCTGAACTGGGCTTCTGAGAATGACAAGCTGTAAGAATGTCAGTTCGGGTTTCAAAAGAACAAATCTACTCTATATTGTATATTTATTTTTCATGCAGTAATATCGAAAATCTTGAACCAAGGTGATAAGTTATATTACTGCTTTATCGACTACCAGAAAGCATTCGATCTTGTAAACAGAAGTTGTTTTTTGTGGCAAAAGCTGATTAGAGATGGCTGCACCAGTATGATGATAAAAGCACTTAAAGCTATGTATAGTAGTGTGAAAGCATGTATAAGATATAAAAAATAAATGCTCACACTATCTGAATATAAATGCGGGTGTGAAACGGGGGGTGGGGGGGGGCTTTTGTTTATATTCTTCATTAATGACATTTTGGAAAGTGTCTCATCAAATATTGAACATAACCAACTTATTACTGAATTAAACTTATTTATGCTTCTCTACGCGGATGATGCTGTTCTCTTTTCTAAATCTGCAGAACCGCTACAAAACATGGTGAATGAACTGCACGAATATAGCATGCTATTGGACCTCAAAGTTAATACAGACAAGAATAAGATAATGATGTTCGAAAGGGGGCGTAAAACGAATAATGACTTATATTATAATGGTACTTTGCTTCAAGTGGTGGACAATTTCAAATATTTAGGAACAATGTTCCATGAGAACGGAAGTTGGAACAGAACTCAAAAATGCTTGTCTGATTATGGCGCCTATGCATTTCATAGCTTAAACAGATTGTTTCAAAATATAACGCTATCTGACACTGAAAAGTTTAAACTATTTTATTGTCTCTTTGGCTCCGTACTTAGCTACGCCTTCGAGGTCTGGGGTTTCCATAAAGCCCCGGATGTTAAACGTATACACACTCGATTTTGTAGGAATATTTTAGGGGACAAAAAGTCAACAAACTTATCAGCGTTGTATTGCGAATTAGGAAGGAAACCTCTGATAGTATTTCGAAAACTGAGAATAATAAGGTACTGGATTAAAGTTATAAACACAGATAATCCCCTTCTTAAGAGAATATATAATATGTTAGTAAATGACGTTATAAATAATGTATCTTACAATGGAAATAATTGGGCCTATAATTTGAAAACTTTGTTAGATAGTTTAGGTATGAGTTATGTATGGAACGATCAAGACATTATTCGAGATATACCATATTTGGAAATCAAACAACGTATTTTAGACAATGCTAATGAAGAGCTGAGTATGTCTCTCAATACGTCTACTAAGCTTTATACATATTCGAGCTTCAAACTCGATACAGAATACGAACCGTATCTAAATAAAATCCGAAATAAGAAATATAATTTTGCATAAAGCCGATTACGTCTAAGCTCTCATAGTTTTGCGATAGAAACGGGTCGTTATAATGGAACTTCCCGAGAGCAAAGAAAGTGTGTAAAATGTAACATGAATTCCATTGAGAACGAATATCTCTTTATTTTAATTTGTCCAAATTATACCTACATCCGTCGAAATATCTTGCACCTTACTATTGTAGCTGGCCGGGTATGGGAAAATTTATATCACTTATGCAGTCAACAGACTTCACAACTGTCAGTAATTTAACAAAATATATATATAAGGCAAATTCTAGACGAATGGTGTTGTCGTGATCTAAATATTTGTATTATTTATCTTATAATATGTTGATACTACGACTCTTACATGTTTCTCTAGTCCATATGTTTGTATCTGCTAATTTGCTTTACTACTCATAAATACTTACTGTGCTTCTTGTAAATATGGTAAACCACATGCTTTATGTATCTGGCGAAAAGCATTGTGTATGTTTAGTGCCAATAAAATATTTGTATTGTATTGTATTGATTTTATATGAGTGTTCATGTATTATTGAATTTAAATAGGGATAAAATGCGAGACTTCGTCCAGCTTTATACCCCTTTGCCTCATTACGACACAGAGTGCATTCTTCCGTATCCCAAATACAGTTATTTTTATTGATGAACATTTCTAATGTTTTTACTTATTTATACACTAAAACAATGGTTGTTGATACTCGTTACCTTACGAAAACACGCCTATAGAAATACATTGTAAATTTTATCGCCTTAAAAATAATAAATTTTAGATGAAGAGATGTGATATTTTTTCATATTTCTGCTCAAAATATAGATTGCCTCATCCGGGCGGTTCTAACGAGCACCCACAATCTATATTTTGTATCCCCGTAAACCCCAGTTTTACTGTATAAAAGTGGGGTTCAAGGAGGTCGAAATTATATAGGCCTGTTTTCGTAGTCAAAACCACCTCAATAAGTCTTGGAGCAGAAATAAGCATAATAATGTTTACCCCCATAAACCCCAACTATTATCTCTATATAAAATTGGGTTAAATGAAACACAAAAAAAAAAAAATCAATATTCCGCCATTAGACGCGATGTTGTTCAGGACGTTTGTTTGTTTAATTTGAGATTTAACGTCCCCGTCAACACTGTAAAGGTCATTTTGGAGACGTTGCTTCCAATTTTGTGGGACTTTTACCCGACATTGAGATGAAATGACATCTAAAGCCCTGCCGCCCAATGAAACTAATCGGTTTTATAAGCATGGACGGGCTTTGCCTAGGCAGGCTTAGATCCTTTAAGCGGTTACCCAGTACTCGTGTGCGGGTCAGTTTCAGCTCTGCGTGGAAGCATCATGCAGCCCATATATTTCTTCAAACCCGATGGGCGGGGCCGTGTTAAAGACGTCATTCGTGTAAGGTTAAGGGACGTATCTAAGGAAATTGCATTATTAATTAATCCACTAGTGGGATTGTCGAATTTTATCCCTTAAGCTGCCACGATAAACAACATCTGAAGATGTCTGCTTATATCGTCTGCTGAATCTTCTTGCAATTTTTTATAATTTTTTTTTTGGCACACAGGCAAACAGTATGGGTCCAGATAATCTGGGTCCACACCGTTTGCAAAAACAAATGACATTGGCGGCAAAGCAGACGGCAGACGAAAATTGTCGTTATTGGCATGTTAAGGTTTAAACATGGCGTTATTACATTCTCAGACCCGACGCCGTGAAAATGTGTTATTTTTTTTTAGAAACCAGAACCTTAAGGTCAAAGTTCAAGGGACTGACTGACAAGAATGATCTTATATGTTTAGTGTTTCGATACGTTTTGATATGGGCCCCGTCAAGCGATTTTGGTACTTATCGCCTATGCGAGCAGCGAAGGTTCAGGCGAGCCTGCGCATCCGCGCAGTCTCGCCAGAACCTTCGCTGCTCGCTCATACAAGCAGTGGATCAAGCGGAACCTTCAGACCGAAAGCCATAATCTCGGGCCCCTCTGAATGGCTGGGCATGCGCAATTAAAATTCGTCATGACGGAATGCTCGAAGACCCAAATTCGCTTGGCGGGGCTCATATAATCACTGATAATTGAGATTGCCATCACTTTTAAGTAAATAAAGCATTTCAAACTATTGAAGTGCATTACGATACTGTTACTCATCCGTGAGGCATAGAATATCTTTATTGTGAAAGCACAGATATTTAAAAATGATTTTTGATGATCATTTGCGATACTTGTCTTATTTTTACTCCAAACAGTTCTAACGCGTATCCACAATCTATGTCTTAGAGTAGAAATAAAGAAAATAATGTTTACCCCCGTAAATCCCACTTTTCTCTGTATAAAGTGGGGTTTAGAGGGGTATTCATCCAACGAACATGTTTACATGATGTGTTCACATCATTTAGCATTACCCAATTGTATCCTTCTGTCTTCGGATACCCTCAAGACTGGTCCTATGCAAACAGGTTGGCTCCTGATGAGATATATCATAAAGTACCATGCCATCTCAACAGGATCATCCCTGGTTTTCATTCTGTTAATGATTTTGACTAAACACCCATCTCTTCAATACGAAATGTTCATGTCCGAATTCAGAGATGACGAAACCTTTGCGTGAAATATTTACGCGGGAAACATAACGAAAACACGCCTGTACAAATATGTTGTAAACTTTACCGCCCAAAAAGCTAAAATTGTAAGGTGAACAATTTGATTTTTTTTTATTTCTGCTCAAAATATACATTGTGGCTACTCGTTAGAAACGCCTCATCGAGGCGGTTCTACGAATATACATAATCTAGATATAATAGCAGAAATGAGACAAATACAGGATATTTACTTTTTTGTTTTTTTATGAATATCGAAAATATTTCATCTTACGTCACAATTTTTGACTTGGCTATGGCGTCACAACTGTCAGTTTCAAAACATAAACAGATCACCATTTCGATTACAGCATTTATACAGTACAAAGAGTGCTTTTCAAGGTATTTTACAGAATTATTTTAATGACTTTCGGCGAGAAAAGTAGTTCGGACTGCTATTGTGAAATAACACGGTCATGTTATTTTTCACACTGTGAAAATATCAATTTCACAGTTTATATTTTCACACTGTGAAAATATCACTTTTATTCGTTTCAGATATTCATTTCACTGCTATGTATAAAATTAATAATGTTTACCCCTGTAAAGCCCAGTTTTACAATATAAAAGTGGGGTTCAAGGAGGTCAGCTCTGTCGGGATATAAGTATAAAATCTTCGTTTTGTTAAGTGTTCTTCTTCTTCGTCTTCTTCTTCTTCTTTGATGATGATGATGGTGTTTTGCTGCTGCTGTTGCTGCTGCTGATAAAACGATGATGATGATGATGAAGATGATGATGATATAAAATGGAAGTAGAATTGAGCATTAGTTGGTGGCAAATTTAATAGATGAGTACGGAGAACAGGAGTTGAATATAAAAAGAAATTCATACGCATCGATGCTATAATTATAAAAATTATCCTGAAATGATACCAGAGAAAACTGATGGTTATGTATTGTAATGTTGAACCGATACCAGTAAAACCATAATTAAACGTCTACTCTGATCAAATTGCCTGAACGCCTTTGTTTAACTTCTAACATTGACACGCGAGCTTTAAGGCAAGCCGAATGACACACAGCTCGCCTTAAACCAAACCTTAGAATAGGTTTACAGGGATATATATTGTGTCGTATTTCTACACAAAATATACATTGTGGGTACTCGTTAGAACCCTCAATATATGTTTTGAGAAGAAATAGCAAAACCATCAGATTCTTTTTTTTTATCTGAAGAAATTTTTTATGGTAAAATTGTCAATTTACATGCATTTGAGTTAGCCCCCGCCATCGGGGCCTGCAGAAATAGATGGGCTGCATGATGCTTCCTCGTAGAGCTGAAACCGACTCGCACACGAATACTAGTAAACCGCTTAGAGGATCTAAGCCTGCCCAGGCAAGGCGGTCCGAGTCGGCTGTCCATGCTTATAAACCCTATTGGTTTCGTTGGGCGGCAGGGCTTGAGATGTCATTTAATCTCAATGTCGGGTAAAAGTCCCACAAAATTTGAAGCGATGTCTCCATGTTGACGGGGAAGTTTAACTTCAAATCAAACAAGTAAACAAAAACATAACCTCAGTTTATGTAGAGAAAACCGGGGTTTGCCAAGGTATGCATTATTTTGCCTATTTCTGCTCCAAGACATAGGCTGTGGGTATTCGTTGAAATCGCCTCAGTGAGGTGGTTCTACCTACGTTTTAAGTAAGAATAATAATACCGGCCCCGATAGCTCAGTTGGTAGAGTGTCCGCTCCGGGGAACGGGAGGTCACGGGTTCGATCCCGGGCCGCGACATACCAAAGTCGTTAAAAATGGTACTAGCTGCTCCTCGCTTGGCACTCAGATTTACGGGGTAGAGCTAGGACTGGTCGACCCAGTGTCAGGATAATGTGACTGGGTGTGGTATCATGTAATGTGTCTGGGACATGATACTTCAGTGAGGCAGCACTATAAAAGTGAGCATTGAGCTCCCTGTCACAACCAGACACCGTCGTGATATGACTGAAAGATTGTTGAAAGCGACGTTAAACCCGAATTCACACACACACACACACACACACACACAAGTAAGAATAATAAGATGATTAGTACAAGCAACCTTGCTTGTTTTCAAAATAGAAGTGGAGGCAATGATCAGGAATCGATACAGTCAACCCACAGCTCCCATTAGAGACACCAAAGGGAAAGAAACACAAACATGAAACAACAGATCTAATTGAAACACCAATAGTGGAAAGCCAAGAGGATATTTACTTTCCCAAAAATGGCCAATACTATAGGATATCCAAAATAAAAAAAAAAAAATAAAAACGACACAAACACCCAAAGACAAGCCATAACAAAAATAAACCGCGACAGAAGAACCGCCTTGGAACGGTCAGCGGAAACGAATTCCACTGGGATGCTTAAATCGATTTTACGTGGCCACAATCCTCACCCTTACTTCAGTCGCGATTTAGACAAATATTTTGTTCAGTCCGCACGAAGGCCTCCTAACTCATCAGTGCAACATCTCCGTGAACACAAAAATCAAACAACCAGAGATGAAACAATGGTGAGGACTCGACAGCAAGAAACCACTGAAATACTGGAGCAAAAGAAAACCAACAGCTAGGCTCCGATGGGACCGACCAGAGATAGAGCATCAGGTACCAACCAACATTACCTTGAATAAGATCTCTCTAATTCTCAATAAGCCTTTACGTTGGAACCATCATAGAATCTGAGGCCTGACCCTACGGCGTGCAATTAAAGAGGGCAGCAAAGTTGCCAACCGTGATTGGGTTTACTACCATGCATGCAGTCTGTCGTATAACATTTATGTTGCACCCAATCTTTTATATCGAAGAATGATTTAACGAAATTAGGTGCTGAAGGCGTTGCGGTTATATATTTTACTGAATTTATATACTTAGTCACCATAAAATTCGGGTTCCGATAGACCTTGTTGCAGAAGAGGTTTAAGTCCAATATTGAATTTTGAAATTAAACCAGAATGACGTCTATAAAATTTTGAAAAGGCTTTGCGTAGTATGTGGTACCGATAACCCTGATTAAGAAGTTTAGCTGTTAACAATATATTACGAATGTTGAAGTCAATTAGATGACTACACACTCTGGCAAATCGAATTAATTGCGAAATATAAACGCCATTGGATTGCGCACGAGGAACTACACCATCCGAAACAGGAACATTTACAATCTCAAAATCTAAATCATCGCTTTTATCATAAATTTTGCACGAAACAAACCCATCTACAATAGATAGATGTAAATTCAAAAACGAGGCCTCTGTAGCAGAAGAATTTGCTTTATTTAACTGCAGTTCTGGGGGAGTGGGGTGGGGGTCCAAATTTGATTGATCAAACCATCGAAATAGGTATTTTCAATATTTAATAAACCATCCAAATATCTAGAAGTGGAGCTAAAAGCGTCAATGATTTCAGACTGGTTTTCAGCATCATGAAGTCTCTCTAATAACAAAACAGAAACAAATCAGCCACAAGTGGTGCGACATTAGTACAAATCGGAATACCCACAACTTGTCTAAATAACTTAGTACCAAATCTTATGTAAATATTGTCAAGTAGAAAGGTGTGAGCTTCACACACTTTTTGACATGATCATAAAGTATAATGTTTATGCACTTCAGAAGTGAAAAAAGCATATATTACATTACATGCAAGATAAAGGGTGTCCTCCTTATGAAATGTCCATTCAATTAAATCATTAAGTTTTTCTTTTTTAAGATTCTGAGGAAGTGTAGTGTAAAGGGTGGAAAAATCATAAGTAGGCAGATTGGAAGCACGAAAACGTCTGGATTTCATTTTATTTAAAACTTCATTAGAATTTTTTATAGACCAAAACGGATTTCTACCTGATCTTTCGAAGACTTTGTCGCAATATTTTATCACGTTTTTTTTGATGGCAGTCAAACATGAAGTTAATAATTTGGAGAGTTCAGTGGTTGTACAAGAGCTTGAATTTGCAATAAACCGTGCTTTGTAGTATATTACATTCTTGTTATGTATATCTGTAATTTACACATCACGAAAACATGCCTATTGACTTTGACCCCTTGAATCCCTCTTTTATATAGTAACTCTGGGGTTGTGGTGCTGTGCAGTGTGGCGGCCGTAAAAAGTCTCCCCGTACATCCATCATAGTGCAGATTATATTTTCTGGTCCTTTGGGATCATTGAGTTCATTTGGAATCATTAGCTCGTCTGTTTTTTGAAAAAAAAAACTTTCGAGCTATTGTCATCACTCCGGCGTCAGCGTTGTCGTCCTGCGTCGTCCTGCGTCCTGCGTCGTCCTGCGTCGTTCCAAAAAAAACTTAACCTTGGCTATAACTTAAAAAGTATTAGACCTAGCCTCATGAAACTTCATACACACACTCATCATCACAAGAGCTACATTTTGACCAAGGACCATAACAACATTGTTGATTTTGGCTGAATTATCTCCCCTTTTCCAATTTTTTTCTGAAACACATTTTTGCTCTCATTTTAATACTATTCACAACAGAGCCTTCAAACTTCACATGAATGTTCCTTTGGACAAGACCTTTTCAGTGATACCACACTTTTTGATCTGTGACCTTGACCTTTGAACTTTGACCTATTTTTCGAAAATTTAACTGAAAACCTTAACCTTGACCATATTTCCAAAAGTATTTGGCCTACCTTCATGAAACTTCATACACATACTCACCATCACAAGAGCTACATTTCCTACAAGTTTTATAACTCCATCTTGCAATTTGATTGAATTATCTTCCCTTTTCTCTCCGTTTTTTTAAATTGTTTTTGTCTCTTATTTCAATACTATTCACAACAGAGCCTTCCAACTTCACATGAATGTTCCTTGGGACAAGGCCTTTTCAGTCATACCACGCTTTTTGACCTGTGACCTTTACCTTTGAACTTTGACCTATTTTTCGAAAAATTAACCAAAAAACTTAACCTTGACCATATTTCCAAAAGTATTTGGCCTACCTTCATGAAACTTCATACACATACTCACCATCACAAGAGCTACATTCCCTACAAGTTTTATAACTCCATCTTGCAATTTGATTTGACTTAGAACTTTTGTTTTCTAAAAGAAACTGCAGACGAGCGTTGGCACCCGCTTGCGGTGCTCTTGTTTTGAAAATAGAATTCTGTTTAAGCTGGTGCAAGAGGGCGTGGCCGGTTTTGCACATTTTAGTACTGGTCATGAACAGACTCAATAAAACCGAGTCTGCTATTTTCGTTTATTTGGTGTATTCTTTGCTTCGAAAAGATCTAACTATTCAGAACTTATCTATCTTCACTGCAGCTGGTGCTGTGTCGTGTGGCGGCCGTAAAAAGTCTCCCCGTACATCCATCGTAGTGCAGATTATATTTTCTGGTCCTTTGGGATCATTCAGTTCATTTGGAATCATTTTGAAAATAGAGTTTTGTTTAAGTCGGTGCTAGAGGGCGTGGCCGGTGTTGCACATTTCAGTACTGGTCATGAACAGACTCAATAAAAACGAGTCTGCTATTTTCGTTTATTTGGTGTATTCTTTGCTTCGAAAGGATCTAACTATTCAGAACTTATTTATCTTCACTGCAGCTGGTGCTGTGGCGTGTGGCGGCCGTAAAAAGTCTACCCGTACATCCATCATAGTGCAGATTATATTTTCTGGTCCTTTGGGATCATTGAGTTCATTTGGAATCATTTTGAAAATAGAGTTCTGCTTAAGCCGGTGCTACAGGGCGTGGCCCGTGTTGCACATTTCAGTACTGGTCATGAACAGACTCAATAAAACTGAGTCTGCTCTGTTCGTTTATTTGGTGTATTCTTTGCTTCGAAAGGATTTAACTATTCAGAACTTATTTATCTTCACTGCAGCTGGTGCTGTGCCGTGTGGCGGCCGTAAAAAGTCTCCCCATACATCCATCATAGTGCAGATTATATTTTCTGGTCATTTGGGATCATTGAGTTCATTTGGAATCATTTTGAAAATAGAATTCTGCTTAAGTCGGTGCTAGAGGGCGTGGCCGGTGTTGCACATTTCAGTACTGGTCATGAACAGACTCAATAAAACCGAGTCTGCTATTTTCGTTTATTTGGTGTATTCTTTGCTTCGAAAGGATCTAACTATTCAGAACATATTTATAGGGATGAACCTTATTTTTCTTATTTCTGCTCTAAAATGTAGATTGTTGGTACTCATTAGAACCGCCTCAATGAGAATATTACATTTTTTCGTCTTACATTTTTCATGTTTTCGGCTAATAAATTTACAGTATATCAGTAAAGGCGTGTTTTCGTAATGAGAAATTAATAGAACATTGTTTAAACTCAGCAAGAATAGCAAAAATATCGCAATTGTCGTGTTTGTTCAGCAATGCCCGTAAAATCAGATTGTCTTTGATGCTCCTAGACTGGAGGGTTTTCGAAATTTCGGGCTGGGCATTGGCTTGTTCGGACTCTAGTCTATCAAATCTGTCTCGTCTCATAGTTCGTTTAACATGGACCATGAATATCTTTAGTCTGATCTCACGTCATCACACATGTCACTGTAGGTGTTTATACGTGTGTCAAAATCTCCGACTTTGCAATAGATGTATTTGATTTCGTGCCTGTCATATGTATGTATTAGTTCTCGGTGTTCAATATTTGTCACTCGTAAATTATGGTTTTGTAATGTTGTGTCCCTATTCTAATTATATTCAGTTTGGTTCAGTTTCTGAATCATTTGCTATAGCCAGGATGGTGGAATGGGTTGAGAATCTGCACTCTGATTTGACGTGAACAAGTCTGGGAAATGAACCCCCCCCCCCCCCCCCCCCCCACAGAAAACACCTTATATAGAGAAAGCTGGAGTTTACAGGGGTATAAATTAGTTTCATTATTTCTGCTCCAAGACATGGGTTGTGGGTACTCGTAATGAGGTGGTTCTAACGAGCATACACAACCCATGTTTGCAGTACGAATAAGAAAAATATCCTTGATTTTCATCAAAGAAGTACCCATTCTGGGGATGTGAAAAAAATGTACAATGTCGCTCGGATTTGTTATCGTAATGTGATTTGAAGCTACATGTAGTAGTCATTACTGAAACACGCCGATTGAAATGCATGTATATTGAAAATGTTACCGCCAACAATTATATTTTCTAGTTAAAATGTTCTGGTCATTTGTATACATATATTTTTGATCGAAACATAGTCCTGTCTGTGATATATCCATAAGTGAGGGAGGCATACCTGCGTTGTGGCTACTCGTTAGAACCGCTTCAACCGATTTGAAGAGGCAGTTCTAACAAATACCCCAAATCCATGTTTTTGTGCAGAAATAAGAAAAATCATGTTTAACCCTGTTAATTAAAAATCAAAAATGAGTTCCTTTAAGAGCAATGAAAACATTCATAAGAAATAAGATGGGTCAATTTAACAATATAAAAGTGGGGTTAACATAGGTCAAAATTATATTGGCGTGCTTTCGTGATGAGAAGGATTCACAGTGTTAGTAGTACAAGTAGAACGCCACTGTGGTTGGTGAAGGACACATGCCTTCCAATGTGTCGTGACATGTGTATAATCTGTTTGCTCATATGTTGGAATTTGTTGAGAATATGCAGATTTTGAGTGGTTTTGATTATAAAGGAAGTCTTGCTTGGCTCAGAAGAATCGCAGTTTAGGCAACAGTAGCTGCTTTTGCGGACAATATCGTTGGGCTTGGTGGCGGCGGTGATAGTGATAAATCCATGGGTTTTGGTGGTATATCCATAGGGGTGGGAGGTATACGTGCATTGTGATTGTTAACTACCAGTTGTATATCCATGGATGGGGGAGGCATACCTGCATTGTTATTTGTTTTACTTCCAGTCTGGTATCCATGCGAGGGGGAGACATACTTGTATTGTTATTGTTTGCCTCCACTGGAATATCCATGGGTGGGGAGGGGGGGGGGCATACGTGCATTGTTACAGTTTACCTCCAGTTGTATATCCATGGGTGAGAAAAGCATAGCATCATTGTTATGTTTTACCTCAAGTGGTATATACATCGGTGGTGGAAAGAATACATGCATTGTTACTGTATACCTCCAGTGGTATATCCATGGTCGAAGAAGTCATACCTGCATTGTTATTGTTTACCTCCAGTGGTATATACATGGGTGGGGGAGGCATTGTAATTGTTTGCCTCCAGTGATATATCCATGGGTGGGGGAGGAACACCTGCATTGTTATTGTTTATCTCTAGTGGAGTATTCATTGATAGGGTCGAGATGCCTGCATTGTTTTTCTTTACTTCAAGTGGTATGTCGATTTGTGGGGGAGGTATACTTGTATCGTTATTGTTTACCCCCAGTGGTAAGTCCATGCGTGGAGGGATACCTACATTGCTATTGTTTACCTGTTACAGTAGTTGATAATCTATGGCAGGGGGAGGCCTACCTGCATTGTTATTGTTTACCTGCATTGGATAATCTGGTGGATACAACCTAGGTCTTGTAGCAGAAATTAGAAAAATAATGTATACCCCCGTTATACAAAGTGGGGTTTAGAGGGTGTTTATTTCACGGACTTGTTAACGTAATGGCAATACCTCTAGTTTTATAATCTAAAACTCCAAGACTTTTGCACGTATCGGCACAGCTGAGCAGATCCGATAAGGAACACCTGTGACAGTGAAGAACAATGAACCGGGAAACATCATTTCCTAAAATTTACTTGTTTGACCAGCAAAGAATCAGAACAGCCTTCACATCCGAGCAGTTTGACAACAGTCTCCGATGTGCGCTCTGATGATAGCTTAGGGCAATATGTTCATTCTTGCAGCAAGAGAAGTTTCTGGTCAGACTATATGGATGCGCAGGCTGATCTGATTCTTCTCTGGGCGCACATGTAAAGTGTAGGAAATGCTGTGCCCCGGCTCCAATTAGACGATTTGGCTAAGGATCTTACGTGAATTTATTTAACGAGTTGAGGAAGATGGATAAAACGCGAGACTTAGCCAAACATTTTATGTATGTAACATATTTAATAATATGAACGCAAGATGGTTTTTAAAATGCATTTTATTCACGACACTATTATTTTTTACAAAAAAAGTCATTATTCCGCTATTAGTAAACGAGACATCGTTAAAGACATTGTACGTGTAACACCATATGGCGAATCTAACTTATTTGCATTAATAGTCGAATTTAATATATACTCGGTAAAAAAAGTTTTGTCCCTATGTATACAATCGGCTGTAAAATATCACAGGGTCGGTCGATTCTCATATGGCATATACCAAACTCTTCAGCAGCCACTGCTCGTCAATACTGATTAGGTTTAGGTAAGAAGGACGCGATCGTAAATGCTCCAGAGGCTGCGGAGTGCGACTGGGGTCAACTTTCAAAACGTGCAAATCGTAACAAAGGACTAGCCACGTATCGGCATACGACAAACATGAAATATCGACTCATCGAGACCACCGCATCCTTTGATTGAAACATTGTCATATCGAATCAACGTTGATACGACATTATTCCATTTTATGCATATACTGATACGTGGCACTGGTCTTAAACAAAGCAAGAAGATCAGCAACTTTATTTCACTATTCTGACATTTGAAATTCATTTGACATGTGAAACACTATTCAATAAGTTTGAACTTTGTCTTTCTTTAGTAGTGGGTATAACCTCCGCGATTGTCTCTGCACTCAATCAGTCGTTTTCTGGTAGAGAAGACCATCTTCCGGATGGTGGCTTGAGGGATTGGATGCCATTCCTCTCCAAGGAAGCGCCGAAGATCTGCCATAGTGCTGTGCTCTGTTATCCTCGTTTGGACGGCTCTGCCGAGGACATCCCAGACATGTTCAATGCAGCTTAAGTCAGGCGACATTGCTGGCCAGTCTAACCGTCTGACGTTGTTGGCTTGCAGATAGGCGTCTACAATTCTTGCCCGATGTGGTCTGGCATTATCATCTTGAAAGATGGCGTTGTTTCCCATTTGCTGAAGGAAAGGCACAACATGGGGACGTAGGATCTCGTCGATGTAGCGTTGACCGGTAAGAATTCCTGGAACCACAACGAGGTTGGTACGCCTATCTGCCGTCACACCAGCCCAGACCATGACACTTCCTCCATTGTAAGCATGGCGTGGCTGCACGTTGGCTTCCGCGTGACGCTCCCCATTCCGACGCCAGACACGTAGACGTCCGTCAATATGATGTAGGCAAAACCGACTCTCATCTGAGAACACGACAGTTCGCCACTGCTGTCTATTCCATCGCACATGATTCCGAGCAAACTGAAGACGAGCTGCTCTGTGCCTCGGTAAAAGAATGGGCTTCTTCGCAGGAACACGTGATTTCAGCCCAGCAGCATGGATTCTGTTCCGAATGGTTTGAACAGAGACGGCTATGCCCCCAGCACCTCGTAGGCGTCGAATCCGCATAGTCGTCATTTTGGCATTGGTAAAGCGGCTTCTTAGAGTGCTGTTGGTGATCAGTCGATCCTCGGCATGGGTTGTTGCCCTGGGTCTTCCTGAGCGCGGGAGGTCCTTGACATCCCCAGAAGCTGCATAGCGTTGCCTTATCCTGTCGATAGTCTTGCGATTTGTGTTAAACGCTATGGCAACACGTCGACTAGATTGCCCTGCCTGGAGCTGCCCAAGTGCCCTAGCCCGGTCTAAGTTTGACAGTTTTCGGTAACGAGGTGGCATCGTGATCAAAGTCTATGGTGTTTCTACGGTAACAAGTTTATCAAATCTGTTTTAAAGCGATGCTCACAAAAGTGCACGATTAAAAAAAACATTGATGAACTCAACATTTTGAAAAATCACAAAAAGCATGCAAGTGAAATTTTAATGAGTTTGTCGGTAAAACTGACCTTTTTGAGAAATGAATGAATAAATAAACGAACAAACGAACGGACGAACGAATAGACGAACGAAAGAACAAACAAACAAACGAACGAACGAACGAACGAACGAACGAACGAATGAACGAACGAGCGAGCGAGCGAGCGAACGAACGAACGAATACCGCATGAATGAATGCGGTAAA
Organism: Lucinisca nassula; assembly: GCA_963580285.1. NCBI lineage: Eukaryota > Metazoa > Mollusca > Bivalvia > Lucinida > Lucinidae > Lucinisca > Lucinisca nassula. The sequence continues at coordinate 26,758,128 of OY757012.1, forward strand.
CAATATCAAGCCGCCTCTCAAAACGATTGTCATTTTTGCCGGCGTTTTTAACCCCCTCCGGCATTTTGCAGCATCTGTACCAGCCGTTAAGGTCTAAAAGGGGCTAATGGTTTCGTGCCCTTTTCAAGTACAGACTGTGCATCAAAATGATACAAATTACACAAAAATCTGATCATTAGCTATTGAGTTATACCCAATTACAGCCATTTTTTTCACCTTTTTGACAACGTCTTCTGGGGGTCTGCAGCCTCTGTATCAGGAGTTAAGGTCCAAAAGACAAAACACCTTTCTGATCCCTTTTTGGCATAGTCTTGCAATATCAACAATGAAAATTTCACAAAAATCTGCCCAGCAATTACTGAGTTAGACCCCGTTGTTTACAATAGTCATTAACGCTTAAATTACGATTTGCACGTTTTGAAAGCTGACCCTTACAACATTTGGCAGCCTCTGTAGCATTTTCTGACAGGTTCATAAGACTCAAACCTAATCAGTATTGACGGGCTGTGGCTGCTGAAGAGGCTGGTATATACTATATGAAAATCGATCTTTCCTGTGATATTTTACAGCCCATTCTCTGCCTAGGGACAAAACTTTTTTTACCGAGTATATCTCAGACGCGACGCAACAAATTAAACACAGGCGAATTACTATTCATGACGTTGAGAAATAATTCAAAATTGGTTATGGGACAGGTCAGCATAATATAAACACGTTTTTTTTATTGTTGTTGTTGTTTTCAAATATATTGAAAATTTTACCATAAAAATGAAAAGTTTCAGATAAAAACTTCCAATAATTTTTATTTCTGTTTGAGGTTACACCTTAGAACCGCCACGGCGAGACAGCTCTTACGAGCACTCACAATCGATGTATTTGAACAAAACTTGAACATGTTGAACAAAATAATTTATATACAGTCAGGGCATCGTTCTGGTTGTCATGGGGAATGCCCCTGGAACTGGATCTGCATGGAACTGGAATGGAATGCCGCTGAACCTGAACGGGATCGCCCCGGAGTGGAACGATACATGCGGTCCAAAGCGGTCCATTCTACATAGCGGTCCTCACTTGGGGAACGGTTACATCTAAAAGTAGGATCGAGATTTTTGAACGAAATGTTATACTATCTTGATTTTCGAAATGACTTTTTTTATCATATATCTCGGATTGATCCACACACATGTACTTGTCCCTAATATCATTTATTTAGCCCAGACATTGTTTATAAGACTTAGTTTCTATTTGAACCTAAAATTTACTCTGTTAAACCTCGGACCCATCAATATTGATGGATCCGAGATTAAACTCCCGCTAGCGAGAAACTTTACAGCGCACACATAACGTCTCCAAAATGACCTACACAGTGTTGACGGGGACGTTCTTCTTTTCGATATTTTTTATTTCCTTTTTTTATTTCTTCAAATTTTCCTTGTTTCAGGTTTATTCGCTTTGAACATAACATATCTGCTCGTTTCCAGTCAGTTACACACTTATATTTGCCTGGGGGTAAAGGGTAAAATGTTTGTAGGAAAAAAAGTTACGGGAAAAAGTCACAGTTTTGGGTAGGAAAAAAAGTCACGGAGGAAAAGTCACAAAAATTGATTTAATTCATGTTCAATAATGTTCTTATTTCCTGTCAAAATACAGACTGTGGGTGCTAGTGAGAACCACCTTGATGAGGTGGTTGTTATAAGTATCCACAATATATGTTTTTCAACAAATATAAGTAAAACATATCAATATGGTGTCATGTTTTACTCACGTCAAGCCCCACTTTTCTCTTTAAAAAGTTGGGTTAAATGGGGTATTTATTGCTTTGGCTTGTTGACCTGATTATTAGATCCACTGGCCGAAGGCCAGCGGGGCTATTGCCATGGCCCTGTGTCCGTCGTGCGTCCGTGCGTTAACTTTTTCTTTAAACATCTTCTCCTCCTAAACTACTGGGCCAATTGTAACCAAACTTCACAGGAATGTTCCTTACATAGTCCTCTTCTAAATTCCTTCAAAGAATTTTGTTACACCCAGAACTCTGTTAGCCATGGCAACAAAACCACAAAAAATTAAAAATCTTTAAAAATCTTCTCCTCCAAAACCACCTGTTGGATTTCATTTTTATTTTGCATGACTGTTCCTTGGGTTGACCTCTTTCAGATTCCTTGAAGAAATTTTGATCCGACAAAAAACATGGCCGCCATGGGCGGGGCTTATTTTCCCTATTTAACATATAGTGTAATGCTAAAACATCTTCTCCTCCTAAACTATTGGGCCCATTGTAACCAAACTTCACAGGAATGTTCCTTACTTAGTCCTCTTCAAAATTCCTTCAAAGAATTTTGTTACACCGTGAACTCTGGTTGCCATGGCAACAAAACAACACAAAAAATTAAAAATCTTTAAAAATCTTCTTCTCCAAAACTACTTGTTGGATTTCATTTTTATTTTGCATGAATGTTCCTTGGGTGGACCTCTTTCAGATTTCTTGAAGAAATTTTGATCCGACAAAAAACATGGCCGCCATGGGCGGGGCTTATTTTCCCTATTCAACATATAGTGTAATGCTAAAACATCTTCTCCTCCTAAACTACTGGGCCAATTGTAACCAAACTTCACAGGAATGTTCCTTACTTAGTCCTCTTCTAAATTCCTTCAAAGAATTTTGTTACACCCAGAACTCTGGTTGTCATGGCAACAAAACCACACAAAAAATTAAAAATCTTTAAAAATCTTCTCCTCCAAACCCACCTGTTGGATTTCATTATCCCCTCGCACAACATAGTTGTGAGGGGGGATATAGCATTTGTCACGTACGTAGGTACGTACGTACGTACGTACTTTTGTCATCGCTCTAGCGCCACGTACGTACGTACTTTTGTCATGGCTCTAGCGCCACGTACGTACATACGTACTTTTGTCATCGCTCTAGCGCCTACATTTCTTGACCGATTTTAATATAACTTCACACGAACATTCCTTACGACAATATCTGGAGCAAGATCGACTTTCAAGGTCATGACCTCAAGGTCAAGGTCACTCTGGCTATTTTTTGAAAAACTTTGTCATGGCTCTATAGCCTACATTTCTCCCCCAATTTCAATATAGCTTCAAACAAATGATCCTTATAAAAATATCTCGAGCGAGTTTGACTTTCAGGGTCATGACCTCAAGGTCATGGTCACTGTGGCTATTTTTAGAAAAAACATTGTCATCGCTCTAGCGCTTACATTTCTTCACCAATTTCAATATAACTTCACACAAATGATCATTATAAAAATATCTCCAGCGAGTTCCACTTTCAAGGGCATGGCTTCAAGGTCAAGGTCACAGTGGCTATTTTCAGAAAAACTTTGTCATCGCTCTAGCTCCTACATTTCTTCACTGATTTCAATATAACTTCACACAAATGTTCCTTATGACAATATCTTGAGCGAGTTGGACTTTCAAGGTCATGACCTCAAGGTCAAGGTCACTGTGGCTATTTTTAGAAAAAACTTTTTCATCGCTCTAGCGCCTACATTTCTTCACCAATTTCAATATAACTTCACACAAATGTTCCTTATAAAAATATCTCCAGCGAGTTCGACTTTCCAACTCATGGCCTCAAGGTCAAGGTCACTTTGGCTATTTTTAGAAAAAAAAACTTTGTCATCGCTCTAGCGCTTACATTTCTTCACCAATTTCAATATAACTTCATACAAATGTTCCTTATGACAATATCTCTAGCGAGTTCCACTTTCAAGGTCAAGGTCACTATGGCTATTTTTAGAAAACTTCGTCATCCCTCTAGCGCTTACATTTCTTCATCGATTTCAATATAACTTCACACAAATGTTCCTTATGACAATATCTCACCATTTCGACTTTCAAGGTCAAGGTCACTATGGCTATTATTAGAAAACTTTGTCATCGCTCTAGCGCCTACATTTCTTCACTGATTTCAATATAACTTCACACAAATGTTGCTTATGACAATACCTCGAACGAGTTCGACTTTCACGGTCAAGGTCACTGTGGCTATTTTTAGAAAAACTTTGTCATTGCTCTAGCGCTTACATTTTTTCACCAATTTCGATATTACTTCACACAAATGTTCCTTATAACAATATCTGTAGTGAGTTCCACTTTCAAAGTCAAGGTCACTGTGGCTATTTTTAGAAAAACTTTGTCATGGCTCTAGCGCTTACATTTCTTCACCCATTTCAATATAACTTCACACAAATGTTCCTTATGACAATACCTCGAGCGAGTTTGACTTTCAAGGTCAAGGTCACTGTTGCTATTTTTAGAAAAACTTTGTCATTGCTCTAGTGCTTACATTTTTTCACCAATTTCAATATAACTTCACACAAATGTTCCTTATGACAATATCTCGAGCTATTTAGACTTTCAAGGTCAAGGTCACTGTGGCTATTTTAAGAAAAACTTTGTCATCGCTCTAGCGCCTACATTTAATGATGGATTGTAATAGAACTTCACACAAATGTTTCTTATGATAATATCTCGACTTACTTCGACTTTCAAGGTCATGACCTCAAAGTCAAGGTCACTGTGGCTATCTTTTGAAAAACTTTGTCATCGCTCTACCGCCTACATTTATTAACAGATTTTAATATAACTTCACACAAAAGATGCTTATGATAATATCTTGAGCAAGATCTACTTTCGTGGTCATGGCCTCAAGTCAAGGTCACTATGGCTATTTTTAGAGAAACGTCATCACTCTAGAATGTACATTTTTGGAGGATTTTTAAACAAACTTTACACAAATGTTGCATATGATAATATCCCAAGCAAGTTGGACTTTCGCCAATTCAGTGTTTTCCACACACGAAGTTGTCTAGTGCGAGGGGATTTGTATCGCATGCGATGCCTTGTTTTTATTTTGCATGAATGTTCCTAGGGTGGATCTCTTTTAGATTCCTTGAAGATATTTTGATCCGACAAAAAACGTGGCCGCCATGGGCGGGGCTTATTTTCACTATTTAACATATAATGTAATGCTAAAAAATCTTCTTCTGCAAAAGTACTTGTGGGATTTCATTTTAATTTGCATGAATTGTCCTTGGGTGGACTGTTGTCAGATTCCTTGAAAAAATTTGATCTTACAAAAAAACATGGCCGCCATGGGCGAGGCTTATTTTCACTATATAACATATAGTGTAATGCTGAAAATATTTTCTGCAAAAGTTCTTGTTTTATTTCATAGTTATTTGGCATGCATGTTCCTTGGGTGGACCTCTGTCAGATTCCTTGAAGAAATTTTGATCCGACAAAAACCATGGCTGCAGTGGGCGGGGTTTATTTTCACTATATAACATGTAGTGTAATGTTAAAAAAGTCTTCTCTTCTTCAAAAGTTCTTGTTTATTTATTTATTTATTTATTTATTTAAAAGTACCTTCCTGTATCTGAATTAATCTCCTCCAATTTTGCTGACTATCACATATCTATAGAGGTCCACCTACAAATTGTCATGCTAAAATTCAAAACATCAGAAATTTCACTTGCCCATCACACTGGTGATAGAACTGATGTTTTCAACACAAACTCTATTTATACGACTTGATGTTTCAAAATAAATTAAAAATACTGAGGGAGATTGATTTATTAGACCTAATTATACTACAGTGTCCACAGTTCTCCAGATCCCTGAGGCTTAAAATGGCTTAGTTGAAAAGGGAGGCATACCGAATCCGACGGAGGAAAGGAAAACATAAATAAATAAAGAAATAAAAACATAAATCTGTTCATTTTTAGCTCCACTGGCCAAAGACCGGCGGGTCTTATGTTATATGTTGTGGTCCTGTGTCTGTTGTGCGTCTGTGCGGTTGTGCATCCGTGCGTTAACTTTTTTCTTTAAACATTTCCTCCTTAACTACTTGGTCGATTGTAACCAAACTTCACAGGAATGTTTCTCACATAGTCCTCTTCTGAATTCCTTCAAAGAATTTTGTTACATGCAGAACAAAATGGCATCGAAACCAAAAAAAAAAAAAATTAAAAATCTTCTCCTCCAAAACTGCTCAATGGATTTTATTCTTATTTTGCATGAATGTTCCTTGGGTGGACCTCTGTCAGATTCCTTGAAGAAATTCGGATCAGACAAAAAACATGGCCACCATGGCCATGCCCCACATGACTGCCATGGCCATGCCCCTTGGCTCATTAGCTTTCAAAGACTTATATGGGGAAAAGTTTTAAAAACCTTCTCCTCCAAAACCGCTCAACTAAATGGATTTCATTCTTACTTTGCATGAATGTTCCTTGGGTGGACCTCTGTCAGATTCCTTGAAGCAATTTTGATCAGACAAAAAACATGGCCACCATGGACACGCCCATTGGCTAATTAGCTTCCATAGACTCATAAAGGGATCTTTTTTGTTTTTAATCTTCTCCTCCAAAACCGCTAAATGGATTTCGTTCTTAATTTTCATGAATGTTCATTGTGTCTACCATTGTCAGATTCATTGAAGAAATTTTGATCAGACAAAAAACATGGCCACCATGGCCACCACCTTTGGCTCATTAGCTTCCATAGACCAATAAACGGAAAAACTTCTTCTCTGAAACCATAAAGCCTAAAGCTAAGACATTTACAGTAAAACCTGTCTTAGTGGCCACCTCTATCAAGCAAGCAACCTGTGTTAAGCAAGCAGGCATTCAGTTCCCAAGAAAGGCAGATGTGTTAAATTTCACCTGTATTAAGCAAGAACCTGTCTTAAGCAAGCATATTTTGACTATCCCTTAGGCACTTGCTTAATACAGGTTGAACTGTAGTATGTAGCAAAGTTATGTGGTCACCTACTAAGTCCTGCGAACTATGACTCTTGAGTCCAAATCGGCAACGCCCCGGTGCTTAGTAGCTCCCATAGACTAATAATGACAAAATCTTGAAACTTTTCTCCTCTGAAACCATAAGGCCAAGAGCTTAGTATGTAGCAACTTGAAGTATTCAACTGCATAAATCCTGCCAACTATGCCCCTGGGGTCCATATTGGCCACACCCTGAGGCCCTTAAGCTCCCATAGACTTATACTGGGTAAAACTGACAAAAATCTTCTCTGAAACCATCAGTGCCCAGAGCTTAGATATTAAGTATGCAGCAACGTCAAGTGATCACTCAAGTAAATCCTGCCAACAATGCCCCTGGGGTAAAAATTTGGTCACGCCCAGAGGCATATTAGTTCCCATAGACTTATAATAGGAAAAACTTAAAAAAAGTCTTCTTCTCTGAAACCATAAGGCCCAGAGCTTTAGATATTTAGAACGGAGCAATGCCAAATGGTCACTCACATAAATCCTGCCAACCATGGCTCTGGGGTCCAAAAAATATAGAAAGGACATTCCTTGGGTGGATCACTTGTTTCTTTTTTACCCATTGCATGCGGGAAAACCCTAAATGGGTACCTTGGCAAATAGTGTTGGCCCAGATCAGACCCCACAGAACACCATGTCTGATCAGGGCCTGCACTATTTGCTAGCAGAATTTTCCATCAAAAATAGAAAAAAATAGGCCTGACACCCCTTATATGACAAATGGACTGGTCCAACATATAGCAATAGAAGAGTCCACTAGTATACAATTGGTTAATGTAATAAATATGACAATTGTCTGAAGTTAGCCGGTGGAGCGACAGGTCCTCTTGGGCCTCTTGTTTTTTCCAAATGCAAGCATATTGTATAAATATGTTGTCAGTGAATAAAAATTTATCATTCATCATCTTAGAAACTCGACACTCTGTATATGCTTGTATGCATCACATTAACAAATTAGAAGTGAAGACAGCGGTCTGTGGAATGAATCCTTTTAAACCCCACTTTATATAGGTAAACGTCGGAAGAGTAGGTGTTGTCATTATTTCAATTTGTTTGAAAACTCCTTTCAGTGGAATATTTCCTTATTTTCTTATTTGTGACTTTTTTTCCTGTGACTTTTTTTCCGTGATTTTCCTGTGACCTTTTTCTGCGCACCGGTAAATTATAGGTACCGCATAATGATTGAAGTTGACTGTCGAAATGCAAAGTGTTTATTGACAAAAAGGTTTACGACACCCAGGTGTCACTTATTCTAGCTGTCCAAAATAATTCATGTTCTTTCACTCACAGAAGCGGCCCATTTTTTATTTTTGTAATTTTCTTTTTTTTGTTCAATTAACTCGGCAAATCAGGTTGAGTTTACTTAGAACTTTATTTTTGAGAACTTCTGAACCCTTTGCATATAATGTAGGCACTGATCAGAGGTCACTTTCTGCTGCGTCTGATCTGGGTCTGCACTATTTTGCCATTTGCCGACAAATGGAATCTTCCGCCTTGTTAATAGAACAAGTCCATTTCAGAATTAAAGAGAATGAGATTGCCTTTTAGTGTATATTTTTACAAACCAAGGTCCTGATCAGACGCCTACTTCTGCTAGGTCTGCTCTTGATCTGCACACTTTGCCATTTGGCAAATGGGATCTTTTACCTTGTAAATGGCACATGACCGTTTCAAAATTTAAGAGTTTGAGGTCGTGTTGAGTTCAAAATGTATTTTGAAAATATCTGAAACTGTTTGAAACAATGTAGGCCCGATCGGGCGCCTATTTCTGTTGCGTATAGTCTTGGTCTGCACATTTTGCTAATTGGAGCCACATGGCATCTCCCACCTTTTAAATAGCACAAGACCATTTCAAAATTTAAGAGTGTGAGGTTGTCAAAATTTCTGAAATAATTCATCTTCAGTCACTCATATAAGTAGCCAATTTGTTTATTATTTATTTATTTATTATTATTTTTTTTTTGTAATTTTCATTCGTTTTGTTTAATATTCCTTTTTTACAGGGGGTTAGCGATTTTGCTTATGAGATTTGGGAACGGTTTTTATTTGACGAAACGAATTTTTGGCTAAGGACCGGAATGGTGGGAACCAGTCTAGCAGTCCCCAAGCCTTCCCGTTCCAACTGGAATGGGGTAAGCGTGAAATGGAGGGGAAAGGAACGGGAATGCCGGGGATCCAAACCGCATCGCGAACGGGAATGGAGTGGAACTCGAACGATAAAATGGGAATCAAAATCGCTGACCCCCCCCCCCACCCCTGTACCTCCAAACCCCATTTTTGCTATACATATGAACAGTTAGAAGCATATGTGGTGTTGCGGTTAAATTACTGGCCTTATAAACCAGGGCTCGTGGGTTCGATCCCGGGCTTCTCCCGACTTTCGGATGAGTCTTTAATCCGAGGTCCCCTCTCCGTATGACTTAAGCTGTTGGTGGTGCGTTAAACTTTTTTGTTTACGTTCTTATCGAAAAAAAGGTTAATTTTCCCTTTATTTACTAAGAATAATAATTCCTGTTACCGTTAGATAAATAGAAATTCAATATATTTTGAAGTGTGATATTAAAACTGAATGAACAGGCGCCATATCTGACAACAGCAGCGCTATGATTTGGAACGTCTCCCTTTTGCCGACACACATCTCGGGCACAATTCCCTCATAGATTAAGACTTAGCTGTCTGTCTTATACAAATGGTCCACAAGACGTACCAGTTCACTGAATGGCTTAGCAAGAGTTTGTGCGAGATAGTAGTTTCTCAAATCTGTGCTCAAATAATCGAATCGTGTTTTTTGTTTCGACCGCGACCGACTGCTCAACATGGAATTGATTGTACAGTGGCTGGGTGCATGTCACTTAGAGCCTTCAAAAATATAATGGACTTCAAATAAGGACGACTCGTTCTGTAACATACTTTGAAAAGAATTCCTTGAACTGAAAATGCTAAATTCAAAAATGGCGACTTGTTTATGCTTTGAAACTGACAGTTGTCACGTCATTTAGCCAGGTCAAAATTGTGACGTCACCGTCTCGGGCCAATCAATTACCGTAAATGTCTTAATAAATTATAAAATAAAAAGAACATTAACTTTTTTTCGGCTGAAACTATTTTGATTTTGATTTATTAGAGGTTTAACGTACCCGTCAACACTGTAAAGGTCATTTTGGAGACGTTGCTTCCAATTTTGTGGGACTTTTGCCCGACATTGAGATGAAATGTTATCTCAAGCCCTGTCGCCCAATGAATCCAATAAGGTTTGACCTTGTTTCATCTCTGTAGTTTTTTATTTGTATGTTCTCGGAGATGTTACACTGATGAGTTAGGAAGCCTTCATGCGGACTTAACAAAATTAGTATATACCGCGACAGAAGAGGTAAGGGCGAGGATTATGGCCATGTAAAATCGATTTAACCCCCCCCCCCCCCAGTAGAATTCTTTCCACTGACCGTTCCAAGGCGGTTTTTCTGTGGCGGTTTATTTATGTTTTTGTTTGTTACTTACTGTGTGTATCACTTGTGTCGTTTTATTTTGGCTGGCCAATTGGCCATTTTGTGGGAAAGTAACTTTCCTTATGGCCTTCCTTTGTTTAGGTTTCCATTATGGTCTGGTCGCTTCATGTTTGTGTTTCTTTCCCTTTGGTGTATTTGATGGGTGGAGTAAGTTAATTGTATCGATTCCTGATCTTTGTTTTACTTCTACTTTTTATTAGCATGGACGGTCCGCCTGGCACCGCTGTTCCTGGACAGGCTTAGATCCTCTAAGCGGTTTACGAGTACTAGTGTGCGGGCCGGATTCAGCTCTGCGTGGAAGCATCATGCAGCCCATATATTACTTCAAGTCCCTATGGGCGGGGGCGTATCGGCGAATACCAAACGTATTTCATCTCGTGTGTTGAAAACATTCTAATTTTCACTCGTGCTTCGCACTCATGAAAATTATGATGTTTTCAACACACTCGATGAAAAATGTTTGGTATCCACCTCAAAAAAGTAAATATCCTCTATTTATTGTATCCCTAGACTGAGGCACGAAAGGGGAAAATCAATAATGTACACTCCAGTCAACAGTTAGTAAAGTATTGATTTTCCCCAAGGAAGCCCGTTACCTGTTGAAGACAGAATACTTCTCTCCTGTAAGCTGTGATGCTTACATAATATTATGCAATGAAATGATAGTCCTCATTAATCAAGAATAAAAGCCTTTAAATTTTGGTAATAGATCATTAATGGCTGCTGAAAAAAGTCAATTACGACAACAAACCCGTGAGATATAGGGCCGTCTTTCATATTCCAAAATGACTAGATTAAAATTTGTGATCAAGGCGATTCTAATGTGAAAACACAACATAGATCTTTCATTAAGGCGGTTCTTATGAGTTCACACAAACTACGTATATGTCTTGAAGCAGAAATAAGCAAAGTAATGTACACCCCATTTTTTACTATGTAAAGTGGGATTCACTGGGTTTTCATTTCACGGGATTTTTAACTTGATGCAACCAAGGATATGTATGTTGGATCCCCTGTTAAAAGCCACGTTGTCATGTCTAACATTGTAATGTGCGATCACCGTTCAGGTGAGCGATGAGTGAATTTTCCCGAGTCATCTTCGGATTCTGCTCTGCCTAGATAGTAAATGTTTGCAGTTCCAATCTTTCTACACGCATTTCACTCTTTGCCAGAGGCGTAAGTGTTGTTTTGTTTGGTGGAGAGGGTGGGTACGGCCCATTCAAGATTATATCACTTATATCGAGCCGATCGTTAATAGGGGGTAGGTGAAAACTGGCGTACCCGGAGAAAAAAATGACCTTCTGTTGCAGAACTTGGTATCTATAATATGACCCGAGCCAGACTCGAACTACAGCGATGAGACATCTAATGATTGTGCCGGGATGGTGATATTTGATACGAGGGGTAAAATTTGTTATCTGTTCCAAATGATCAGATAATACATTCACTGTGTTTCTATTTTCATACTCCTCTACACGATAGTGGCGTTATATGATGTTATACCGTGCGAAGTAGAACAAAGATCAGGAATCGATACAATTAACTTACTCCACCCATCAAAGACACCAAAGGGAAAGAAACAAAAACATGAAGCGACCAGACCATAATGGAAACCTAAACAAAGGATGGCCAGAAGGGCAGTTACTTTCTTACAAAATGGCCAAATGACCATCCAAAATACAAAGACACAAGTGATTCACACAGTCAATAGTAACAAACAACAACATAAATAAACCGCCACAGAAGAACCGCCTTGGAACGGTCAGTGGAAAGAATTCCACTGGGGGGGGGGGGGGGGGGGTGGGTAATCGATTTTACATGGCCATAATCGAGTCTCGATCTGCCCGCCCTCCGTCTGTCTTGGCAGCAACACCAACATAATGTTTGTCATACTATTGTTCAGATGGTTAGTGATGCTCATATTTTTTCTATCAGACAGACAGACAGACAGACAAAACTTTATTCTCTTAAGTCAACTTAATGACATACAAAAAATTACATTAGACATAACTAAATGAGAAATGATGTTTTTTTTTGTGGGGGTGCGGCTCACACGGGTGTTTCAAGCTGATCCAAAGTATCTTTGCTAGTATCATGACTTATATTTCTAGGATACATACATGTATATTTTGGGGTGCTTATTCAAGATTATTTTGGGGTCTATAAACTCGATCCGTTGGAGGGGCCACCTGTCACAGCACTATTAATATCGGTCTCTTACTCGAACAAATTCTGGTGAGCTTATGCCTAGTCCGTCCTATATGCGTCCATCCTTCGTAAGCGTTTCATATTTTCGAGAGCTCCTCCAAAACCGTAGATGGCAACGGAGCAACATGAAGACGTAGAATTATTTGTTTATGTCCTGATTCATTAGCTGATGCTTGAGAGGAGAGATTGGGGCAGCATGCATCCGCGAATAATTCTAAAAAAGGCACTCAAATGTTAGAGCCTTGTGCGAGAAACATCTCTCTCTCTCTCTCTCTCTCTCTCTCTCTCTCTCTCTCTCTCTCTCTCTCTCTCTCTCTCTCTCTCTTTGCGCAATTGAATTTAAGAAACAAAGACAAATATGAACAGCATCATGTGTGTGTGTATTCGGGTTTAACGTCGCTTTCTTGATGCCTCCAGTTTACCTGTCTCATGGGCTACGTCGGTCGTTTTCTTTTTCTCGGAGGGGGATGTGCTGTGTTTGCAGGTCCTGTCCATCATCCGTTTCGGTTTCAAAACTGTGGGGTTGAGACACACTGATGGCGATTAAATATCAGAGAGGCCTCTGTGTCACTAAATTTGGTATAGTTACGCCTTAATTTCAACGATTTTTCAGTCATATCACGACGGTGTCTGGTTGCGACAGGGAACTCAATGCTCACTTTTATAGTGTTACCTCACTAAAGTATCATGTCCCAGACACATTACATGATACCACACCCAGTCACATTATCCTGGCACTGGGTCGACCCGTCCTAGCTCTACCCCGTAAATCTGAGTGCCAAGCGAGGAGCAGTTTGTACCATTCTTAACGGCTTTGGTATGTCGCGGCCAGGGATCGAACCCTGACCTCCCGTTCCTCGGAGCGGACACTCTACCAACTGAGCTATCGGGGCCGGTTGAACAGCATCATACATGCAGGTTCCTCAATACATTTATACAAGAAAAATATAGGTGTCAGATTTGCATGTTATTTTTTCCCAAAATATGATCCTGATTTCCTTTTAAAATGCCTATCCTAGAAGAAGAATGTTTGGAGGTGCTAAAGGTTATTACAGCAAGTACTTTCTTGCATTAGCAACATCTCAGTGCCTTTGAAAATAAATGCACTTCTGTATTTTTCACTTTCACCAGGAAAAAAATGAAAACGCCTTCTAGACTTTTTAAAAGTTACTGCAGATCAATAGTTCACAACAAATACTAGCGACTCGGACAAAGCTTTCTATCAAAAAGCCTACCTGAATTGAAAACCAAAATGTTTTTTTTTTTTTACATGTTTTTCTTCATGGGCGCCGCCATCTTCCTTTTTTTGCGGTAAATCTGAACTGCACAGATTTCATCAATTATGCCCCTTCCATATTTTATTTTGCCCATCAACAATAATATACCTTGAAAATTCAGCTTTATAGCCTTCTTCCTGCATATAACATTATGACATCGCCTATCTTGGAAGCATGTCATCACTGATAAATTATTGTAGCTGTCAAGTTGAAAGAGATATCCATCTTGCCAAGGAAAAAACGTATTCATTTGCCTTGGAACTAATTTCCAGAAATTACAAAAGTACACCATTGTTTTTAATTTAAGACATAATATTCATTTTTGAAACTGTATTGCAACTAATTTCACGTACTTTCTAACATGATTTGTTCGTTAATTGATGTATAGTATGCATTCATTTCCCAACTATTTTTATGTGTAACGTTTTCCAGGTTGGTGTTGTTCGGCCCAGCTTCTAGTAAACAAATTGAGAAAATGAGATTTTTGAAACTTTTTTCATCAAAACATATTAAATGCATTGGGCTTCTATGAGTTTTTACCAGCCTACACATTGGTAAGTAGGTGACATAACAGATCATTAATTGGATTAGATAACTATAAACTTTGTGTTGTCCAGAAGTTCACCTGTGCAAAAATCAATTATTTGTTTATGGTGGCTCATGTGAACCAATGTAACAAATCAATGGGTAAAAATAATTTCTATACCATTGCAGTTATTGGCTGTGATCAGAAGCCTTTTGGACAAAGTTTCTGGTGCTGAACAGGCTGCTTTCAGTCCTTCAGTTCAAATATGGGGATAAACTGTTGGCTTATCTTATTTTCAATTATTTGGTTTTGATTTATCCAATATCAAAGCACCCATCCTGTAAACACAATCAGTAACACAGTGAAACTTTTGTGCTGTGATTGCATAAATTGTTATAAACTGCATGAATGAAATATATAAAATGAAGTACTAAAAGCATCGAAGAAGGGCAATCATTTTACAAGCTAAATGCAAGAGATTTCAACACCTCAACATAGTCAATGAGTTTGTTGCCAAATTGGTAGAACTTGTAATTTTTGGCTACCATACACTGAATTTAAAATAGTACCAGGTGAGATAATTACATTTTTTGAATTTTTGGGAATCATTAATTTTCAGTTCTATTTAGGTATTTTATTTGAAATTCCTCTGTTGCAGTGCCTTAAGGCAGCCTTGAGCCACATTTCTATGATAGTATTTTACACATTGTGGTATTGTGGATTAAGATGTTATTTTTTTTGCAAAACCAAGGAAAAATGCAATAATATACTAAAATGATGACTTTGGAATAAAAATCTTTGGCTTTCATATTCTTACATTTACATGGACTACCATCTGATTAAAAATCTTTTTGGGTAATTATTTGCAAATATGATTTTTTCAGTACCCCAAATGTAGTGAAATAACTGTATTGAGGAGCCTTAAATCGATGTGTGAGTAGTGAAAGATCATGATATATGGGCCAAGACTACACTGTTTTGCGAGAGTTTAACGAAATGTTATCAGTAGAATGTCGCTGTCCAGGATCATTTTGCCAACCTTCACTCAGAGACAATCGAGCATCTGTGCTGTCAGTGCTTTGGATTCTGTGTTGACATTTTGAAGATGTGTAATCTTACTTTACACGGCTAAAATAAGCCCACGCGTTATCTTGCACATGGTCTTTTTGTGGCTCGGTACTAGAGTATAGCAAAAAAAAGTGTTTTTTTTATTGTGTGAAACGCATTTATAGGCTGGTACGAACATCTTTTTTTTTCCATGAAACCCACATACATGTAAGCACATCGTAAAAAATGAACGTAAATAATATCTTACGCCCTTACGCCTAATCAGCCCCTATGACTTCATTTATGAAACTTGTAAGGAAACACGAGACGAGAGAGCTGAGATGTCACGTGACAGGCTAGAGAACGTGTTTTGCACGTGGAACGGCAGACTGCAGACGTGTTGATATCATCACAAAAACAAGTACGTGAAACGAAGACCCCTCTAAAGCCAACTTTATACAGATAAAAGTGGGGTTACGGGGGTATAGATTTTCTGCCTATTTTCCGCTAAAACATAGATTGTGGCGGTTCTAACGAGCAACCACAATCTATGTTGATAACAGGCAGAAGAAAGTTGTTACGGCAATTTTCAACGTATATGTGTATTTGTCATTTCTCCAACCATTACGGGAGCCATTATTTTACATGCATTACGAAAACTTGCCTATACAAATACATTGTAAGTTTTACCAACGGATAAAATAAGATGGAAAAATGTGATAATTTTCTAATTTCTGGTCAAAGTATAGGCTGTACGTACCCACAATCTATATTTTAGAGCAGCAATAAGAAAAATAAGGTTTACCCATGTGAACCCCAGTTTTACTTTATAAAAGTGGGGTTCAAGGGAATGGGGTCAAAATTATATTGGCGTGTTTTCGTGATGGATAATACTGTTTTTCTAATGTATGAAAATGAGGAGACACTTAATGTATGTATCCTTGCTTATTTTCTTGTAAACTCACACATAAGCAAACTTTTCGATCACCCCTCGTATATTTTACTGCTTTTAAATTGTAGAGTATGAAAACGTTTATTCAAACGGTTTAGAAGATTGAGATAATACGGTGCTTCTTAACTAATAGGAAATAGTTACACGAGAGGGAAGGTACGTTATTTCGGTACATATATATGTACAGTAAAAGTCCTCATCACGAAAACACGCCTATATAATTCTGACCCCCTTGAACCCCATTTTTATTTAGTAAAACTGGGGTTTACAGGGGTAAACCTTATTTTTCTTATTTCTGCTCTTAAATATAGATTGTGGGTACTTGTTAGAACCGCCTCATCGAGGCGGTTCTAACGAGTACCCACAATCTATATTGAGTACTTGTTAAAACCGCCTCATCGAGGCGGTTCTAACGAGTACCCACAAACTATTTTTTTGAGCAGAAATAAGAAAAACATCACAGTTTTTTATCTTATATTTTTCGTTTTATTCGGTGGTAAAATGTACACTGTATTTGTATAGGCGTGTTTTCGTAATGTGTATTAAGACCACCTTTGGGACAGACCACCTTTGGTATGCAGAAAACAAGTAATACGAATAACTGCAAACTACTAAATAAGCTTTTTTTAAATCAAAACATCACGTGAACTAGTCCGTGAAATGAAGACCCCACTATACCCCACTTTATATAGAGAAAACGAGGGTTTACATGGGTATACATTATTTTTCTTATTTTTACCCCAAGACATTGGTTGTGGGTACTCGTTAGAACCGCCTCAATGAGGCGGTTCTAACGAGCACCCAAAACCTATGTTTGTAGTATTTATAAGAAAAATATGACTGATTTTCATCAGAAAAGTAGCCATTTTGGAGATGAGAAATATGCACTTTGACGCACGGGTGTGTTGTCGTAACGATTTGTCATAATTTCAGGGGATGTGGGGGTGGGGCTTGTCTGTCTTTGAAGGACTTGTTGAAATGACCTTATATGTTACAGTTTAATTTTACATTGTTTCTTTAGGTGAAGTGAAGTTTTGTGTAAATTTGTTTTGTATTGGAGTTTAACGGCCCTGTCAACACTATTTAGGTCATTTTGAGCCGGTCAGTTTTACTTATCCACACTTTTTCTGGGCAGGCTTATACATAAGCGGTTATCCAGTACAATGCACAATCTTTTGCCAGAAACTGACAATTGCCCTTCTTGAATCAGCGGAAGGGAGAGAAAAAGCGTAAAAAAGATTTCATGATCAATCTCCACGAAAGAATGTTGTCGACCCCGGCTGGAATCGAACCTGCGTCCACCTGATCACAAGTACAATGCACAATCTTTTGTCAGAAACTGACAACTGCCCTTCTTGAATCAGCGGAAGGGAGAGAAAGAGCCTTAAAAAAGATTTCATGATCAATCTCCACGAAAGAATATTGTCGACCCCGGCTGGAATCGAACCTGCATCCACCTGATCACCAGTACAATGCACAATCTTTTGCCAGAAACTGACAACTGCCCTTCTTGAATCAGCGGTAGGGAGAGAAAGAGCGTAAAAAAGATTTCATGATCAATCTCCACGAAAGAATGTTGTCGACCCCGGCTGGAATCGAACCTGCGTCCACCGACTGAGCTACTGAGGCCGGCTTGAAGCTTTGTGTAAAGAAGGCAGTGTTGTTTTATATCATTTTCGTTTTTACTTGCTTTTCTTTATAGCATTACTTTATCACAACTTCGTTTTATTTCTTTGATTTTTTTGAAGTTAGGATTTGAAAAATTATCCAAAAATCTTTTATTTGATGAAGTTTACCAATTGCAACTGTTCTGCATGTAGTAAAGTTCGCATTAATTGTTTATTTGTTTGTTTGATTAGAGGTTAAAGTCCCCGTCAACACTTAAAGGTCATTTTGGAGACGTTGCTTCCAATTTTGTGGGTCTTTTACCCGGCATTGAGATGAAACGACTTCTCAAGCCCTGCCGCCAAATGAAACTAATAGGGTTTATACATGTAAGCATGGATGGGTCTAACTTGCACCGGTTTGCCTGGGCAGGCTTAGATCCTCTAAACGGTTTACCAGTATTCGTGTGCGGGTCGATTTCAGCTCTGCGTGGAAGCATCATGCAGCCCATCTATTTCTTCAAGCCGCGATGGGCGGGGGCTGTATAGTTCGCATGTAGATAACACACCCGTGTCAAATTGTGCATTTTTTCACATCCCGAAAATGGTTCCTTTTCTGAAGAAAATTCGTGACATTTTTCTTATAAAAACTGCAAATATAGGTTGTGGGTGCTCGTTAGAACCGACTCATTGAGGTCCACGAGTACCACAACCTACAGTTAAGATTGCGATAAACTTGTCCATTTACGCGTATTGTCCGCGTGACACACGCGCATTGCGTGCGTGTGAAATTATCGCGTTTCAATGCGCGGTTCATCGCGTTCATACGCGATTTCAACGCGTTAAATATCAGCAAATAAAAGTGATCATTCGAAACGCGTTAGGTAAATGCTATACGCGTTTCTGTGCGAGAGAATTTCAACCAATGAGAATAAAACAGGTATGTGACGATAAAACGAGTGATTGCGAGAGAACACGGGCCAATCAAAATCCTCGTTGCTTGTATGTTTACCCTTATGTTTTGTTTTTTTTTTTGTTTTTTTTTTTTGGTTTTGTTTTGTTTTGTTTTTAATTCGTTCGTGAATTAATGACAGTATATAAATTGGTCTGTCTTATCAGTTGTGATTCCTTCGGATACACAAACACACCTACATTTTGGATTGCATAACACCTTTAGAGATAAAACTCACTTGGGGGTATTCTGAAGAATGTCATATAGGTAGGGGACCAGGTGAGGGTAATTATTTACCCTGGGATATGTAATTTACAAGCCACCGCTATTTACTGGTTAATGGCGACTCATCAGAACCGCCTTGTCATGGTGTTGATGGCTGTTTCTAACTAGTACCCACAATCTATGTTTGGGGCAGAATAGGCAAAATATTGTAGACGCCTGAAAAACACATTTTTTAAACCCATATGACAATGTAATCTTCTACCTTACACGTTTGGAGTGGTTCAATTTCAATTATAGGGTTTCAAGTATGTGCTATTTGATGTAAGTTGTACCAAAATGTATGTTCTTAGAGCAAACAGTGTAGATTCAGATCAGACGCCACGTTCGAGACGTCTCATCTGGGTCTACACTGTTTGTCAATGTCCCAAAAAGGGCCGCTAGGAATATATATGGGTGAAAGTTAATATCTCGACGCACACTTGTCATACTTATTTAGTATACAATGTTATCCATAGCACCAGCCACTTCGGCCAGGCCCCTAGGCGTGTGTGTGTGGTGGTGGGGTGTGGTGGGGGTAGGGGGGCAATAGTAAGGTCACACTAAAAGTTTTGCAACAAAATTCCTTATTTACCACTGGCCAGTACTCGAAAATTCTTAACAAAGTCAGTTGTTTTTTTTTTTCTATGTTTTTTTTTTTTTTTTTTTTTTTTTAATTACCTTTCAGGATTATTTCCCTTATTTCGGGCCGATCTTGATTGAGAGGAGTAGTACCCTGAGAAAACAAATCCCCCTGACTCGTTGTTGCAGTTCACATGTGGTCCGAGTGATTTTGTTCACTTTCTAGAAAACTGCGTGTGTAAGAGTTACTTTTACGTCCCATTAGCAACTGAGGTCATATGGAGACGGGACCTCGGTGTAAATACTCATTTGAAAGTCTGGAGAAGCCGGGAATCGATTCAACGACCCTTGCTTTGCGATGCATTATAAATCTGGGACATTGCACCTGAATAAATATGGAAATCAACTCGCATATGCTGGCATCACATTAAGAGCGGTCATCAGAATGTTCCCTCAGACAGACAAAATGCCAGAGGTAAAAATGCCATATACAAAAATGCCAAAGGTAAAAATGCCAAAGGTAAAAATGCCAGAGGCTACCTGGTAAAAATGCCATAGGTAAAAATGCCATATACAAAAATACCAGAGGTAAAAAATATTTTGATTCTTATTCCATCTGATCAGGATCTACACTGTTTGTCATCCCTTCTGCTACTTTTGTGAAAGTTTTTATATGGAAACTGGATAATTTTCAGACTGACAAAGTTTTATTTAACAAAACAAAAACAAAAAAAAACCTATGAATGCATAGAATATTGGAGCAAAAGAGTTTGATACAGAGCTGTAAATTAATGCAATTAATTTACATTTTTTGATGTGGTTTTGATTTTAATAGCTCGACTGGAAAAGTGCCATTTAGATCATGCGCGTGGACGGGCATCACAGAAGCACGCCTATTCAGATATATTGAAATTTCTTAAATTAAAAAAAAAAAACTGAAAATTTTCAGATCAAGAATCTTATATTTTTCATATCTATGCTCAAAACAAATACTCGTTATAACCGCCTCTAACCAGAATCAAGACTCTATGTTTTGAGCAAAAATAAGAAAAATTATACATACCCTTGTAAGCCCCAGTTTTGCGATATAAAAGTGGGGTTAACATCACGCAAACATGCCTATATAATTTTGACCCCTTGAACCCCAACTTTATATAGAAAAACTGGGGTTTACTGTGGTATATCTTTTTTTCTTATTTCTGCTCTAAATACAGATTATGGGTGCTCGTTAGAACCGCCTCGATGAGGCGGTTCTAACGAGTACCAACAATCTTTATTTTGCGCACTCGAGGTGGTTCTAACGAGTACCATCAATCTTTTTTTTTTTTGAGCAGAAATAAGAAAACTATCACAATTTTTCATCTTAAAATGTTCGTGTTTCCGGTGGAAAAGTTTACACTGTATTTGTATAGGCGGGTTTTCGTTCATGGACGTGTTTCCGTGTTCAATACCCCGTAAACCCAACTTTTCTCTAAATAAAGTGGGGTTTAGAGGGTGTTCATTAATAGGTTTGTTGACCAGATGGAAAATAAATTAAGAAAAAGGCAATAAATAAATAAATTACAATAAATAAATAAATAAATAAATAAATGAGCCCTTCTGTGAGTGAGTGAGTGAGTGAATGAAAAATGTTTATTTCTGGTCTTGACATCTTGAATAAGTGATGATAATGAGGTTTTATTTTAACCCATTGTATGCGGGAAACCACTAAATGGGTACCTTGGCAAACAGTGCAGGCCCAGATCAGACGCCACAGAACGCGGCGTCTGATCAGGGCCTGCACTATTTGCTAACAGAATTTTCAATCAAAAATTGAATGAAAACGTAAAATGGGCCTGACACCCCTTATATCAAAAATGGTATTGTCCAACATATAGCAATGGAAGAGTCCACTAGCATTCAATGGGTTAAATAACTAGCTTTATAGCTCCCAGGTGCACCTGGGTGTCATAAAACTGTTGATCAATAAACATCCTGCATTTTGGCAGTCAACTTCGTCAACTTCAATCACTATGCTGTACCTATATTTTACCAGTTACCCCGAGGCAAACACTTTTACTGCAACTGACCATTTACCTTTATTTTCTCTGTTTCAATTTATTCTGTTTCTGGTTTTGGAAGTAATCAGATAATAATAAAAAAAAACACTTAAACAACCTAAATTGGAAGAAGAGATAATGCCGAAATAGTTACGCGGTATTGATTGGTTGCTTTGGACACGCAGAGAGGGTTGTATCTGCGTTATCGACACGCAGGCCTGATTTGCTGATCGGAAATCGCGATTTATGCGCAGTATCGCGTTTTTCATAAAGAAAATTCATTGGCTAAAATGTAATTCGCAGTTGGAACGCGTGAACTTCGCGTGCGTATCTCACGAGTTACAAACGCGAGACAAGTGAGTGTGCGCTGACAAGATAATCGCAAGCGTACCTGTATGTCTTGGAGCAAAAATGAGAAAAATATTTATCCCCTTTAAACCCTATTTTTCTCTACATAAAGTGGGGTTTAGAGGGGTTTTCGTTTCACGGACTTGTTAAAATGATGGTTTCATTTTTTTCGCAAAATACAACTGTTCACGGTTTCCGCCTTCCGATGTTTTTGCAGTTTACATGCCATGAGAACGGATAGTTGCCAGGAATAAAGGAAAGGCCATCTCTTGAATGAAAACGGGCTTGCAACTGAACATTTTTTTTTCTTTTACTGACGGACGTGTAAAATATGTATGCCTGAGTTATAGTTCGTTTCAGTGTTGTGAAATTTGGGAGCTGTGCAGGACTCTTTTTTCAACGATTTCTGTCACCATCAGCTGTCTGTTTTCATTACGAAAACACATCAGTGTGTTGTTACATATTGCATTGCATTAAGATAACTTACATGTATCTGGGACTTTAACTCTTGTCCTGTTAATTCCGGATATGCCTTATCTTTGAAACAATGTAGATCCAGATCAGATGGCTTCTGACGAAGCCATCTGATCAGGATCTACATTTTTTGCCATTCAGATTGTGAATTTGTTGCAATTATTTGCATCAAGTTATCTGATTGGTTGATAATCGGTAGTGGGTGTGACATGTATAAATATTCAGCAGGACAAGGGTTGATATGTTGTGCGAGGCGGTTCTAACGTGTACACATACCCTATATTTTAGAGCAGAAACAAGAAATATACGGTTTACCCCTGCAAACCCCAGATTTACAATATAAAAGTGGCGTTCAAGGGGGTCATGTAGGTGTGTTTTCGTGATGGGGTGCTCGTTAAAATCGCCACATTGAGGAGTTTCTAACGAGTACATGTACCCACAACCTATGTCTAGGAGCAGAAATAAGAAAAAAATGTATACATTCCTAAACCCCATTTTTTTCTTTATTTAAACTGGGGTTTATGGGGTGTTCTGTTCACGGAATTGTTGCCGTGATGGTTCCATACATTTGTTTCATGAATATTTGTAACATTTTCATTTGGCCCCGCCCATCGGGGCTTGGAGAAATAGATGGACTGCATGATGCTTCCACGCAGAGCTGCAGCTGATCGCACACGAGAACTGGTAAACCGCTGAGAGGATCTAAGCCTGCCCAGGAAAGTGGCGCGAGTCGGACCGTCCATCCTTATTGGTTTGATTGGGCGACATGGCTTGAGATTTCATTTCATCTCATGTCGGGTAAAAGTCCCACAAAATTGGAAACAACGTCTCCAAAATGACATAAATAGTGTTGACGGGGACGTCAAATCTCAAATCAAACAAACAAAAAATATATTTCTCTTACATAGGCTTTGGGTGTTCTTTAGAACCGTCCCATTGAGGCTATTCGAACGAGTGCGCACAACCTATGTCTTGGAGTGGAAATAAGAAAATAAATGTACATGTACAGCCTAACACCCTTAAACCCCAGTTTTCTCAGTATTAATTGGAGTTAAGGGAGTGTTCATTGCAGGGACGTTTTACATTTCTTTCGTAAGTGAATAACATGCAAAATGTAAAATCTACACATTACGGCAACACATTCGTGTGACCATCACGCGAACAAGTCTGTGAAATGAACACCTGAAACCCCATTTTATATAGAGAAAACAGTGGTTTACAGGGGTATACATATCTTTTTTATGTCTGCTGCAAGACATAGGTTTTGGGTACTCGTCAGAACCGCCTCAGTGAGGCGGTTCTCACGAGTACCCACAACCTATGTGGTTTTGGATACTCGTTAGAAACGTCTCAGTGAGGCGGTTCTAACGAGTACCCACAACCTATGTTTAGAGTATAAATAAGAAAAGGACCTCAATTTTTCACCAGAAAAAAAATACCGTTTTGGATGATGCACTTCATCACACGGTTGAATCATCGTAATGCAATTTCTCCGAACTGTTCATTATTTTCTGATGAAAATTGTGATATTCTCCGGTTATAAGTTATGGGTGCTCTCTTTAACAGCCCGATTGGCGCAGTTTTAATGCGCACCTACAACCTATGTCTTTAAGCTGAACGATACGTCCCCTGTAAACCAAAGTTTTCACAATAAGAAGTGGGATTTACAGGGACACAATGTAAACGTGTTCATTACACGAACTTCTTTACGTGATGCGAATTTAGAAGTCGGCTCACGCCCATCGGGGCTTGAAGAGATAGATTGGCTGCATGATGCTTCCACGCAGAGCTGAAACCGACCGTATACGAGTACTTGTAAACCACTTAGAGGATCTAAGCGTGCCGAGGCAAAGCGGTGCGAGTCCAAGTCCCACATAATTGGAAGCAACGTCTCCAAATTGACCTGTATGGTGTTGTTTGTTTGTTTGTTTGTATTGTGGTTTAACGGCCCAGTCAACACTATTTAGGCCATTTTTGTGGTGGTCGTTTTACTTATCAACACTTTTCCTGTGCAGGCTTAAACGTAAGCTGTTAACTAGAACAGTGCCATATACAATGTTGACGGGGACGTTAAACCTGAAATCAAACAAACAAAAGATGATGAACTCTGATGACGTTGTCAGCCAGAATTTGTCATATTTTGTTCTCAGGACATTTTAGATTCGGATTCCGAATAGTAAACAGTATTTATATTTATGTTCTATTCCTTATAGACGTAAAAGTCCCACAAAATTGGAAGCAATGTCTCCAAAATGACCTTTACACTGTTGACGGGGACGTTTAACCTCAAATCAAGCAAACAAACAAATTCCTTATAAACAAAGACCTTCAATGACACCGACCGTGGGTTCCAAAGTGGTATGTCCCACCCTCTTCAGTCCATAAAATGAACCGTTCAGATCCCCAACCTTTACCCATTTTGTACCGGAAACCCCAAAACGGGTAGATGGCAAACAGCGCGGGCCCAGACCAGACTCCGCAGAACACGGCGTCTGATCAGGGCCTACACTGTTTGCATAAAGATCAGCTATAAAATTTGAAGACAACACAACCTGATACCCCTAAATTTTGAAATGGACTCCTGCTTGTTACAGGGAAGAAGATTCCATTTGGTACAAAAAGGGTTAAACAATACATATTGTATCTTTGTTTGGAGGTTTAACGTCCCCGTCAACACTGTATAGGTCATTTTGGAGACGTTGCTTCCAATTTTGTGGGTCTTTTACCCGACACTGAGATGAAATGATATCACAAGCCCTGCCGCCCAATGAAATCAATAGGGTTTATGACCATGGACCGGCCGCTTTGCCTATATTATTTCATTTTGGATAAATTTTTGGCCATTTTGTGGGAAAGTAACTGTCCTTTTGACTTTCCGCTGTTGGTATTTCCGATGGGGTCTGTTGTTGCATGTTTGTGTTTCTTTCCCTTTGGTGTCTCTGATGGGAGCTGTGGGTTAATTGTATCGATTCCTGATCATTGCCTCTACTTCTATTTTAGATCCTCTCCGCGGTTTAACAGTGCTCGTGTGCGGGTCGGTTTCAGCTCTGCGTGCAGCATCATGCAGCCCATCTATTTCGCCAAGCCACGATGGGCTGAGGCGATCCCATACATATTGTTGCAGCTTATCAAAAGACTAATTTAAGGACAATGACCTTCGATACCTGCTGGGGTCGGCAACATTCTTTCGTGAAGATTGTGTTTGTTTTCGAGTTAAACGGCCCAGTCATCACTATTTAGGACACTTTGGAGCCGGTCAGTTTACCTATCCACACTTTCCTGGGCAGATATACGTCAGCAGTTAACCAGTACAGTGCTCATTCTTTCTCGAGAAACTGACAACTGCCCTTCTTGAATCAGCGGAAGGAAGAGAATGACCGTAAAAAAGATTTCATGATCAAACTCCACGAAAATGTTGCCGACCCTGGCAGGTATCGAACCGCGTCCTCCTGATCACCAGCCAGACCTGTATCCGACTGCAGCTACCGAGGCCGGTAACATGGAGATTGATTATGAAATCTTTTCTACGGTCATCCTCACCCTTCCGCTGATTCTAGAATGGCAGTTGTCAGTTTCTGGCGAAAGAATGTGCACTGTACTGGATAACCACTTACGATTAAGCCTGCAAACGAAAAGTGTGGATAGGTAAACTTGCCGGCTCAAAATTGACATAAAATAGTGTTGACTGGGTCGTTCTACTCCAATACAAACAGACAAACAAACAAAGGACATTGATCAATGCCCCCAACCCCAGCGCCCAAAGGGGGAATGAACAACCACTTTCAGTTCATATAAGATTTAATATCGCAGACAGCGTGTCTTTCCAAACTTATAAGCCCCTGTCATGTATGATTAACCCTTGTCCTGCTGAACCAGGATATGCCTTAGCTTTCAAACAATGTAGAAAGAGATCAGATGACTTAGAAACCATCTGATCAGGATCTTCATTGTCTGTCATTCAGTTTGTGAACTTGATGCAATGATTTGCATCAAGTAATCGGTAGTGGGTGTGGCATATTTAAATATTCAGCAGGTCAAGGGTTAAAAAGCATTTATTGACTCTGGACATAGTCCCCTATGAGTACATGTATGTCCCAATCTCGTTCATTTCGCAATAGGCTTAATATCTTGGAAACAGGGCCCAGGATTACAATCGTTACTTAAGTTAAGGTCGACTTAACGATTTAAGGAGGAATTCTTATCTTAGTAAAGTATTTCCTTAAAAAGTGCATTCGAAAGCCACCTATTTCATTTACTTAGCTAAGTATTTAACTTCGGATGAAGTCGTAATTTTGACGGAAATTTTCACGAAGTTTAGCACGTAAGTTTTAATTACACATTGATGTAAGCGGCCCACAACTTTCCCGCAATCTGTCAAAAATCTCTGCTTCTACTTGAATTGATGGAGACAATAGAAAATATGATGGTTTAGTTTCCATTTCACTGCATAATTCATGAAAAATGTTTTATATACTATAAAACCTGTGTAATTGAAGGATCACACTCGATCTCAAATTGTGCGGGCAAACATTGGTCACAAAGTAGCACCACGACATATTCAAAACGCTGTTTCTATGGTGTCCCTTCAGAAACAAGAACTCATTCAATATTTGAATATGCAAATGGAGTCTAATTTGAATTGAGGTTTAACGTCCCTGTCAACACTATGCAGGTCATTTTGGAGACGTTGCTTCCAAAACCAAAAGGCTTATATATAGTGGACGGTGTGACTCACACCACTTTGCCTGGGCAGACTTAGTCCTTCCAAGCTGTTTATAAGTACTAGGGCACCGGGAAAATACGCTTACATAATTCTGACCCCCTTGAACCCCACTTTTCTTTTGTAAAACTGGGATTTAGTGGGGGGTGTCCTTTTTTTTTTACTTATTTCCGCTCTAAAATATACATTGTGGGTACCGGTTAGAACCGCCTAACGTGTACCAAAAGTCTATAATTTGAGCAGAAATAAGAAAAATACCTCAATTTTTCATCTTAAAAATTTCCTTTTTTGGAGGTAAAATTTATAATGTATTTTGATAGGCGTGTTTACGTTATGTGTGGTCAGTTTTAGCTCTGCATGGAAGCACCATGCAGCCCAATCTGTTTCTTCAAGCCCCGAGGGGCGGGGCGGAATCGGTTTTATGGAGTCTGTCCATGATTCAACCCTTCTCATGCCGTTAGTCGTATTGAATAATATTCAAAACAATCTGGTAGAGTCGATAAACATATCCTGTGCTATGGTGAAGAACAGGGAAGACTCCGACACTTTACCCCAGCTACGATATTGTTTTCGGATGTCATCATTACATGTATGTAGCTGATATAGTCATTAAGGACACGATCAAACATCTTACAGACAACACGGAGAAAACCGTAGCTCCAGTCGGAGTAAAAAAACAAAAAAAAAAAAAAAAAAAAACATGAATATAAAATCACTGTACATGTACATTCGATCTTGGATTTCCCCGTCTTTTTATGAGTGAGGTGAGACATAAAGCGCTCACTCACTCACAAACACACTTAATTACTCACATGCTCGAGCTTACAAAGGGAGGTGGAACGCCTCAAACTCATTTTTATTGAGCATTTCCAGGCAGGGAGAAGAGGCAAATGCAGAAACAGAAGAAATAACAACATTCCCTCTACCATTACCTGCTGCTAGGAAAGCAGGCCTTGTCACAATCAGCTGGACGCCCCAGTGACGCAAGATACACGTCACCTTCGCCTCACCCAACCGGTGCACAACGACCACACGCGACCTCCAGTAACCGCTTAGAACGTCTAAGCCTGCCAAGGCAAAGTGGTGCAAGTCGGGCCGTCCATGCATATAAAACTTGTTGTTTTCATTGGGCGACAGGGCTTGAGATGTAATTTCATCTCAATGTCGGGTAACAGTCCGACACAATTGGAATCAACACTTCCAAAATCAAACCTAAATAGTGTTGCGAGGACGCTCAATCTCAAATCAATCAATCAATCAATAAAAAAAAAACTTCTTTGTATTTCATTAATTTTGATATCGAGAATTTTACACAA
Organism: Lucinisca nassula; assembly: GCA_963580285.1. Taxonomy (NCBI): domain Eukaryota; kingdom Metazoa; phylum Mollusca; class Bivalvia; order Lucinida; family Lucinidae; genus Lucinisca; species Lucinisca nassula. Next base: position 26,786,755 of record OY757012.1, read on the forward strand.
ATGGTCCTTTCATATGAAAGTTACGAAACGGGCCTTCGAATTGGATTTTAAATAGGATTTTATTGCCTTTACCTTGACCATTTGCCCAACAAATGTACATCGTTGACATACGTTACAGTTGTTCACGCCAAAATAGTTAATATTTAGATTTCAAGTGTAAAACCTATTTTAAACCTATACGCCTGTTCATATTTCCATGAACGCATCGAATCACATGATTTTCAATGACGTCAAGTGTCGCAAGTCTACACCCTAAACCATGGTTCTCTATGATCTCAATGGGCGTTGACGACGACAATGCTGTTCCGCTCTTTGTAGAAAAAACAGCGTGTAAATGTTTTAAAGCTTTAACAGTTTGCCTTATAAAACAATTTTCGCCGAGTGATGAGGAAAAGGATGTAAATATAAGAAATATTTTTTCGGATGTTCATGAAGGTACGAACGACAGCGGGTCGCTAGCAAAGTTTATATGAACCCCTTCAGACTTCATTTACTTTGCAGGCGACCCTGTTCGTTTATACTTTCATGAACAGCAGAAAAACAAGTCATTTCATAAATGCACGTGACGTCATACTATTTCATGACATATGAACGTTGTGAACATTGTATGCGTAAAACTAGCAGGGTATAAGCGTAGGAACATGGACCCGATGTGCCACAGGATTAGTTTTAAATAACTGACAAAAGTGATATGCGCCGACACCCCCCCCCCCCCGCACACACACACACACACACACACAAACACACAGACACACACCTACCCTGACAAAAAAACCCAAGTCATTTAGGATCCGCTCGTACGAGTGTAAGATTCTGTTTATCATATGGCCACTTGAAATTAGATTTTATGGCCATCAAATGTGACACTTTTCTTCACAGAAAATGCATGGTTGACATGGACGTCGTCATGACGTTATGTAATCCCGCCAAAGTGTTAATACACGTGTGGTCATACGATTTTTATTACACGACATTATCCACTGCTTATCAATAACGTCATATGATAAACAGTCTTATGTAAAAGGAAGTTTTTACACAGCTCTGTTCGTCGCACACTTTGACACATCAAGGGAGAAATACATCCCAGTTCCTATATGGCAAGTAGACTTGCACCACAGGCAGGAAAAAAATGGCCCGACCGGGACGCGAACCCAGGACCTCTCGCGTATCAAGAAAACACTCTACCGTTTGAGCTACCGAGCATCACTGGTGATCTCGAACAAATAAAAGCCCTAAGGTTTGCCGTTATTGATATATGCATTCATGTGTCAAGGTCAAATCTTAAAAGTTAAGGTACCTACCTGGGTTACCTTAAATATTTAAGTATTTTCTGTGGTTAAGTATCGACTTAAACGAACGAATTTCTTTGTAGTTCACCTTATACGCCAGTTAAGTAAATACTTAGTTTAAGTAGGTACTTAAAATTTAAGTACGCATTGTAATCCTGGACCCTGGGTAAGATAAACTTAAGATTGTAAGTTTCTTAGCTCAGGTTAGCGATATCGGACCATCATGGTCTGCTTGACACATTAGTTTTGTCACGTAAAATCTATTTTTAGGGCCCCGCACTGAAAGTGTGGGTGCCCTATAGTAATCACTCTGTCCGTCTGTCTGTCTGTCTGTCTGTCTGTCTGTCCGTCCACAAATTTTTACTCCTCTGATAGCGTTGCCGGGGCCCTAGTCAGTTTCACTGACAGCTCTAGTTTCAGGCTATGAACAGATCGCTTTGACATACAAAGTTTGTAACATGTGTTCACAGCCCGATTTCAGACGGGGAACGCCGAAAAAAGATTTTGTTACTTTTGTTTAAATTTTGGTTATTTTGGAGAAGTTGTTTTCATTTTTTTGTGGGACTTTTACCCGAAATTGAGATGAAATTGCCCAATGATACCAACAGGGTTTTACATGGGCATAGACGGTCCGACTCGCACCGCATTACATGGGCAGGCTTATAATTCAGCTGATAATTGCAAATTATCAAAGTAAAACTGCTTTTTATGATACCAACATGTAAATTGGCACAGATGATCTTGAATACATACTAGTTCATTTAAGATCGGGAGCCACTGTGAATTGTCATCACTTCCGGTTCGAAGCCAATATGGCCGCCATGACTAAAATTTTCGTTTAGCGACTGTCAAACTCGTACAGTATCCTGACCATTAAGTATGATTCTGGGCAATATAACTACTCTGGTGACATTTTATTCTCATATGTGGTTCATCAAAGTATAATACATGTATATTAATCCTAATTTTGTTTCCGGTTATTTTTTTAAACATAATTGTCTCAAGCAGTAACACATGGATGAAAAGGATTCAATTGGAGAGAATTACTACATATTTACCCCAGTTCTATCGATTTATCATTTTTATTTATTAATTTATTTAAAGGCGGCTGGCTAGTACAAAATGCAGCCACTGTTAATAGGTTTCTGTTGGCTTCCAACTCATTAGTCACGGGATTAAAGTAAAAGTAAAACAAAGATCAGGAATTGATACAATTAACTTACTCCACCCATAAAAGACACCAAAGGGAAAGAAATACAAACATTAAGCCACCAGACCATCAACAAAGGAAGGCCATAAGGACAGTTACTTTCCCACAAAATGGCCATATGGCCATCCAAAACCAAAAGACACAAGTGATACACACAGTAAGTAACAAACAACAACATAAATAAATCGCCACAGAAGAGCCGCCTTGGAACGGTCAGTGGAAGATTTCCACTGGGGGGCTTAAATCGATTTTACGTGGCCACAATCCTCGCCCTTACTTCCGTCGCGATTTGGACAAATAATTTGTTCAGTCCGCATGAAGGCCTCCTAACTAATCAGTGCAACATCTCCGTGAACACAAAAATCAAAGAACCACAGAGGTGAGACAACGGTGAGGACTCGACAGCAAGAAACCACTGAAATGCTGGAGCAAAAGAAAACCAACAGTTAGACTCCGATAAGCCCGACCAGAGACAGAGCATCAGGCACCAACCAACATTATCTCTCTAATTTTCAATAAGCTTTTACGTTGGAGCCGTCATAGAATCTGAGGTCTGACCCACCGGCGTGCAATTAAAGAGGGAAGCAAAGTTGCCAACCGTGATTGGGTTAACTACCATGCATGCAGTCTGTCGTATAATATCCATGTTGTACCCAATCTTTTTATATCGAAGAATGATTTTACGAAATTGGGTGCTGAAGTCATTGCGGTTATACATTTTTCTGAATTTATATACTAAGTCACCATAAAATTCGGGTTCCGATAGACCTTGTTGCAGAAGAGATTTAAGTACAATATTGAATTTTGAAATTAAATCAGAATGGCGTCTATAAAATTTTGAAAAGGCTTTGCGTAGTTTATGGTACCGATAACCCTGATTAAGGAGTTTAGCCGTTAATAATTTATTACGAGTGTTGAAGTCAGTTACATGACTACACACTCTAGCAAATCGAGTTAATTGCGAAATATAAACGCCATAGGATGGCGCACGAGGAACATCACCATCCAAAAAAAGGAAAATTTACAATCTCAAAATCAAAGTCATCGCGTTCATCATAAATTTTGCACGAAACAAGTCTGACACTGCGTACATTGTATTTATCTACCAATATAGTCTGACGCAACCTTATCGAGTGTGGTTACTCTAAAGTGACGTCATTAAAATCGCGTTTCATATGAAACATGCGTGTATGGTGACCGCCATACGGATTGATTGGTCTAATTTTTAGGAAATATAAATTTGTTTGCCTGATAAAGTATTGATTTATTTGTTTGCAAAACAATAGTTTTTTCTTACCCCCAATGTGCTTTTATTGATTTAATTGTGAAATTATTCTGCCCTGTGCATTTTATTGACATTTCTTTGTGATCAATCTATCTGTGGTATATATATATATATATATATATATATATATATATATATATATATATATATATATATATATATATATATTGTCATATATATATATATTGTCTATCTATCTGTCTGCCTATTTGTCTGGCTATCTTTCTGTCTCTCTTACTGTCCGCCCATATATCTGACAAGTACATGTAGCTGAAAAAAAAAACTTTTCAATTTGTGTGCCAAGCTAAACCCGTTGCAAACCAAGAGCCAGTTGAATGGTCGAAATGCTGTCATTGTCAGAAAGATACGGCCGAACGCTTACAATACCCCATAAATTATAAGGGTTTAGTCCTTGTTTAGGTTATGCAACATTAGCTAGGAACGTTATTTAATTTAAGGAAGTAAACAGTCTCCCCATGACATTAAAAATTAGTCTCTTTGAAGTTAGCATTATTAGCTTCGAAGACATTCTTTGTAGTAATAAAGCAAAATTGTCGTGTTACATGAAGTTCAATACGACGAAACTGAAAAGAGCCGAAAAGAGTAGATTGAGCCTAGACAACGGCAGTAGCGAAGACACTGAAGAAGTGCAAATGAAACAGTTACACCGAAGCTTACCATGCAGTTTCGATGGAAGCAAACTCGGCTTCTTTTGTGACAAACCACTGACAGATGTTAAGCCTGAAAGACGCGAATCAGTCACACGTAAGATAGACTTGAGGGTCAGGGATTGTGCAAAAAAAAAAAAAACATTGCAAGACACAGTTTTGCTAGCTACATTGAGCACAGGTTACTTAGTGGCACAAGAAGCTAAATATCATCCGTGTCTTGTTCCATTGTATAAAAGGGCACGAGATGAAGAAGCCAGAAACATTTCGGTTTCGACAAAACCTGAACAAATGGGCCATGCAATAGCGTTAGCTGACATTGCCAGCTATATTGAAGACACACGGTATGGTCAGTCTGTTGCGCCCGTGCTTAAAATGCCAGCCATTGTAAGTATGTACTCAGATAGGTTAAAGCAGCTAGGGATTGATGATATTTCCACTATTCATAGCACCAAATTTAAAGACAAGATATTGGCTAATGTCCCAGATCTGAAGGATAAAAGAAGGTACACTTAGCTTTCACAGAAGATGTTGGACCAGCTCTTAAGAAGGCCTCTGTCGATGCTGACTCGGATTCGAACTTCAATCACATACATAAAGTAGCTCCAAAAATCCGAAATGACTTGCTTGATATGTCAACAAAGTTTTCTGGATCCTTCCCGGCTGACTGCCAAGAAACCGCTTTCCCACAGTCTCTACCCACCTTGTCAATATGATTCTGTACGGCACAGAACTAACCTCAGATGCATACACATAGCCAGCTCTTTCTTTAAGCCAGTTGATCAAACCGCAGTTAAGAAAGTTTGAAATCTCCCCATCATTCGAAATCAAACCCCAATGGCAAAATATAGGAGCCCCTTTAAACATTGCTTCCCGAAGCTGCAACCTTCTGTCAAAACCTTGTACACTGCAAATGCAAAAAAGGATGTGGGAACTGTAAGTGTAACAGAAGGCGTTGTCATGCACAGCGATGTGTGCTTGCAATTATGCTGATGAAACCAAATTGTTCTTAGTTAAAGCTTGGACATACTAGATCTAAGCATCAGCCACACACAATGTTAACGTTAAACCGGAAGTGAAAATCCATCTGCCTATATCAGACCATGTAAGCCTTTTTGTACCATACTTCAACAAATATCATAACCTGATCATAATTTATATGTATGCTGCTGCACAACGTGAATATGATATCCTCCGATATAGATGATGTAGTTAGTTGACAATAAGGTAGATAAAAAGATCCACCATCTATGATTCGACCGGAAGTAGTATGTTTTATGACTAAATATATCTATCTTCTCATTAGAACTCATTTTCATACACTTGTAGAGATTGTTTGTCGCCATCTGGCTGCTTCATTCTCGAAATTTCGTCCGAAATTGTTGACTTGAATAAAAAAATTTGTTCACTCGATCCGTAATCTTGGATTAAACCGGAAGTAGATTTTGTTAGATGGCTACCGAGCTTAAACCGCTAAGACCGCCCTCCTTTACACTTGTGGAAAAATAGAAGTGAAGTCAATGATCAGGAATCAATACAATTAACCCACAGCTCGCATCAGAGACACCAAAGGGAAAGAAGCACAAACATGGAACAACAGACCCTAATGTAAGCAAGTTTCTTGCTTGTACCATAAATGAGCAGATTTCAATCAGCTTGACAGTAGACACAAAGGTCGATAAACGGATCTGCCATCTTTGATTAGACCGAAAGTAGTGTTTTATGACTAAATATGAATGACTTGTCACGAAAAATCGTTTTCCTACATTTGTGGTGATTAAAGTCGGGGATTTGAAATTCGTAGCACCCGCATTTAAGGAGTTTAATGCACCTTACTTTCTCACACTTAACTATAATACGCATTTATTTAGAGGTCTCTCAACATCTTGAAAATGGAGTTAGAAAATCAAAAATGTGGGGAAAAAGACATAAAAAGGGGAGATAAATGTTCCTACCCTCTTTTTCATTTAAGCATTCAAGCAATTCCAAACGACATCTCCTCTGAAACTACAAGGCCAATTGGAACCAAGTTATTTGTGAAGCCGCCATGGGGTGGAAGAACAAACATATATTCTGAATATCTTGGTCGCATGACCAAAATGTCCGTCATGCACATATATGGTAAAAACCTTTGAAAATCGCTTTCTCAGGAACCAATCGATCGATGACCTTGAAACTTGGTATACAATATATGGGACCCGGACCCTATCGAATTTGTTCAAATGATGACATTTCGTTGACCTTGACCTTTCTTACGTCAAGGTCACATTCCGTCACTTAGTATTTTGTATGGAAATCACAGGGTTTTCTGGTTCCGTTGCAGCTTATGACATCATAGTTGATATTTGCAATCAGCTTAATGATCCTGGGGTCATAAGATTAAATAGTTTTTAATTTTTCTAAAACTACTGGGCTTACTGATACCAAATTACATATACTGCATCAGTGTGGTCGAGAAATCCAAGTTTGTTAGAGGGATCTGTGTGATCGTCACACAAATCCAAAAGTGATTTTAAATACTGCATCTCAAGAAATACAAGACCTTGGTATGCAGCATTTTCGACTCTAGCCCTAAGATGGTTCAAAGCTGACTATAATTTATGCGACGGAAACAAAAGAAAACAATGGTTCATTTCAAAATAATTTGGCATCAATGTTCCTGGGATTGGACTCTACTTAACCATTATGGTCTGTTAAAATAAATGACCACCACGGGTGTGTTTGTATGGGGGGGGGGGATTGATGCCCACTTGAGTTCTGGTAAGCGTAGTTTCCCATCGGCCGCTTGTTTACAATTTTGTGTTCAGGGCATTTATTAAAAGTCGCGTAAACCTGATGACAAGCATAAAGCATATCTAATTGGCGCTGTCATGATACAGCTGCCACAGTTTTCTGCTTTACTGATTGCGCTTGTTTGGTTATCTTTTGTTGCTTAGCTTCATAAACAATTAATTGGTGACCAGTGGTAGTTTGGTATGAAGTTACCATGACAGCAATACCTCTGAAAGACGACAATGTTCAATGAAGATAACAGCGCGGCCCTATTTCAGTTTTGTTTTTACAAAGGGTTGGCAGATTTCTGTTCAGTATTTCATAATTGAAGGAAAGTCGTGTTTTAATGGGTTTACGCCTCTGATCAATCAAGCCTCCTTTTGACTGAAGGTGTGCGAAATTTTACTGCGAAAAAAAAAATACAGTATTTGGTGAAACGATTTTACTTAAATGTTTTAGAGGTTTATTGTTTTGGTTTTTAACATTAATTTGCTGCAGAAAAGATACTGTACTAAATTTAAATATCGGCATCTAATTCTCCAGCTGCGGATTTGATATACTCCAGCTTATTTGCTGATTGAATGACTCTGGTTTTGGTCGATCTTTTGGCAAATATGCGTAAACTGAGGTCACCAAATTACATGAAGATGCAGAAAAGTTCAGTCGAGGGTCTGTGTTGAACCCGATGTTCCCACCCTTCTTGACAAAGGTGAAGAGAAGAAGCTTGATTTACGTAGGAATCGTAACATTTATTATGCCAAACATCATCCCTGTTCACTGTTCAATATATCTAACATGTTAGATTTCAACCTCAAGTAAATTAACCCGCCTGCCTAGTTCTTTTCATAAGTACGAACGCATTTCCGCCAGAACGCCTGAAGGTAGGTGTCTGATGCTCTGTCTCTGGTAGGGTTAACCGGAGCCTTACTGCTTGGTTTCCGTTGCTGCAGAATTCTAGCTATTTCATGCTGTCGAGTCCTCATCGTTGTTTCATCTCTTTAGTCGTTTGATTTTCTGTTCTCGGAGATGTTGCACTGATGAGCTAGAACTCCATCATGTAGAGTGAACAATTTATCGGTTTTAACCACGACAATCAAGGGCGAGTAGTGTGACCACCTAAAATCTATTAAAGTGTCCAACCCCACCTCGGCCTCCGTAAAACCTCGTACTGACCCCGTCGTCGATCCTTTTTTGTGTTTTTTTTTTTTTTTTCATAGTTAGTCCTTAAGATGTATGTATTGCTAATGCCTTTTTATTTTGGTTAGAAGCCTCCGTGGTGTCATGGTTATGCTACTTGCCTTGTAAACCAGGGACGCATGATCGATCCCGGGCTTCGCCAGACTTTCGGATGAGTCTTTCGGATGAGTCACTGATGAGGCTTTATTAGCCGAAACTACGTAGTATGACCCATCTTCTTTCTTTTGAATGTTTTCATTGCTCTTAAAGGAACTCATTTTTGATTTTTATTTAAACCGAGGTCCCATCTCCGTATGACATTAGCTGTTGGTGGGATGTAAAACTCAAACACTCACTCACTTTTTTTTATTTTGGATAGCCGTTCGGTCATGTGGGGAGATAACTGTCATTCTGGCTTTCCATCCATGACGTTTTCATTTTGGTGTTTTGAATGGGAGGTGGGAGATATTTTGTATAGATTCCTGATCATTACATACGTGATAACTCCTGATGGCTTGTCATAGAATGCCTTTTTGACCAATCTGTATGGGAAATTGGGGCGGTTGGGTGAGGCAAAGGTGGCATGTACCTTGCGTCAATAGGGCGTCCAGCTGGTAGAGGCTTACAGCTGGACAAGACCTGCTGTTCTTCCAGCAGTTAAGGGTAGAGGGGGGATACTGTTATTTCTTCTGTTTCTGCTTTTCCATTTTTCTCCTTTCTCCGCTGGCACTCACTTTCATCTGCTCAACTATCTCTTCTATCGCTTTTCTTCATTTCTCTGGGGAGAGGTCAAAAATGACCAACAAGGGGTGACCTGCCTTTAAACCCAAAACAATCAATATATGGGACAAACGTCAGAAAAAGGAAGTAGTAATAAAGGAGATGAAGAACAGATTAACCAGTGCGTGACAAGAGACACAGGATGATTAAGAGCTATTGGTGAATAGAGGGACAAGGCTATCGTAGGCAGGTTGCCCAACAAAATGGTAGAAAGTAAGTGCAGTGACATCTTAAGAAGCACGTTTACAAGTTATTCCACAACTCTGGGAAAAGGGAAGATAGAAGAATGTTTAAGGGATGGCTTTACGTTACATTAAACCTCGGGTACCATTTATCTGTAAAGTCGTGCGACTTTACAGAAAATAAGGTACCCAGTAAGATTACAAGTGGCCAATAACATTTACGTGTTTAAAATATAATAGTGTCGATGTTACTTGGGAAGCCTTCAGCACAAACCGGAAACTTTGGATAATGATTCTTGAAATATACAATGTGTTCATTAAATGTTGATTGTTTCAAGTCAGCAGTTTAGAGAATCACTTGCCAGTTCACCCGCTGACAAATATGCTTGGTGGTTTATATTTCGCTCACAAAATATAAACCGGAAGGAAATGGCCATCAGTTACTTTTCAAAATCATACCTATCGGTCCCTGTTATGATACTTCTATGACCAGCCAGTAAAATATTTTAGTTTATGTTGGTTTTAATATAAATTTTTATCACGATCTGTGACACAACAGGAAAAAGTGGTAAAATGGTCCATAGGTATCGAAGTCCCTTCTTCATGCCCGGATTGAAACAGACTCATCAAGTTTCACATGCACGTGCAAAAATAACCGTCCTTCATACTGACGAAAAAGAAATTGTTTCAAAAATTACTAAACATTATTTAGCGCGAAAATAGTGTACAATTTACCAAATTTTTGGGGTCAAATTTCAATGGTCAAAATTTATGGTAACACCGGATGTATTTACGTACTATCATGAATTTTGGTGTCTTCGAGTATTGACAAGTATTTTGGCTGATACAATAAATCAACATTCATATGTAAGCGCAAACTACACATAACTAAACTCAGTCAAACTATACCATCCGCATGGGGGTGGGTGTAAACTCATAGAATTTTCAACCCCTTTTCCCCACCAGATTTGCTAAATATCACATGTCATATAGGTTAGGCTCCTATCTCAATGAAACGCCAAACATAAAGCGTGAGAATTTAGGTTGCATTAAATTTTTCGAAATCTGGTCTCAAATCCCGGACTAAATGCTTTAGTCTGTGAATTTCGTCGAGAATGTCCGAAACTGTTGATTGTAATGCAAAATTATATACGGTAACCGCCATCTTGAATTTAACCGGAGTAGATTTTTTCTCGATGACTCCCGATCGTAAATTGTTTAGATAGTCCTTATCTACAATTAACGCACGTTTCATGCTTGTATCATAAAAAAGCAGCTTTTTTCACTAACAACTGGGCAATTAGATGCTCTAAGCAGTTTACCGGTACTCATATGCGGTCGGTTTGAGCTTTTCGTGGAAGCCGCATACAGCCCATGTATTTCTTCAAGCCCCGTTTGTCGGGAGCGATCGCCGAAAATTTACGATTGAAAACAGTGCATGCCGAGAATAGACACCACGTATTGCGGCGTCTGATCAGAACCTCTACTTTTTCCAAAAAGTTCAGGAATTTACCGGACAAATTTCTCATCACGGAAATACGCCTATGTAAAGTAGAAGTAAAACAAAGATCAGGAATTGATACAATTAACTTACTCCACCCATGAAAGACACCAAAGGGAAAGAAATACAAACATTAAGCGACCAGACCATAATGGAAACCTAAACAAAGGAAGGCCATAAGGACAGTTACTTTCCCACAAAATGGCCATATGGCCATCCAAAACCAAAAGACACAAGTGATACACACAGTAAGTAACAAACAACAACATAAATAAATCGCCACAGAAGAGCCGCCTTGGAACGGTCAGTGGAAGATTTCCACTGGGGGGCTTAAATCGATTTTACGTGGCCACAATCCTCGCACTTACTTCCGTCGCGATTTAGACAAATAATTTGTTCAGTCCGCATGAAGGCCTCCTAACTCATCAGTGCAACATCTCCGTGAACACAAAAATCAAAGAACCACAGAGGTGAGACAACGGTGAGGACTCGACAGCAAGAAACCACTGAAATGCTGGAGCAAAAGAAAACCAACAGTTAGACTCTGAAAACCAACAGTAACTCTGAATCCTTGCACCCCACTTTTATAGTAAAACTTGGGTTAACGGAGGTAAACCTTCTTTTTCTTATTCCTGCTGTATAATATAGAGAGGTCTCCGTTGTGTAGTGGTTATGCTACTCGCCTGGTAAATCCGGGGTCGAAGGATCAATCCCGGGCTTCTCAAGACTTTTGGATGAGTTTTTAAACGGAGGCACCATCTCAGTATGACCTTAGCTGTTTGTGAGGGGTAAACTCAACCACTCACTAACTCTCTAATAAGAGAGACTTCTTAGAACCGCCTCATTTCTAACGTGTACTCGCAATCTATATTTTGAGCAGAAATAAGAACTTTATCACATTTTTTGTTTTTAGCTCACTAGAGCCGAAGGCTCCGTGTGAGCTTATAGTATATTCAGTGGTCCGTCGTCCGTCGTCGTCGTCTGTGTCGGCTTCGTCAAAATTATCTACATCTCTGGAACAACTTAGCCAATGCAAACCTAATTATACGTGGAGCCTTTGTGGGAAGGGGGAACGAAAGTCTATTCGTAAAGACTGGTTCACATTACCAGAATGTCCGTCATGCCAGTATGTGGTAATAACCTTTTAAAATCTTCTTCCCATGAACCAAACGGCCGATGACCTTGAAACTTGGTATGCAGCATCGGGGTCTCGGACCCTACACAGTTTTTTCAAATGATGACATTTGTTTGACATTCCCTGTTTTACGTCAAGGTCAAATTTGATGACTTAGACATTTTTATGAAAAAAAAAAATAAATAAAATAAGCAGTGAATTATCTGATTGTATGGTAGCCGGTTGCATCGGGAATGGTATTTCTAAACGGCTGAATCGAAGTTTATCCATCCCAAAAGTCAACGGCATTTACTGACCTTTTTCCTGGATGGCTCAGAAATATGATTTTTATCTTGTTATCCATTTAAGCAGCCGGCTTGATTGAAACCGAATTACATGTAGAGCCTCTATTGGAAGGGGTACGAAAGCTTGTTTTGTAAGGAGTGCTCACATGATCAATATGGCCGCCATGCCCGTATATGGTGAAAACCTTTAAAAATCCAAATGACTAATGACATTGAAACTTGTTATGCAGCATCGAAATCGTAGGCCTTACCAAGTATGTTCAAATGATGACCTTTGGCTGACATTGACCTGTTTAATGCCAAAGTCAAATTTAGACATTTGTATGAAAAAGGGTCAAACAGTGGATATTCTTGAATGCATGGTAGCCTGTTGGACCAGAAATCATATTTGCAATCAGGTGAATATCAATTCCCAAGGTCAAAACTCTGAGAGACTGAAAAGAAAATGCCAAAAATATGCAGTGCAGGTGGTTGTACAAATCACAACCAACAACAGGATGAACAGTTGTCCTTATACAAATTCCGAATCGGGAGAAATACCCTGACAGACGATCGAAGAGGAACAGGGCCTCCAATCGCCTCCTTAAATATAGCCGGAGTCCCCCTTCAATTTAGGGGTGCCTGGCTGTGTATTTTCTTCAAAAATTATTTGGAAAATTACTGAACTTTATGCAACAGTTGAGGCCCTGTCAGATACCGCGTTCTGCACTGTTTGGCATGGTAACTGGTTGAACACAATGAGCGGTACAATTTTTAAATTAAATGTGTCGTATCAGTTTGGTGGCCAAGTTATAGTGCAGGTATATTCATCCAGGTAACCACCATTTAAAGTCAGTTCAAACGAAAATTAATTTATTGCATAGTCAGCCAGCAAAGACACAGATGAACCTGCGTATAAGCATAGTCTCGTCACAGCCGTTGTGGCTGGCAGACATTTGCATGAGACCTCCAGGTACTTTCACGTTACACCCAATTTGAGAACATAATATTGTAAAAATGTTGAAGTCTCCTTTTCTCAAGGAACAGCTTTTAGGATTATATACTGGAAATAGATTGTCTCTGACATTCAGCCGTCTAAAGTGTACTCAGTCTGTCTCTGGTCGGGCTCATCGGAGTCTAACTGTTGGTTTTCTTTTGCTCCAGCATTTCAGTGGTTTCTTGCTGTCGAGTCCTCACCGTTGTCTCACCTCTGTGGTTCTTTGATTTTTGTGTTCACGGAAATGTTGCACTGATGAGTTAGGAGGCCTTCATGCGGACTGAACAAATTATTTGTCTAAATCGCGACGGAAGTAAGGGCGAGGATTGTGGCCACGTAAAATCGATTTAAGCCCCCCAGTGGAAATCTTCCACTGACCGTTCCAAGGCGGCTCTTCTGTGGCGATTTATTTATGTGGTTGTTTGTTACTTACTGTGTGTATCACTTGTGTCTTTTGGTTTTGGATGGCCATAAGGCCATTTTGTGGGAAAGTAACTGTCCTTATGGCCTTCCTTTGTTTAGGTTTCCATTATGGTCTGGTCGCTTAATGTTTGTATTTCTTTCCCTTTGGTGTCTTTTATGGGTGGAGTAAGTTAATTGTATCAATTCCTGATCTTTGTTTTACTTCTACTTCACAGACTGTGGGCCAGTAAAACAGCACGAAAACAAGCCTATATAAATTTTGACCCCATTGAACCCCACTTTTATATAGCAAAAATGGGGTTTACAGGGGTAAACCTTATTTTTCTTAAATGTAGATTGTGGGTACTCGTTAGAACCGCCTCTAACGAGTACTCACAATCTATATTTTGGGCAGAAATAAGAACATTATCACAATTTTTCATCTAAAAAACTTTCAAATTTTCGGGAGGTAAAGTTTACAATGTATTTTATAGTTGTGTTTTCGTAATGCACAACACAAGTGTCTAAAAAATAATAGATATCAATTACCGGCCCCGAAAGCTCATGTGGTAGAGTGTCCGCTCCGGGGAACGGGAGGTCACGGGTTCGATCCCGGGCCGCGACATACCAAATAAAAATCAAAAATGAGTTCCTTTAAGAGCAATGAAAAATTCATAAGAAAGAAGATGGGCCATACTACGTAGTTTCGGCTAATAAAGCCTCTTCAGTGACCCTGTAATGATCCGGCAAACAAAGCCAGAGGAAACATACTGCAATTTTGCGAATTTCGAATAAGAATGGTACTAGCTGCTCCTCGCTTGGCACTCAGATTTACGGGGTAGAGAAAGGACTGGTCGACCCAGTGTCAAGATAATGTGACTGGGATGGTATCATGTAATGTGTCTGGGACATGATAGTTCAGTGAGGCAGCACTATAAAAGTGAGCATTGAGCTCCCTGTCACAACCAGACACCGTCCTGATATGACTGAAAAATTGTTAAAAGCGACGTTAAACTCGAATTCACACACACACACATACACACACTAGATGACAATCTGTACAATAGTGTAATGTATATCATTCTTCTTTTCTCAGAAGATGGCGTACATCAAACAGCAACTACTACGCCTGTGGGTTTTATTCATGATCTTTTTACTCCAAGTACATGTAGGAAACAGCATCTTGGACAAACGAACAGTAAGTTACTACTACAACTACTACTACTACTACTACCTCTATTACCACTTCTTAAACTACTAAAACTTCTACTACTGCAACTACTAAAGTCATAACCTTACTACTACTATTGCTACTATTACTAATAATATTTCTACTACTACTAATTCTACTATTACTGCAACAACAACCACAGCTACTTATACTCCTTAAAAACTATTACCATTACCTCTACTCTACCTATTGTACTACTACTACTACTACTACTACTACTACTACTACTTCTACAACTGCTACCACAAGAAGCCTCAGTGGTGTAGTTGTTACGCTACTCGCCTTGTAAACCAGGGATCGGAGGATCGATCCCGGGCTTCTCCAGACTTTCGGATGAGTCTTTTAACCGAGGTCCCGTCTTCGTATGACCTTAGCTATTGGTGGAACGTAAAACTCAAACACTCACTCACTTCTGCTACTACTACTACTTCCAGTAATGCTTCTACTACTACAAATATTACAACTATACATACTACTAATGGTTATAATACTAATAACATTTATGACGAAAAATAGAAAAAAAAACGGCATCTTTTTTATCGATCATCTTCTTCGTTTAATAATATCATTATTTTTATTGTTTATCATTATTTTGTATTATTAATATCAGAGTTTTATTGTTATTTATTATTATTATTATTAGTAGTAGTAGTAGTAATAGTAGTAGTAGCCCTATATTATAATCATTACACTATTATTAGTTGTAGTAGTATGAGTATTATTTTTATTATTAAAGAAGAACACAATAATATTATTGTCGGGTAATAGTCCAACAAAATTGGAAGCATTGTCTCGAAAATGACCTAAACATTGATTATGGGGATGTTAACAGGTCGTAGAAATTGTGTCTATTAATTTAAAGACTGTTTGTAAATTTAAAGACTTTCTAGTCTGTAAATTTAAAGACTGACACAAATAAAATCATGAAAATGGTGTAAAATGAAAAAAATCGCACTTTGCTATTGATTTATTTATTTGATCCTGTGTACTAAGTCTTGCAAATTAAATAGTTAGCTTTACTGAATCAAATTCCTCAGCCATAACTGAATATTTCTTAGAACAAACAGATTTGTTGTAAGATTTGTGTGTAAATTCTGCCTAAAACAGTAAAATGTCCGAAAACGAAATGATGTCGGTACGAAACTCATCTTATGTTCGGCCTTTGTCGGATATTTCCTCCCTACCGAATTTGTGATCTAAGGGACGGAACTGTGTTGTTTTATTTCTTGATTATTTTCTATCATTAAAACAGTATTTACAGACAATAAAATTCATGCAGTTTTTAGCAACACGTGTTTTAATGAGATGAAAACTGGGGTTGACTAAGAGAATGCGAGTTGTTCGTGTTTCATTAGTTTCATGATTTTCCATATGTTAGTCTTTAAATCTACAGACTAAACATTCTTTAAATTTACAGACAGTCTTAAAATTTATAGACTGTCTTTAAATAAAACATTTTCGTAGACCTGGTTAAACATCAAATCAAACAAACAAATCAAAATTTATTTGGACCAGCGCTTGTGTCATCATCATCACCATCATTATCAATATACCGTCATCATCTAGAATAGCATCATTATCATCATCATCAAAATCTTCATCATCTTCTTCTCCCTTTTGTCTTCTTCTTCTTCTTCTTCTGTGGAGACAAGATCATGAAATCCTTCAGCTAATGCAAAACGAATATCTGTCTGTTTATCTTCAGCTCACCAGAGCCGAAGGCTCCGGGGGAGCTTATAGTATAGGCACTAATCCGTCGTCCATCGTCGTCGTCTGCGTCTTCGTCGTCAACATTTTCAAACAACATCTCCTCTGAAACTACTTGGCCAATTGAAACCAAATTACATGTGGAGCCTCTATGGGAAGGGGGAACGAAAGTTTGTTCGGGAGGACTGGGTCACATGACCAATATGGCCACCATGCCCATATATGGTAAAAACCTTTAAAAATCTTCTTCTCAAGAACCGAATAGCCGGTGATCTTGAAACTTGGTGTGCAGCATCGGCGACTCGGTCCCTACCAAGTTTGTTCAAATGATGACCTTCGGTTGACCTTGACCTGTTTTACGTCAAAGTCAAATTTGGTCACTTAGACATTTGTATGGAAAAACGGCAACACAGTGGATTTTTCTGATTGTATGTTAGCGAGTGGCATCAGAAATGGTTTTTACAATCAGCTGAATGAAAGTTTATCAGTTTCAAAGGTCAAGGTCATTTACTGGCCTTTGTCCAGGACGCCTCATATTCCGTATTTTTATCTTTTTCTTCACTTAAACTACTTGGCCAATTGAAACCAAATTACATGTGGAGCCTCTATGAAATGAGGGAACGAAAGTTTTTAAAAACATTAACATTGGCGCTGTCCGGGGGCATCAGTGTTTCACAAACACATCTTGTTTTTTTTTTTTATTATAATTTCTGGCCCATTCAACAGCTTAGATCATTCCGGTCCATTGTGCATTATTTCAAAATTCATCAATTCATTGTAATTATGCTATATAACTCTCTCTCTCTCTCTGGGTCACATGACCAATATGGCCGCCTTGCCCCTATGTGGTAAAAACCGTTAGAAATATTCTTCTCAAGAACCGAATGGCCGATGATCGTTTAACTTTGCATGCAGCATCAGGGACTCTGATCCTACCAAGTTTGTTCAAATGATGACCTTCGGTTGACCTTAACCTTGACCGTGGTCAAGGTCAAAATTGGTCACTTAGACATTTGTATAGAAACATGACAGTGGATTTTTCTGATTGTATATTAGACAGTGGCATCAGAAATGGTATTTACAATCAGCTGAGTTGAAGTTTATCAGTTCCAAAGGTCAAGATGATTTACCGACCCTTGAACAGGACGGCTCAGTTTCAGTTTGTTTTTATCTTCTTCTTCATTTAAACAACTTGGCCAATTGAAACCGGATTACATGTGGAGCCTCTATGGAATGAGGGAACGAAAGTTTGTTGGTGAGGACTGGGTCATATGACCAATATGGCCGCCATGCCCATAAATGGTAAAAACTTTTAAAAATCTTCTCAAGAACCGAATGGCCGATGATCTTGAAACTTGGTATCTAGCATCAGGAACTCTGGTCCAACCAAGTTTGTTCAAATGATGACCTTTGGTTGACCTTGACATGTTTCACGTCAAGTCAGATTTGGTCACTTAGACAGTTGTATAGAAAAATGGCAAAGTAGTGGATATTTCTAATTGCCTGGTAGGCTTTGACATCAAAAATGATATTTGCAGTTAGCTGAATGGTTGTTTATCAATTCCAAAGGTCGATGTCATTACTGATTTTTGTCTTGGATGGCTCAGATTCAGTATTTCTATCTTCTCAAGTAAAAGAGCTGTGCTGATTGAAACCAAATTACATGAAAAGCCTCTATGGGAGTAAGGCAGTCAAACATTATTCGTGGTATTCTTGTCACATGACCAAGATGGGCTGCTTGCCTGTATATGGTATAAACCAAAGAACCTCTGGTGAGCGTAGGAGAAACAGGATTTTGAGTGCAGAATATTGAAGCTGATTGTTGATTAAATATTGAGAGAAGCTATGTTGTGGTTGAGACCAAAACAAGTGAATCTCACATCACGTGAACAAAATAGAAGTAGAGACAATGGCCAGAAATCGATACAATTAACCCACAGCTCCCATCAGAGACACAAAAGGGAAGGAAACACAAACATGAAGCAACAGACCCCAACGGAAACACCAACAGCAGAAAGCCAAAAGGACAGTTACTTTCCCACAAAATGGCCAAAAGGCTATTCAAAATAAAATAATATTAGCGACACAAACACCCAAAGAATAACCATTTCAAAAATAAACCGCGACAGAAAAACCGCCTTGGAACGGTCAGCGGAAACAAATTCCACTGGGGGGGGGGGGGGGGCTTAAATCGATTTTAGGTGGTCACAATCCTCGCCCTTACATCCGTCGCGACCCGCCCCGATAGCTCAGTTGGTAGAGTGTCCGCTCCGGGGAACGGGAGGTCACGGGAGGTCACGGTTTCGATCCCGGGCCGCCACATACCAAAGTCGTTAAAAAGGGTACTAGCTGCTCCTCACTTGGCACTCAGATTTACGGGGTAGAGCTAGGACTGGTTGACCCAGTGTCAGGATAATGGGACTGGGTGTGGTATCATGTAATGTGTCTGGGACATGATACTTCAGTGAGGCAGCACTGTAAAAGTGAGCAATGAGCTCCCTGTCGCAACCAGACACCGTCGTGACATGACTGAAAAATTGTTGAAAGCGACGTTAAACCCGAATTCACACACACACACACACACACACACACACACACACACACACACACACACACACACACATCCGTCGCGATTAAGACAAATCTGAATGTCTGCAAGTGTGCGAAATGAACACCCCCAAATCCCACTTTATGGGTATGCACTATTTGTTATTTAGTTCTGCTTTAAGATATACATGTGTAGGTTGTGATACTCGTTAGAACCGCCTCAACGAGAGGGTTCAAACGAGCACCACAACCTATGTTTACAGTACAAATAAGGAAAATATCACCGAATTTCAT
Source organism: Lucinisca nassula (assembly GCA_963580285.1). NCBI lineage: Eukaryota > Metazoa > Mollusca > Bivalvia > Lucinida > Lucinidae > Lucinisca > Lucinisca nassula. Next base: position 26,806,194 of record OY757012.1, read on the forward strand.
AGGAAAAATAACATTTTTTGAGATGTGAAGAACTGCACTAGGTTACACGGGTGTGTAATCGTAATGAGGCAAGTCTTTAGGTTATTTTAGTCTCCGTGGCCATGCCGAGCACGAGACTTGCAAACACTGAAAACAAGCGAGCCTGAGGTTTCCTAATCGAGGTATCAGCCCCATCACTGATATTTTTTCTCACCAATGTGCCTTGGATGGTCATCATGATAACTAGTCCGTGAAATAAACACCCGCCTTAAACCCCAATTTATAGAAAAATGGGGTTAACTTGGGTAACATTATTTTTGTTATTTATGCTCCTAGCCGAGTTGCGAGTACACGATAGAACCGCCTCAATGAGCACTAACAACCTAGGTTTGGAGTAACAATACAAAACATATTTGAAATTTTCATCCGAAAATTAGCCATTTTTGAGATATGAAAGAATCCACTATAGGAACGGGAGTGTTATCGTAATGTAAAATTCATCAAAGATACGGCGGGCCCCGCCCACTGGGGCTTGAAGAAATAAATAGGATGCATGATGCTTCCACGCAGAGCTGAATCCGACCGCACACGAGTACTGGTAAACCACTTAGTGGATCTAAGCCCGCCCAGGCAAAGCGGTGCGAGTTGGAAGGTCAATGCTTATAAACCCTATTGGTTTCATTGGGCGACAGGGCTTGAGATGTCATTTCATCTCAATGTTGACTGGGACGTCAAACATCAAATCAAACAAACATACCAAAGATGCTGCAAGAATACAGAAAATGAATTTGTAAAAATGGACCTTCAGACAAATGTAACAGAGAGAAAACAAATCAATAAGAATAAAATATTAATAATATAAATTGAAATATATATATATATATATATATATATATATATATATATATATATATATACAAATAAATAAATAAAGTAAAGAGTCTTTATTGTTCTTGCCATCAACATAAAGTTTTTGCAATCAAGTTAATAAATGCGTTTTCCAACTTCAATATTTTAACTTAAACATTGGTTTCTGAAGAACTTCATAGCATTTACATTTCATCTTTTTCTTTCTTGACACTTGACAGATGTTAAATGACATACTGCGTATCCATTTCACTGCATGCTATTGTAGTTGTTATGTTTGTTTGTTAGTCACGTGAACAAGTCCGTGAAACGGACATCCTCTTAAAGAGAAAAATGTGGTTTACCTACGGGGTTAACATTATTTATCTTATTTCTGCTCTAAGACATGGGTTGCGGGTTCTCGTTCCAAATGTACGAGCACACATAAGCTATGTTTGTGGTATAAATAAGAAAACTACCACGGATATTTCATCAGAAAACTAGCCATTTTGGACATCTGAAAAATGCGCTATGTCGTACGGGTGTTTTATCGTATTGTTAATTTAATGTTTAACATCCCCGTTAACACTATATAATTCATTTTGGATACGTTGCGTCCAATTTTGTGGGGCATTTACCCGCCCACCACTGAGAAGAAATTATAGCACTTCATCCATTGAAACCAATAGGGTTTCTATGCATGGGCGGTCCAATTCGCCCCACTTTTCCTGGACAGGCTTAGATCCTCATACTCGAGTACGGTCTGTATCAGCTCTGCGTGGAAGCATCATGTAGCCAAATCTATTTCTTCAAGCTCCGATAGGCGGGGCCAAATTGTAGTTGTTAAAATGTACTTCTTGGCAGACTCAGAAAAGGTACTTCTCTGTTTTCATGGGTAACGAAACACACAACAAGAGATAGTTTGGAAAGAATAAATACATGTAGCTCCACGACAATGTACACGTTTTACTATATTAAGGAAAGATAGACAGATTGACAGCTGAGCCACACACTGTTATACAAAGGGATAGTCTTGTCCTGTATGATAGGAAAAAGGTCTTATTTGTGACAAAGGAAGAAATTTAGCATCACGTTGACACGTCTGTAGGATAAGCAAACCTCAGGCACATGACGTTTTAGTGGCGTCACATCAACCTTGATGCAACGTCATGACGTTTATGCAACGCTACATTTGCGTCGGTGCAACGTCGTCACGACGACGTGTACCTGCCCTGACGACTTGTACCTGATGGGTTACACACGTGGCTATTTTATATGAAATTTTCATCTGAAAGGGCCTTTGTCGAGACATAATTGTCATATCAAATGACCGCGAGTGTAAGAATCTTGTTTTTATCAAGGGCGACAGGGCTTGAGATGTCATTTCATCTCAAAGGCGGGTAAAAGTCCCACAAAATATGAAGCAACGTCTCCAAAATGACCTATACTATGTTGACGAGGACGTTAAACCTCAAATCAAAAAAAAAAAAAAAACAAATTGTTTTTATCAAATAACGGGTTCAAATTGTTTTAAATTAAAAGAAAACATGGGTTTATCACGAACGGCGTTTTGACGGGTCACGCCTAAAGCTTTGTAACGTTTTATACGAGACATTCGTGTCCTTTGTAACGATTTTGATGCAAGAAAGACGTTACTCGGTCATAAATTGGCAGCTATCAATTACGACACTCGGCACGCCCTTCCGCACCTTGATTTGTTGCATCATAAAACACAGTTCATTCTCTTTGCCTATTTAGGCGCGCTGTGTTAGAATATACGTGTTGTCATATGATATGTATTACATGACGTTATCCACTAAGTAACAGTGACGTCACGTGATGAATCTGTCTTTGTGGCTGATGAAGGCTCAAGCGATCAGGGAAGGCTTTGATGAGACTGCGTGCATGCGCTGGCTGTTGTCATATTTTTGGTCCCACAATCCTTATCGCAGATAGTGCTGTCTACCGGCTCAGTTTCATTCAATGACTATAAATCTTCCGCGTTTCGAAGAAAAGACAAACGACAATTTGAGTTGTAACACTCGGGTGGTCAAGGTTTGTGGTGTGGTCAGTATTATACAATACAAAATGATGGCATGTTCCTTGTTTCAGAAGCCTAGCGCTTTGTAAAGTTAGTCGTCAGTCCTAGCGAGTTTTTCACGGCGTGCGTCACGTCTAGTTTTCATGTTAGAAATAAGTGATATAGTTTATTTCTATGAATTCGGCCTCTGCAATATTTGACAACAGTCATTTTTAGTGGGGGCAATATAAATTTTTACTTTATAGTTAGTATTGATGTGGCATACGATATTCTTTATAAGATTTGTGCGAATGAATTATAAATGCAATATTATAAGTGCATGAATTTGGAATAATTTATATATGTGTAACGAAATTGGTTACAAGTGAGTTGTTTACCTTTGTAAGCCCTTAAATCTCTAAAGGGAGTCATTTTAATTTATTTATAAGGCAAGCGGCTGAACAATGGTCGGAAGTCTAAACTTGAATTTTGTGGAGTAAACGTCACATCTACTCGTTGTTCACTGAATAAATTGTTACATCGTTCGAGATTGTTTCATCTTTGTCTTTAGTTGTTCACACGGATCCCATAAATTTGTGGTGTTACGAGGAAAAACGCTACATTGGTGGCAGCGGTGGGATTCATTGAAACACGTTGGGATAAGATGGATTTTTCGAATGACAGAAGTGTGCTGGATAGTCCAGGGCGCACCGATGACATGAGTCCGTTCTATGGGACACCTTGTCCAGAACAATAGCCGCGATTTCGATGGAGTACTCCTACGTACGATGACGGCGAAGAGAGAGGCGAAACTATTAGTCAGAATATTTCATTTTCTCCTCCTTATGTCAGCTACTCTTGTCCTCTACCCTATGACTTTGGATTTGGGAATAGTACTGTTCATACTCCTCCAAATTATGGAAGCACAGTATTGTTCAAATCTCCAACTGAGCTTGGTGATATTCGAACAAACAGCTGCTCCAGGTTAATGGGAGTCGATTTAAGTGCTTATCATGCTCCGGAGTTGCCCTGTACTCGTTGGTTGTGGAGAGGTTTTAAAATCTTATTGTTTGGACTCACAGTCACATTAATTACCGTCATAACGGAAAAGTAATACGTTCAATGATTTGGTAGTGAATCAGGACAACATGATTTGCATATCCGTAGTCATGACATCAGTCTTCACAATATTCTATAGAAATATATATTCTATAAGAGAATCAAGCAAAAACAATCTTAACATGGATGAATAATCCATTTGTCAACGGAGACGATCTAATCAATTTTGTCCTGTCTCTACCAGACGTGATGCGCCTGCCACTTTCCAACAACTTATCGAACGGACGATTGCAGGGTTGCAGTGATACATAGCAGTTCTATATTTGGATGGCATCATAGTATTTAGCAGGACGTTTGACGGTCATATCGATCATCTGAAACAGGTTTTTGCTAGGCTAAAAGAAGCTGGAGAAGCTAAAGTTAAAAGCCAAAAAGTGTATTCTCTTTCAGCATGAAACTTCATTTCTGGGACATGTAGTGTCGAAGTAAGGTATTAAACCTGACCCGGCAAAGATCAACGCAGTGATGGGGATTCAATGTCCACGAACGGTTACCCATTTGAGAAGTTTCTTAGGTCTAACCTCCTACTTTAGAAAATTTGCAAAATACTATGCCAAACTGGCGAAACCTCTCTATGACTTGGTCAGACCAAATGTGCCCTGGCGTTGGGAAGAGACCTGTGAAAAAGCATTCGCACATCTAAAAGAGAAACTCACAAGTGCTCCGATAATTGCGTATCCTAATGTCAACGTATCTTAAATCATATTGGACACTGATGATAGCTCATTTGCTATAGGCGGGGTTCTGTCACAAATTCAAGAAGGCAAAGACCGTGTTTTAGCGTTTGCAAGGAGAACGCTAGAAAATCAGAGCAAAACTACTGTGTCACAAAAAAAGAGATGCTGCCTGTGGTATTCTTTACGAAGTATTTTAAACATTACTTGCTTGGATGACACTTAGTCTTGTGTACAGATCATGGATCCTTGCGATGGTTGCACCATTTTAAGGAACCAGAAGGCCAAGTACAAAGATGGCTACAACAACTAGGCCAGTTTGACTTTGAAAAAGTTCACAGACCGGGAATGAAGCACGGAAACGCTGACGCTATGTCAAGAGTCACAGATACACAATCGCCATTACCACGACAGAAGAGAAAAACCGGTAGGAAAACTAACAAGCCTGCACCGTTTCAACAACAAACAATGGGCAGAAAAAGATCTAGATGCAGAGTCATGCCTCTCATACGTCGAGACATCCTTAGATCAAGAAAGCATGGGAAACGCAAAGGTATGACAGTTTTACTGGCAACAGATGCACGACACAACAGCCGATTACGTGAGAGCATACAGAATATGTGGAAAAAGAAACGATGCCCAGCGTCGTAAAAGGCATACTATTAGGTGGAAGATTTGAGTGCATAGCCGCTGATATCTCAGGGCCGTATCCGACGTCTGCTAATGGAAATACCTACATTTTGGTCATTGGAGACTACGAAGCTAACATAACTATACCGATATCCGAACATTACCGCAAATACAGTAGCTGATTATTTCTTCAGAGGATGGATAAAACGCTTCGGGTGTCCTAGAGAGATACATTCCGACCAAGGTCGGCAGTTTGAAAGAGCTCTCTTCAAGGAAGTATGATTTTATCAGATGAATACCATCACCTTAAGCCATAATCCCCTGAGGTTCAAGTGGTCATTTATTGGTAGGTGATAAGAGAAATGGTTTGTGATATATGATATCCTGGAGTATTATCATTTTGATTGAGATCTAGCAAAGCAGATGAACTTAGAATCTTCGTTTGCGATAGAAAATATTTTTATCATTACAGTACTTCACTAAGAAAACACACCTATTCAAATATATTGAAAATTTTACCACCTAATAATAGACAAAAAATCAGATAATAAATCTGATTTTTATTTTTATATTTCTGGCCAAAACATACATTGTGGGAACTCGTTATAACCGCGTCAGTGAGGCGGTTCTAACGCGTACCCACAATCTATGTTTTTGGGCGAAAAAATAAAGAAAAATGAATGCGGGAACTAGTTAGAATCGCCTCATTGAGACAGTTCTAATGAGTACCCATAACCTGTTCATGGCTTTAACATGGCTATTGGCTGTTGACTAGTTTTTCTTTTTTATTTCTGCTTCAAACATTATTAAGTGGGAACTTATTAGAATCGCCTCATTGAGACAGCTCTAATAAGCATCCACAACCTGCTCATAACTTTAAACAGGCAATTATCACATATATATATTTTTTTATTTCGGCTTCTGAAAAAGGAAGTGGGAATTTGAAAGAACCGCCTCATTGAGTCAGTTCTAACGAGTACCCACAACCTGTTTTGAACCATCTGCTGGTAATTTTAGAAGTCAAATTTTCAATTTTTCAAACAATATGGAACCTAATCAGACTGCTCCTCTTGAAGAAGTCCGATCAGGGTCCACACTGATTGACTATACGCATAAATATGTTTGAAAAGTTTGAAAATATGTTTTGAAAAGTTTACCAGAAGAGCAGCAGACAACATAAACAAATGACAATTTCAGATGCAGTTTTTCATTATCCTGCTGAATAATTAACCCATAAGATGTCAATCACAGCAATTTTGTCTGCTTTGTCGTCTGCTTGTAACTTTGAAAGTCAATTTTGCAAACAATGTGGGACCTGATCAGACTGATTAGAGTCCACACAAATTACTTCACATATTGCATTCATTTAGAATTCGCAAACTGAATGACAGTGTAGATCCAGATCTGGATTTACATTGTTTCATGTTTAGCAGAGTAAGGATTAATTAAATGACAGGGATCCTACAGACATTGTCTATTCCTACATAAGGGGCCAATAAACATCTAATAGTAAATAATGTTGCGTTTTATTTCTCATTTCCACATTTAACCCATATATGCCAAGCGCCCATTTGTGGGACAGCGGTAAAAAGTTTAGACTCAGATCGGATGCCCCGTCAACACAATTTATGTCATTTTGAAATGGACCACTCCAAACTTATAAAGTAGAAGATTCCACTGTCATATATGGGTTAAAGAAAGGTAATATCGAATATCACAAGCTTGGGCACAAACTTAATACAACGTAATACTGTAGAAACTTATGCGTGGACAGTGAAGAATCAGATCACGGTGTTTTTTGTTGTTGTTTGTTTTTGTTTGTTTGTTTTACTTGAGATCTAACGTCCCTGTCAACACTATGTCATTTTGGAGACGCTGCTTCCAATTTTATGGGGCTATTACCAGACATTCAGATGAAATGACACTTTACCTGGGCATGCTTAGTCCTTCTATATTTACATTAGAAAATTTGGCTCTGAAAATATTTTAGATATTCTAGAAAACAGATACACAGTTTCAACCAATGTGGAGAAATCCTGAACTCAAAAGATATATAGAAAAGATGGTTGATAAAAGATAGAATCATTACAAAAACACGCCTGTTCAAATACTTTGTAAAGTTTACCCACGAAAAAAAAAAAAAGAATGTTTTCAGATAAAACAAAAGATATTTGTCTTATTTCTGCACAAAATATAGATTGTGGGTACTCGACAGAACCGCCTCATTAAGGGGGTTGTAACGAGTACCCACAATCTATGTTTTTAAGCAAAAATATGAAAAAAATTGGTTTATCAACGTAAAACCCCGTTTTAAAAGTGGGGTTTGAGGGGTCAGAATTATAAAGGCATTTTCTTTTGTAATGGGATATGAACTTTTATTACAGTGTGTAGGTATTGTGGGTTTTATATCTCCTGAATTCATCACCTGAAATGAACACCCCTAAATTCCACTTTATATAGAGAAATTTGGGGTTTACGGGGGTATACATTATTTTTTCTTATTTCTGTTCCACGAGATATGTTGTGGGTACTCATTAGAACCGGTTCAAACGAGTACCTACAACCTATGTTCGCAGTATAAATAAGAAAAATATCACTGATTTTCACCAGAAAAGTAGCCATTTTGAATATATAAAAGATTGTACTATGACGCACTGATGTGTTATCGTAATGTATCAGAATTTTGTTTTCAAGCACAGTAAATAAGATTCTGTATACACCGGGTAAACTGATTCAATATGCCCTTTGTTGTAATAAAACACCAGAGTAATATTACTCAAGGCAATTTATTAATAAGATGTTAATATGCAGCACATGTCCCATGTTAGTTTAACAATAAACACTTAACGGTACACTTACCTGTTGATTTAACACATAAGACGCCAATCACAACAATTATCGTCTGCTTTGTCGTCTGCTGTTAACTTTGACAACTTTTTCATTTTTGCAAACAATGTGGACCCAGATCAGACTGCTCCTCCAGGAGCTGTATGATCAGGGTTCACTCTGTTTTGCCTGCAAGAAGGTGCAGCAGACAACATAAAGAGACAACATTTTTTTTTAAACATTTCTTGGCATCTTAAGAGTATTCATCAATGCCAACTATTGTTTTAAGGTTAGGGCCCCCTCAAGATGATTTCACTTATTTCTAGGCGATTCATTATGTTAACAAGTGAACACCCCATAAACTCCACTTTATATGCAGAAAACTGGGCTTTAGAGAGGTTTATACTGTTTTTTATATCTGCTCCAAGAAATGTTGTGGGTTTTCCTGAGGCAGTTCTAACAAGCACCCACAACCTGTATGTCATACAGATGTTTTATTTTAATTGTTAATTAGAGACTGAGAAAACTGGAGTAACCGGAAAAAATGCTTGACCTATTATAGAGAAATAGATAGATAACAAACTAGATGTGTAAATGTATTAAAAAGAAAGCAAAGTAAAAGGAATTCGCTTTATAAAAAAACATGCGCATGAAATATAAATCAACTGATTTTTTTTTTTTAAATGATTTGTATTTCATATTGTGAAATTTCTGAAAGGTTTCACATTCTTGCTCCAAAACATTTTTAGATATTTTTTATCTGTTATTAAGACAATCTTTTATTTAGACCACATCTGGTCAGCCAAAAATGTGGTCTTAATATAGCAAATTAGATGTACATTTAATAAATTACTCATTTGATAGTAGAAACCATGCATATCTTAATTTTCAGTTATGAAATTATATGCAAATCAAATCTCAGATAAGAGTTTGATGACAGGACAAAGGATTAGTTAACTCCATGTCAACTCCCTAGTGAACTATAGTTAACTAGGGAGTGAACTTGTAGTCAACTCTAGGGTCCAAATGTAGTCTGAATGTAGTCAACTCCTAGTTAACTTGGTGTAAAGATGCGTCTGAATGGTACTGTAGGACTGTCTACACCATCCTGTCGAAGTATGTGTCAGAGAATCAGCGTGATTGGGACCAAAACTTAGATTACATAGAAATGGCTTATAACAGCACTATTCATGTAACTACGGGAATGTCACCTTATCGGTTAGTTTATGGTGAAAAGATGAAAACTCCAATCGACATAATGACCGATCAAGTGCCAGGGGGAAAATCTCACACTTCTCAGATTATGTGATGCAGCTACAGACAGAGCTGAGAGAAACACACTACCTTGTTCCAGAAATCCTAATAATGTTCTATAAAAGGGTTATCCTTTGGAAGCAAGGAATACACCACAGAACTGAAAATATGGAGTGTATATGTTTTCTAGGCCAGACTAAAAGGCAGCAAAAAGACGGAAGAAACAGTATGACTGTAGAGTTCAAGAGTACAACTATAAACGTGGTGATCTAGTCTGGAGAAATCAGACGAAAGTTACGCCTGGTGTAAAATGCATAATTTCTAGTCACTGGACTGGTCCCTGGGTCATAACAAAAAGGCTTTGCGACGTTCTGTGCAAACAACGCCCAGAATTCACCCCCCACTGTGGTGGTACATGGAGACAACATCAAACCTTATCACGGAGCTGAAAAGTTAGACTGATTTCTTATTCCTGCACAAGCCATTGAAGTTGTTGCATTTTCCTGCTTAAGTCATTATAAGCGCAAACGTCCAGGAACAACTACTGATGTTACAGTTACTGTTACCGAAACATTGCAGTTGTCAAATGAGAACAGCAGTAAGTATGCTTCTCTATCTGCAGCATCTTGCATGGCCGATAGTTTCGATGAAAACTGGGTATTTGCAGAAAAAAAAAACGCATTTTTTCTGCGGCGGGAATTATTATGAAACTCCATTTCCTACGTTTGGTCAGGAAAATGTCACATCCTCGGCTTTACCTCCAGCACTATGGGCCATGCCGACCAAGGCATGTGCGAAAGAGGCAGCTTTAGCCAGGCTAGCCACGTGCAACGATCTTAAAAGGAGTCACAACAATATCACCATTCAACGGATCAGTGTCCAACGGAGCTTTGACATTCACCGGAGTGCCCATCGAAGCATGGGCAGTCCCCGGAGCAAATACTGTCTCCGCCAAATTGTGTACATGTTTTTGTTCCTTACAACACAGCAGTGGATGCACGTGATTTTTAGCAGTGAAGCACATGACTGATTATTCATTGTACACATACTATTCCTCAGTTTGCATTGTCGTCTAAACAAACGGACCTGTACCAAAAATGGCTAGACTCTGTTTGTTTAGTGTGTAACGCCAGCTTCAGTAACAACAGAAATTTGAGTAGGCACACTATGGAGGACTCTGACAGGAGTCTCGCAGGAGTCACCGGAGCTTCTGTCAGAGTATTTAAGGCAAGCGGCTTAACATTGTTCGGAAGTCTAAACTTGAATTTTGTGGAGTAATGTTACATCTACGCGCTGTTCACTGAAAAAAATATTACATTGTTCGAGATTGTTTCATCTATAAATTAAGTGTTACACACGGATCCCAAAAATGTGTGGTGTTACGAGGAAAACGCTACATATGGATAAATATGAATTATCCTATTTCACGCATATGTAGTATGCATTACTCCGAAATCCGGTACCTAGCTCATTAAAGCTCGCTTAATGCAACACAGATAGTTGTTGATTGTCAATTACTAGTATAGTAAGACGTACTTCTAACGTCCACTCCATTTCTTGGAGCCGAAATAAGAAATCAAATCACTGAAAACACTAGTCTGGACGGAGACATATACTGTTTCGTTAACCCTCAAATTTCTGTACTGTAACCAAACAGTGCAGAACCTGATCAGACGCCGCGTTCTGTGGCGTCTGACCAGGTCTACACTGTTTGCCTAACCTAACGCATGATTCCAGTCAACACTCTATTATTTACGCCCTTACCTCAGAGAGAACAGAATTGCGTGGCAGTTTTTTTTTTAAATAGCCGTTACCTGGATTTCATATAAATGTGATAGTCAAGGAGACATAAGTGCGGTATAGCTCCTTTTGTATATTAATTTTTGGTTGATGGACAAACTACCGACTAAACAATAGCAACATATTCATTCGGAAAAGAGTATAGTCTTTTTTCCAAAGCGATGAAGGACACTATGTTTGTCACAGAGTTGCATGGGCGTCAGGATAAGATACATGTGCTATTAATTTTACAAATCCAGTCAAATTTAATATTTCGTCCAGTGGCCTTCCTCGAAAAAAAAAAATACCAAAACAAAAACAAAAAAAAACAAAAAAAAACTAAATACACAAACAACTAAAACACAGAAGTCGCCAACAATTTCATTTCGCGACGGAAGTAAGGGCGAGGATTGTGGCCACGTAAAGTAGAAGTAAAACAAAGATCAGGAATCGATACAATTAACTTACTCCACCCATCAAAGACACCAAAGGGAAAGAAATACAAACATTACGCGCCCAGACCATAATGGAAACCTAAACAAAGGAAGGCCATAAGGACAGGTACTTTCCCACAAAATGGCCGTATGGCCATCCAAAATTAAAAGACACAAGTGACACACACAGTAAGTAACAAACAACAACATAAATAAATCACCACAGAAGAACCGCCTTGGAACGGTCAGTAAAATCGATTTAACCTTCAGCATGCTGGAGGCGACTTTAGTCTCCCAAGGGGGTGGTCGAAATTGAGCAGCTTATCACGCTCATAAGAAAGATAGTACACTCCATCCGATTAGGTTGTCCAATGCAGGAGGGATCCTTCTTTCTTAGAAGGGCATAGGTTTTACCAACAATACCCGCTGTTAGATTTTACAACCGGAAATGACATTAAAAATCGACGATTTCTCAAGTACCAGTTTTCAACTGATCTATCACAATTTGGTGCATACTAGTCCCAATCAATCTAAAAAACGTTGGTGATAAATATGTAGCCATAATATTGACACAAGTTATCATTTTATTATTCTAAGCACACAATGAGTGCTATTGTCTTGTAGTAATTTTTATTTATTTTTATAAGTGTCTTAATCGGTTCCCGGTCCAATCATGTGACCGCCATATTTGGAAGTCACGTGACCCATAATACTTCAGGTAGAAATGGCGGAAGATATCTTGCCTATAATATGTCAAAGTATGTGTAGTATCGGTTCAGGTCTAAGGAAATTATGGCTACCGAAATGAGGGTACCCCCTCCAAAGGGCGAGTATTGAATAAAACTCAGCATGCAAAAGGTTAAGCCCCCCAGTGGAATTCGTTTCCGCTGACCGTCCAAGGCGGTTCTTCTGTCGCGGTTTATTTTTGTTATGGTTTGTCTTTGGCTGTTTGTGATGCTTATACTATTTTATTTTCGATAGCCTTTTGACCGTTTTGTGGGAAAGTAGCTGTCCTTTTGGCTTTCCGCTACTGATGATTCCATTAGGCTTGTTTTTTCATGTTTGTGCTTTTCCCTTTGGTGTCTCTGATGGGTTGATTGTATCGATTCCTGATCATTGCCTCTACTTCTACTTATAAATGGATGCCAACTTCAAAGATGTAGTTTTATGTGTATTTCCGTTTGTTCTCAAGAAGGCCACTGGCCGAAATATTAAATTTGAGTGGATGTGTAAAATTAATCATATTTTCCTTCCCTCCCCGAGACTTCATCACAAAACAAAAATTCTGTATAATTTTGACCCCCTTGAACCCCAATTTAATATAATAAAAATGGGGCCTTCAGTGGAAAATCATATTTTTCTTATTGCTGCTCTAAAATATAGATTGTAGGTTTGTTGGCTCTTGTTATAACTGCCGCAATGAGGCGGTTCTAACATGCACCCACATTCTAAAGTTGAAGCGGTTCTGACATGCACAAACAATATATATTTGAACAGAAATAAAAAAAAATATCACACTTCTTCATCTTAAAATTGTCTTTTTTTTTCGCTGGCAACATTTGCACTGAATTTGTATATGCGTGTTTTCGTAATGTATACATTGTTTAAAATATATATATATTTTTATACATGGAATCTCATTACAGGAGCGTAGTCCCAGAGAAACAAATCAATGTAAGTATCAACCATCACAAAAACACGCCCAATACGATAACCATTACACAAACATGCCTATACAAATACATTGCCACCTTTATCGCCGAAAGAAATGGAAATTTTATGATGAAAAATTAAGATATTTTTCTTATTTCTGCTCCAAATATAGATATATATATATATATATATATATATATATATATCGAGGCGGTTCTTACGAGTACCCACAATCTTTATTTTAGAGCAGAAATAAGAAAAAATAAGGTATACCCCCGGAAACCCCAGTTTTACTTTATAAAAGTGGGGTTCAAGGGGGTCAAAATTATATAGGCGTGTTTTCATGACGACACCCGTGCGACAAAGTGCATTTTTCACATCTTCAAAATTGCATCTTTTGATGCTTATCTGTGATGTTTTTTTTTTTTTTTACATCAAACATAGGTTGTGGGTGCTCGATACAACCGCCTCGTTGTAACGCGTACCCACAACCTATGTCTTGGACCAGAAATAAGAAAAAATAATGAATATCCCCGTAAACCCCAGTTTTACCTATATAAAGTTGGGTTGGGGGGTGTTCATTTCACGGACATGTTCACGTGATGTATAGTTTTGACACCTTTAGCCTCACTTTTATAAAGTAAACATCGGGTTTGCAGGGGTATATATTATTTTTTCTTGTTTCTGCTCTAAAACATAAACTGGGGTACTCGTTCTAACGAATGCCATATGTCTTTATTTTGTAATGAAATATATCAGCTTTTTTCATCTGATTTTTTTTCTCTTTTTTGTTGGTAAATTTGTATATACATGTATAATTGAATAGGCTTGCCTTTCTGTTTGTATTTGAATTTAACGGCCCATTCAAAACTATTTAGGTAATTTCTGAGCCGACCAGTTTACCTATTCATACTCTCCTGGGAAGGCTTATACGGTAAGCGGTTAACTAGTACAGTACCGGTTCTTTCGCCAGAAACTAACAATTTCCCTTCTAGGACAAGCGGATGGAAGAGAACGACCGTACATTTATATTTGAATAGGAGTGTCGCAAAAAATGCTTTTTATGCTTGTTTATTTATTTATTTACTTATAGATTTTAACAGATTGTTAGAAGTGATTCACTGAGGCGGTTCTACGGAGTGCCCACATCCTTGTTGTTGTTTTTTTTAATCAAGCATAAGGAAACTAACTACATGATCTTGCAGACTTCACTGGTCTATATATGTATACAGCCGGATTGTCAGTAATGATGTACTGTATGGTGCAATCCCACAGAGCTGAAACACACTGCGCATTTGAGTACTGGTTAACCACTTAGCCTGACCAGGAAAAACTATTCCAAGTTATAGTAGTCGCAGATAAGATTGACAAGGCGGAGCTATTCGACTGTTGTCAATATATGTCAAATTGGCTGAGTCCACCTGAGGAATCGGTAAAGTGCCTTCCGCATGCTTTTTGCAAGCGGACCAAATGACCATATACGCAACAGATCTATTCGTTTTACAGTCGAATTCACACAATCGTGTGGCTTGGTTTACCTTTTTGTTAATAGAACATTCCAAAGGCAGGCACAATTAATAGCCCCGCCTAGTCGATCTTATCTGCGACTACTATTTATACCGTAACTTTCCTTTTAGGCTTCGGACACCAAACCAATGCTGCTGTAATCATCCTAAAAGTTAAAAGTAATGATTTGCCTCTACACATACATAGCCTGTGAAGTTACCGATAAGGCCAAACACTGGACGCCCTGACCAGATTATCTGATCTGGGAATTCACTGTTTGCATATGTCTCTGTGACCTAAACACTTTCAGCTCATCACGGTACTCAAAGCAGATATACATAATATGCAAAGCATATATAACTGTCAGCTTAATTATTATTGACATCTGCTTTAACTTTGAAGACCTCTTCCACATACAACCCTAGATTTTTAATAACGTTAACATTTGTGCTAAGAATCAATTCCTTTAATTTTAATATACTTGGTCTATTCCAAAAATATCTCTTTAAATATATACTTCTCAAGTATGTGTATAACTGACATTCAAATAAAAAATGAAATTCGTCATCCAACTTATTACATACACGACATTTACTATCATCAATCGGTGTCCTATTTGGTCTGGACCATCCGTCTACTTCAGTCGATGAGAAGAAACTACTAACTTACTTAAAGCTATTCTAAATTTATGCACACTAAAATACATGTGATCTAATTATACCCCGAT
Source organism: Lucinisca nassula (assembly GCA_963580285.1). NCBI lineage: Eukaryota > Metazoa > Mollusca > Bivalvia > Lucinida > Lucinidae > Lucinisca > Lucinisca nassula. The sequence goes on from OY757012.1 coordinate 26,821,641, forward strand.
ACTGAAAGTTTGAGAAGTTAATATTGAAATTTGCTTAACTTGACTCTGAAATCCTACCATTCCAGTTCTGTATGAAATTATAATTTGACCTAATTTTAAATTCTGCTAAAAATCTGTTCTTATTTCCCACACCTTGATATAACAATACTTCATAAAATCCAAATGAAGATAATAATTCCCTAACTTTTGAGGCCAAGTTAACAGTATTTGGGGTTTTATCTAAATCTGACAGCATCAGACGGTATGCATGACTTATGCACTTAGTAGGTTCACTTTCCAATAGTTTTTTTTTTTTTGCAAAATTTGAAGATGAACCCTTTCCTGTTGGTTAAGTTTTGTAAGCTCCGTCGCAAAAATAGGTCAAACAAGTTTATCAAACAAACTTAAAATATGTTTTGGTGATATGTCAGTGAAAATAAAGAGTACTGGTTAAGTTTAAAAGTTGCGCTAAGCACATTTCCAGATAATGTTTTATGGGTTTCATTGAAAGATCAACCAGTCGTAAATGTTATCTCCAAGTATCTAAACTTCCGTGCAATTTCAATATAATTCCCTTCATAACTGAACCTTAAATTCTTGATAAGTTGCCCCCGTTATCTGAATACCATATGTTTTGTTTTCTCTGTGTTCACTGTTAATTTACAGTAATCTGCCAAGACGTTAAAATAGAAGCGGAGGCAATGATCTGTAATCGATACAATTAACCCACTGCTCCCATCAGAGACACTAAAGGGAAAGCAACACATACATGAAACAACAGACCCTAATGGAAACGTCAATAGCGGAAAGCCAAAAAAGACAGTTACTTTCCCACAAAATGGCCAATAGGCTATCCAAAATAAAATATTTCCACTTTCTACAGTACCCTGTCATGATGTTAAGACCGTTTTTCAGCCCTTGACTACTCTCAGAAAAAATAACTATATCATCTGCGTAAAGAAGAAGATATAATGTAACCTGTATCAAAACCATCTGCACCGTTTTGAATAAAATCCATTCCAACTCATTCAAGTACAGGCTAAACAAAAGCATCCTCATTCTCTTACTCCTAAAATAGACAATTCATCGCTCTTGTTTTAATATTGCTGTTCATAGACCGTATAATATTGAGGATTTTTCATCTTTCCCCATTCTGTATTAACTTATACCATAAAACGTATCTAACAGCAAAGTTAAATGCTTTTTTGAAATCTATGAAAGCTGCAAATAATTTCTTTTTTCTGATTTACGCAATCATGCCGTGTCTGATAGATATAATGTCTATAGTATCCATCCCTTTCATAAACCATGCCTGTGCTTCAACATATACCTGGTATTTTTCTGCCCATTCATTTTTAACGTGTATTTAAAATATTTGAAAATATTTTGCTTACTTTGCTCAGTAGTGTAATGCCTCTATTGTTTTCCACATCATTACGATAACACACCCAGGCGACATAGTGCATTTTTTCACATCTCCAAAATGGCCATTTTTCTGATGAAAATCCGTGATATGTTTTTCTTAAAATACTGCAAACATAGGTTGTGGGTGCTCGTTTGAACCGCCTCAACCACTCACAACCTATATCTTAGAGCAAGAATAAGAAAAAAAAATTATACCCCCGTAAGCCCTAGTTTACATTGTATAAAATTGGGTACTGGTGGGGGGATCTTCGTTTCACGGACTTGTTCACCTGATGTTCTCAGTGCTGCCTTTCTTATGCAATGGGACAATGAAACCGTCAACCCGAGCATGAGGGAAGTAACCTGTATCATTGTTGTTTATTTAACAAACACTGCACTTTCATTATCATGTTTAATTAATTCAATCTGTAAACCATCTGGTCCACTAGATCTGCATGTTTTGCCATTCTAGCATTAAAGTCACCACTTACCACATAATTGCACCTGTGGTTTGTTAAAGTCTGAATCTGAAAAACATGGTTTGAAATTCTATCAAAAATATTAATGCTATCTAATAAGCCCTGTCTGCTTGAGCCTTCGGGTACATTATAGCACAGAAAGATGCAGATGTCCTCAGTTAAAACAAAACGTTTGCCATCAATCCTTAGCCACAGTACATCATCACTGTCAACCGTAAATAAATGGTAAACAGACACATGTCCATGCCGAATGTATGCTATTATGCTACCTGAGTTTTTCGTTGCATTTTTTGTTGTTGTTGTTTTTTGCAATGTTCTATTCAGTTGAAAAGTTTTAAACCTGTTTACATGAAAACAAGCTTCATCACCTATCCATGTCTCAGTCAATAACATAATGTCGTTTTCCTTAAAAACATCTTGCAGTTCTTTTGAGTTTGTTTGTTTGAATTGGGGTTTATCGCCCCCGTCATTTTGGAGACGTTTCTTCCAATTGTGTGGGACTTTTACCCGACATTGAGATGAAATGACAGCTCAAGCCCTGTCGTCCAATGAAACCAAAAGGATTTTAAGCATTGGACGGTCTGTCTCACACCACTTCGCCTGGGCAGGCTAAGCCTTTCTAAGCGGTTTACCTGTACTCACGTGTGGGCAGTTTCAGCTCTGCGTGGAAGCACTATGCAGTCAATGCAGCCCATCAATTTTCCAAGCCCCGGTGGGCAGGGGCGAACAGTTCTTTGGAGTGTAATTTATTAATGTTTTTAGCAACAAGGCCCTGAATGTTCGCCAATACACATCTAATTTCCGTCTTCTCCCTGTGTACCTAGTAGTTACATCACGTGTCCCACCCTCATCCGTTTCATTCATCGTGTTTCTTTGTTAGGATAGATCACTCATATCCTCGACTCTGATTGGCTGGCTAGCCAATGTTTACATCTCTGCTGTCCCAGATGTGTCATTAACACGTTTTTGTTTTGTAAACAAGGATGACGCTGTGGGCGATTTTGTTCTTGCACACCAGACAAGGAAATCCGCGATTTTACCCTGGGATAGAAATTTATGTTCTGACCCTGGTGTTCCGACCCCAAATCGAATATAATCGTGTGTTTGATAAATGCACTGGTTGATTACGACCTTGTGTGCGCCGTCGTTATGGTTGACGTCATGTACGATCCGTGACGTCACTTTACATTCCTGCAGTGTCAACACAATATGGCGGACGTTGGTAACCGAAGTGACTACAGCATTGAAATTCCGCGCTATGAAATGGAAGGTATGCAAGAAAAAAAATCCAATATGGATGTGAGGGGTGGATAGAAAAATACTTCCCTCGGTATCACTGTCCGGCACCATCCACCCCTCACACCCATGTAAGATTCTTATAATCTATCATTTGTACGCTTTTGATGATTTTCAGAGTTCTTTGTTTATGTGTGTATTTGTTTATGTTTCTTCTCTTCTTGTCATGGAAACCAGGGACCATTTATCAATAAAGTGTTAAAAGCAATTATATTCCATTAACAGTTCTGTCATATACCAAAGGCAATCAAACATGTTTCTATAAATGCCTATCTAAACGTTAAGGCATCCCTTTGTGTTTTGAACCCATTGCTTGAACTTTTCAATATAGAAATATATTAATTATCCACTTGCATTAAGCAACTTGTTTACAAATCAATTTAGTATTCGTTTTTTGTCCAATCAAACTTATTACAGTTGGTAACTAGCCGAACTTCAAACCAATCTAAATCCAAAAGAAAAAAAAAACTTCAAAGGATCAACAGTTTTTCACATAAATTGTAACAGCTGACAAAACCATTATACATGGGTGACAATATTGTTTGTTTGTTTGTTTGTCTGATAAGGAAATCGGCCCCTGTTTCCAATACAAGAGCAAACATTTTTTGCCACATGTTTGATCTCTTTTTTCTGAAACCATTCAACCAATTTCATTTATTGTTTATGTCTTCTGACATTGGGGAAGGGGGAAAGAGTTTGTTTGAATTGTTTTAAACTGCTGTGGTCTGTGTCATGACGGTAGGCTAAAATTAAATGCCTATCAATGGCAAAGGTCAAGGTCATTCAAAGAATTTGGCCCAAGTTCATTTGGACTACAGTCCCATCAACATTCGGCTGGCCTTTTCCTTTAAACAGCTGTGCCATTTTCAGATTAATTTTCCAAAGCCACCCTCTTACAATTGGATTATGAAATTTTGATTGAGTGGTAACATGACCAAGCTGACCACCCACCATGTCCAGATATGCTAGAAACGTGTAAACGATCTTCTCCGGAAATGCTTGGCCAGTTTTCGTGAAACTTTGAATATATCATGATGACTTTGTCCAATTTTACAGCTAGGTCAACTTTGGGCCCATAGGCCTGTGGATGGAAAAATAGTAAAACAATATATTTTTCGAAACCTCTTATGATTTATAACATGGAGAAAGTGCAACATGAATGTCAATGAATGTCAGAGATCACGGTCATTTGATGGCCTTTGCCCCAGGTTAGTTAAGTCGCAGGTGCATTGACATTTACAATGGCATTTCTTCTAAAGCTGCAAAGTCAATTTAAGTTTTATATGCAGCTTCCTGACAAACGGCAGAATGAAACATTATTTGAATTGTTCAGGTCACATGGCAAATATGGGAAACCCTAAAAATCTTCTTCTCAATAACCTCTTGGCCGATTGCTTTGAAAATTAGCGACGGATACAATCGAATGTGCTCAATTGATGACCCTAGATTTACCTCGAATAATCTTGGGAAAAGGTCAGATTTGATCCCTCAGATTTTGAATAAGAGAGGTTAAACACGTATTCTGCCCAAAACTGTTGTGTTAATGAAATGAGAGTAGGTGCTGTATGAATGTTTGTGAATGTATTTCAAGGGCATTCATCGGCGCAGGTGCCCATCAACTTTTCAACTTAAGTTTTATATATAGCTGCCATGGCAACTGATGAACGAACGTTTGTTCAAATGGTCCAGGTCACATGAACATAATGGCTACAATGGTAATATATAAAAAAACGTAAACATTCTCCTTCTCGAGAACCGCTGGGCTGATATTTTGAAAGTTTGGATGCAGCTTCATGTGACTGATTACACAAACGTTTATAAATAATGCCCCAGGTTGACCTTAACCTGATTATCAGTACTAAAATCACAGACACGAAGATGAAGAAAACAATAGACCAATGATGGTAAGGGCTCATGGGAGCGATCATACGAGCGCAGTCCTCTTGTTTCGACTTTTGAACTAAGTAGAAGTAAAACAAAGATCAGGAATTGATACAATTAACTTACTCCACCCATAAAAGACACCAAAGGGAAAGAAATACAAACATTAAGCGACCAGACCATAATGGAAACCTAAACAAAGGAAGGCCATAAGGACAGTTACTTTCCCACAAAATGGCCATATGGTCATCCGAAACTAAAAGACACAAGTGATACACACAGTAAGTAACAAACAACAACATAAAATAAATCGCCACAGAAGAGCCGCCTTGGAACGGTCAGTGGAAGATTTCCACTGGGGGGCTTAAATCGATTTTACGTGGCCACAATCCTCGCCCTTACTTCCGTCGCGATTTAGACAAATAATTTGTTCAGTCCGCATGAAGGCCTCCTAACTCATCAGTGCAACATCTCCGTGAACACAAAAATCAAAGAACCACAGAGGTGAGACAACGGTGAGGACTCGACAGCAAGAAACCACTGAAATGCTGGAGCAAAAGAAAACCAACAGTTAGACTCCGATGAGCCCGACCAGAGACAGAGCATCAGGCACCAACCAACATTACCTTGAATTAGATCTCTCTAATTCTCAATAAGCCTTTACGTTGGAGCCGTCATAGAATCTGAGGCCTGACCCACCGGCGTGCAATTAAAGAGGGAAGCAAAGTTGCCAACCGTGATTGGGTTAACTACCATGCATGCAGTCTGTCGTATAATATCCATGTTGTACCCAATCTTTTTATATCGAAGAATGATTTTACGAAATTGGGTACTGAAGTCATTGCGGTTATATATTTTTCTGAATTTAAATACTAAGTCACCATAAAATTCGGGTTCCGATAGACCTTGTTGCAGAAGAGATTTAAGTCCAATATTGAATTTTGAAATTAAATCAGAATGGCGTCTATAAAATTTTGAAAAGGCTTTGCGTAGTTTATGGTACCGATAACCCTGATTAAGGAGTTTAGCCGTTAATAATTTATTACGAGTGTTGAAGTCAGTTACATGACTACACACTCTAGCAAATCGAATTAATTGCGAAATATAAACGCCATAGGATGGCGCACGAGGAACATCACCATCCAAAAAAGGAAAATTTACAATCTCAAAATCAAAGTCATCGCGTTTATCATAAATTTTGCACGAAACAAATCCATCTACAATAGATAGATGTAAATCCAAAAACGGGGCCTCGGTATCAGAAGAATTTGCCCTATTTAACTGAAGTTCTAGGGGGTAAATCTGACTGATCAAACCATCAAAATAGGTATTATCAATATTTAATAAATCATCTAAATATCTAGAAGTAGAGCTAAAAGCTTCAATAATTTCAGATTGGTTATCAATGGAAAGCGACAAAATGAAGTCTCTTTCATAACAATACAAGAACAGATCAGCCACAAGAGGTGCGCAATTAGTACCCATCGGAATACCCACAATTTGTCTAAATAACTTAGTACCGAATCTAATATAAATATTGTCAAGTAGAAAGGTGAGGGCATCACACACTTTCTGACATGACCAAAGTGTATAATTCTTATGCTCTTTAGAAGTGAAAAATGCATTTCTGACATTACATGCAAGATAGAGAGAATCTTCTCTGTGAAAAGCCCATTCAATTAAATCATTAAGCTTTTCTTTTATAAGATTATGAGGAAGTGTAGTGTAAAGAGTGGAAAAATCGTAGGTAGACAGACTAGAAGCACGAAACTGTCTAGATTTCAATTTATTTAAAACATCATTCGAATTTATTCGAATTTATAAGCCGTTATTGGCCTTAAAATAACATTTGCATTTTTGTGGGTACCAAATGATACAAGTTAGAATTCTGAAATTTTATAAATGGTATCAAAATGAGAAATAAGCGGACCTATATTTTTTCCGTCGCTCAACTCCTCATACAGTTTTCTCCCGAACAATTTACGAAAACACGCCTGTACAAATACATTGTAAGCTTTATTGACAAAGAAAAAATAAAAATAAGATGAACAATTGTGATATTTTTCTTATTTCTGCTCAAATATATAGATTGTGGATACTCATTAGAACCGCGTCATTGAGGAGGTTCTAACGATATAGATTATGGGTAATGAGTAGCCACAATCTATATGTTTGAGCTGAAGTGAGGCGGTTTTTACGGGTACCCACAATCTATATTTTTTGAGCAGGAATAAGGAAAATAAGGTTTACCCCTGTAAACCCCAGTTTTACTATATAAAATGGGGTTCATGGGGGTCAAAATTATATAGGCTTGTTTTCGTGATGAATTTGAAACTTTGCAGGCGCTTTTGCCATGGTCTGTAGGTGTAAATGTGATTTTATCATTATCGGCAAATTAAATTTTGCCTCATCTTTCGACTTTTGAACCTAGCCATTTTGGGTGTTATTACTATTAAAGTGCAGTTTAGTGGGTACCATACGGTTAGAGCTAGAGTCTTGTACGAGGACTGTTCAAATATGAATGCACCTAAGCACATAAAAAAGATTCCGTGATAGATTTCGATGAAAAATATATTTTGTCCCCTCAAAGTATTCCCCTTTAACAGATATACAAACTTTCAGTCTTCTGATCCAATCATTGAATGCATTTTGGTAGTCTTTGCGAGGTAACTCGTATATATATGATTTTGGCGTTATCATCGATAAAAGTTTTGTCACTTCGTTTGATTTTTTTACTCTGCCATTTTTTGGTGCTTGAGTATGATAATTAATGCATGTTTAACGAAAAAGCATATAGTTGTTGGCATAGTGTTGAAAAACATATTATCTAGTTATTGCTTGTCACGAACTTTGAAATTTAATGACAAAGGATTTATAGAGCTTATGCATCACAGGAACAAGTCCGTGAAATGAACACCCCACTTTATATAGAGAAAACTGGGGTTTACGGGCATATCCATTATTGTTCGTATTTCTTCTCTCAGACAAAGGTTTTGGGTACCGTATAAACTATGTCTTAGGTCAGAAAAAAGAAAAATGCCACCGATTTTCATCAGAAAATAGACTTTGTAGGATGTGAAAAAAACACTATGTTGCAGAGGAGTGCTATCGTAATGTTTTCAAAACCATTTGATGGATCTGGTTCACATGATATGTCTCAATGTTTTTTATGCAATACCACAACCTATGCCCAGGGCTTCAAAGACATTTTTCCAGGCGAGGAACGCTTTATAATGACAGCTCTTGTGATATCCATCACGAAAACACGCCTATACAATTGTGACCCCTTGAACACCACTTTTATATAGTAAAACTGGGGTTTACAGGTTTAAACCTTATTTTCCTCATTTCTGCTTTAAAATATAGATTGTGTGTATTCATTAGAACCACCTCAATGAGGCGGTTCTAACGAGTACCAAGAATCTACATTCTGCGCAGAAATAAGAAAAATATCACAATTTTTCATCTAAATTTTTTTCGGCGGTGAAGTTTACAATGTATTTGTATAGGCGTGTTTTCGGAATGGACTGTCAATCGACCAAAGTTACAAGTAACAATACAGCCAGCCCTTAATTAGTGTCGACAAGACCATTACTTATGAAAGTTAAAACTGCGTGTAAATGACCTAAGGGTCGCCCGTTTCATAGCACTGGACAATAAGTTTTAAACTTAATGGATGTCTTGTTATCATGCAAACTTCTGTTAACTAAGCAAATAGTGTGGTTCTGCTCGGACAACAGGCTTAGATTTGGTAATGCACTTTTTGCCATCGTCAAGATTTCGGGACGCCAGGCCAGACACATGTAGGTGTAAACAAGAGGCCCATGGGCAACTATGCTCACCAGAGCTCAGAAGGGCACTGCCCACTGGCAGCCGTGTATTTTAATAAACCACGGAAGCCCTGCGCCAAAGAACGCTACAGATAAAATTTGGACCCAAACAGCCTAGTGGCTGCAGAGGTCTGCTGTCGCTTGAATGTCTTATTGCAAGACAACAGATGACAATTGACAACTGCCATTGCCAGACGACAACTAACAACTGCCAATCTGTGGCAACCGATAGGCCTAAAATCATATGACAGATAGAATACTGTATAAGGAACATTTCTATGAAAGTTTGATAAAGTATCTTGAAAGATGTAAATGTCATTTTTTAATTTTCCCCGTTATAAGTCTATGGAAACTCTTAACGTAGCAACCAAACTAAAGAGCCGAATTTCATAAAAGAGCACAAAACGCGTGAAGGCAAATATGGTGAATATTTCCATAAAGTCTCAGACTCATAGAGTATATTGTTTATAAGGAGACCATTTTTTAAGTATTTTTCTTCCAATTTATTTATTTTTCTTTTTATTTTGGTTTTCAATGACAAGAGGATCTGTCGCCAATTCTGGCCCGAGGGGCATGATTTGCAGGATTTACTTAGGTGACCATATTACGTTGCTACAAATTTTAAAAATGTCTTAGCTATGGGCTTTATGGTTTCCGAGAAGAAGATTTTTGAAGCTTTTCCCCCATTATAAGTCTAAGGAGGCTAAGGAGCCCCGGGTGTGGCCAATTTAAACCTCAGGGACATTATTGGCAGGATTAATGTAGGGGACCATTCTACGTTTCTACATACTGAATATCTAAGCTCTGGGTCTTGTGGTTGCAGAGAAGAAGATTTTCTAACGTTTTCCCATTGTAAGTCTATGGGAGCTTATGACCTCCGGGGCGTGGCCAATTCTGACACCAGGGGCACGATTGGCAGGATTTATGTGTGTGACCATATTACGTTGCTACAGACTAAATATCTTGCCTATGGGCTTTATGGTTTCGGAGAAGAAGACTTTTGAAGCTTTTTTTCCCATAATAAGTCTATGGAAGCTAAGGAGCTCTGGGGCGAGGCCAAATTAGACCCTAGGGGTAGAATGGTAGGAATTATGTAGGGGACCACTAGACATTGCTACATACTAAATATCTAAGCTCAGGGCCTTGTGGTTTCATAGAAGAAGATTTTTTCATTAAAAACGCAAACTTTCAATCCCCAAGCCCAAGAATGCTACAGATAAAATTTGGGCTGAATCGGCCCAGTGGCTTCAGAGATGTCGTTTGAAAGTGTTGACGCCAGACAATGACGACGACGATGCAGACGCAGACGACGACGGACAACTGCCTATCCTATAGGAGCCTTCGGCTCTGGTGAGCTAAATAACAAAAAAGTGCCCAGTGTTTATTGTTCCCAGTATTAAGTATTTTAGGTTCAATTTCAGGATACTCTCAGAAACACTTCCCACCTGTGCTCTCAGCACAATGAAAGTATGATCTTCTCTGTTTCAGCACCACCTGTTATAGTTTCTCAACTTGAGCATGTTGTGTACATTACACTCGCCGATACGTACTCACTTAGGTGTAGCGCCACTGGACTACCTACACCAGATGTATCCTGGCATAAAGAAGAGGGCCCTATCATCTTCGGGGAGCATGTTGCTGCTGACAGCGGACCCGATGGAGATTGCACTCTAACTTTTATAAGTTTTCGACAGGCGGATGCTGGAACGTACACTTGTCGTGCAACTAACGTTGTCGGAACTGTATATTCAACTCGGGTCTATGTACATGTCGCAAGTAAGTATATTGCACGACAAAACGTCATATAATGAAAATACGCCTATTCAAAATATCATGATTGGTAAACTTTTACCACCAGAAAATGAATATTTTCAAATAAAAAAAAAACTGATAGTTTCCATATTTCTGCTCAAAACATAGATTGTTGGAACTCGATGGAACCGTGTCGGCGAGGCAATTTTAACGAGTACACACTATCTGTTTTTGAACAGAGATAGGAAAAAAAAAAAAAAAGCGATATACCCCAGTTGTACTATATTAAAGTGGGGTTAAAGGGGGTTAGAAATACATCGGCCTGTTTTCATGATGATATACGCCGAGACAGTATGGAGATTCGAGCACATGCTGTCTTTGCGGCCTTTCAATATTATTTCACTTATTTCGATGCGATCACCCGGCCCTCCGTTGCCGAACTGTGACACCCGAGAGAGGCTCGAATAATAGCTTGGGGATACTTAAAGATTAAGAGTGGGCACTTTTATCCACTCATCACGGAGGCCCGTCAGTGTATCATCACGAAACCACGCCCAAATGATTCTGACCCCTTGAACCCCACTTTTATAGAGTAAAACTGTGGTTTACAGGGGAATACCTTAGTTTTCTTATTTCTGCTCTAAAATATAGAATGTGGGTACTAGTCAGAACCTCCTCGATGATGCGGTTCTTAAGTGTGCCCTCAATCTATATTTTGAGCAGATATAAGAAAAACACACCCAATTTTGCGTCTTAAAATTATCATTTTTTTCGGCGGTAAAATTTACAATGTATTTGTAAAGATGTTCCTGAGCACGCGTGTGGACGCAGAATGAGGGTTCTGATCAGGTCTACATTGTTTGCTTACTGTGCAGGAACTAAAGAGTCAGACGCCAAAAACCGTACTGCCTGATCAAGCGCTACAATTTTGATTTAAAAACGAATTGACGTTCGTAAGGGTTCAATGAACCAGTCAAAGTTTATTTTCCCAGCCTACACTAGGAAGAAAATCATTTTGTAGATCCTTTGGAAGCAAAGAATATACCAAACAAACAAAAACATCAGACTCGGTTGTTATTGAGTCTGTTCGTGACCAGTACTGAAATGTTCAACATCGGGCAAGCCCTTTATCACCGGCTTATTATATTTTCTTGTCCTTTGGGATCATTGATTCCATTATGGAATTTTGAAAATATCTGAGGGTCACTGTTGAGGCCTAATTGGCCGAAACTTGCTAGTCTGGCCCAGAAAACATGTACACTCCATATTTTTCAGTTCTTTGGTGTATTCCTTGCTTCCAAAGGATTACCCTTTTATAGAACATATTTAACCAGATCTCTGCAATTACGTTTTTACGGTAGGGGTCATTACACGTGTAACCTGCACAGGGGGTGACTCTCCCTGCACGGCGGGGCGTCCAGTAAACCTCCCGACCCGACGGACGGTGCAGTTTTTGACATTCATCCCTGCAAATGACACCAATAGAGCGCTTTCGGACACCGAAATAATCACCGCCGCCGGAGATCGAACCGAGGGCCTCTAGCATCAGAGGCAAGTGTACTAACCACTGAGCTATCACGCTTCTGAGTTTGGACATCGAATAACAAGGACTTGCTATATTCACCAGTATAGTTCCCTGTTTGAGGGGAATGGATACGCCTTCAGGGGAGGCAACTCCGGTAAAAGTATTTTGTCTCCCATGTCAATACGGGTCAACTCTTGAAGAAAAGAATTTGCTCGTGAGGAAATTCTTTCAATTAAGACTTAACCCCCTTTTCAGTGCGACAGGGCTTATAGAAAAGCGACACGAAAGTCCGCAAATTTGTCCCCCTTTGAAAAATGGCTGAAAAACCCATTCCCCTTAAGCAGTTAAAAGAAACAATTATACGCCTGTAATCCCAAGTTTTACTTTATAGAAGTGGGATTTAAGCGGCGAGTTTGGTAGTAATAAGAGTATATACATGTACGCATGCGTAACGAATTAGTCGCGTGTCGTCATTGCCGTTTGACGTTATCAGATATAGCTTTCCGGACCGATTAATTTCGCAGGTATCCGATTAAGCGCGCGTGCAGATATCCAGGGTTCCTCGGATTTCATCGTTAAAATCTTATCACCAAATATCAAATTAAATAGCTATGTACATGTAATAGGGGTACACCAATGTGTAGTTACATGCCAAAAAAGCGCTATCATACACATGTTATCAGTTTTAATCTTATTCAGCACCACTTGAGGTAAAAATGATTCCTTCCACTGATACTGTCGAGGTGCAGCAGGGAGCAGTGTTGACCCTGGCATGTCAAGTTGCCGGCAACCCAATCCTGTTATTTGAATGGCTGAAAGACTCCAATGCTATCACTTCTGATGAGCGAACTTCTATTACATGGTACAACAACGATGTAACTTTGACTGTTGGGAATACAGAGCCAGAAGACGCCGGTATTTACACATGCCGAGCTATGAACATCATTGGTATCGACTCAAAATCAAAACATGTTGTGGTTGTGAATTAAATTTGACAATACACTCAGTACTGCCATATCTGTTTTATTGTTTTATTATTTATTCATTCATTCATTTATCTATTTATTTCCATGCGAATTTATTTTTAAAGTCGGCCTCGGTACGTGGAGCTCAATCGGATGCGTGTCTGACTGATGATCAGGAGGACGCGGGTTCGATACCTGCCGCGACAGCAACATTCTTTCGTCGAGATTGATCTTGAAATCTTTTCTACGGTCCCTTACGCTGAATCAAGAAGGGAAGTTGTCAGTTTCTGGCGGAAGAATGTGCACTATACTGGTTAACCGCAGATAGGTAAACTGACCGGCTAAAAAGGACCTAAACTAGTCCGTTAAACTCCAATACAAACAAACAAACAAACAAATCATTTATTTGATTTGTTTGATTTGAGGTTTAACGTCCAAATCAACACTGAACATGTAATATGTGAGACGTCTCTTTCAATTTTGTTGGTTTTTATCCGACATTGAGATGAAATGACATCTCAAGCTCTGTCGCCCAATTAATCAAATAGTGTTTATAAGCATGAACGGCCGACTCGCGTCGCTTTACCCGGACAGGCTTAGAGCCTCTAAGCGATTTACCAGTAGTCATGTGCGGTCGGTTTCAACTCTGCGTGGGAGCATAATGCTTCAAGCCCCGATTGGCGGGGGCCGAGTTGTGGTTGTGAACTTAATGTAACAATTCACTCAGTACAGTCATATCTGTTTTATCATTTATGTATTATGAGCGAGTGTTTGAGTTTTACGTCCCACCAACAACTTAGAGCATACGGAGACGGGACCTCGGTTTAAAGACCCAACCGAAAGTCTGGAGAAACCCGGGATCGATCCTGCGTCCCCTAGTTTACAAGAAAGGCGTAACTATACCAAATTTAGTGACACAGAGGCCTTTCTGATATTTAATCTCCATCAGTGTGTCTCAACCCCAATGTTTTGAAACCGAAAAGGATGACGGACAAGACCCGGCAAACAAAGCACATCCCCCTCCGATCACAGACCGACCGACGTAGCCCATGAGACAGGTCAACTGGAGGCATCAGGCAAGAGACGCCTACCCGCAGACTTATAGGCGTCCCCCACCGAGCCAACACAGCAAACATGGCCCACACCCCACGGTAGTCCCGGACATCAGGAAGGAGATATCCAAAGTAGCGAGACTTGCAAAATTTAAAATAGTACAAAACGTGGCAACCAAATCCGCTAAGATACATGTCCCACCTGACAAGTCAGTCTTAGTTTTAGAAAAATAGAAATACTGCAAAAAATAAATATAGAATATAGTTATGAGTACTGACGTTAACACCGCAGTATCAAGGCGAGTAGCGTAACCACTGTACCACGGAGGCTTCTGCGTCCAGCATGGTGTCTGGGTAAAAATGAAACAACTTTCTTATTTCTGCTATCAATTTAAATTGTGGATGCTCACAGTCTAGTTACAACCGCCTCGAGGAGTAGAAATAAGAAAAATATCACAATGTTTCGTCTTAAAATGTTCGTTTTTTCAGCGGTAAAGTTTACAATGTATTTATATAGGCGTATTTTCGTACCAAATTTAAACGCTCAGGATATAATTAACAATGTATATTTTAGAAAAGAAATAAGAAAAATAACTTTTACCCCTGCAAACCCCAGTTTTACTGTATAAAAGTGGGGTTCGAGGGTGTCAAAATTATGTTGGCATGTTTTCGTGATGAACAAGAAAAGCATTTTGGCGGTAATTATTTGGCAGAAAATCGAGCTTCTGTTTATCACATTTTTCTGTCTGTTTTGAGTTTACCCGAGCAAAATTCGGGATTCGCTTTTGTAATCACCCTGCGTCCGTGGCCATAGTCAACAATGCTAGAGGTCCCAGTTTTGACCCAATGTTAACGGAACTCGCTCAGAAAGTCTGCCGTTATGGAATCTAGCACAAGTTCGATACTGGGTCACTTTGGGTCGACAACTATGTCACCGGGTCAAATAAAAGAAAAAAACCTTGCTTACATTCTAGAGGACCCATTTTTTGGCCCAGTTTTAATGAAACTTGCCCAGGATGTTTGCCTCTACGAAATTTAGGTCAAGGTCGATACTCGGACACTTGATGTCAAAAACTAGGTCACCAGGAAAACATTGTTAACACTCTAGAGCTTACAGTTTTGACTAAATATTAATGAAACTTGCTAAGAATGTTTGCCTTTTTAAAATCTAGGTCCGGTTTGATACTTAGACACTTGAGGTAAAAATCTAGGTCACCAGATCCAATCAAAAGGAAAGCCTTGTTAACACTCTGGGGGTCAGTTTTGAGCCAATTTTAATGAAACTTGGTCAGTATGTTCGGTGCAACCTAGGTCAAGTTTGAAACTGGGTTATTTGGGATCAAAAACTAGGTCACCAGCTCAAATCAAAGGTAATATTCAAACTGTCTAGAGGTCACAGTTTTGACCCGATTTTGATCAAAGTTGCTCTGAATTTTTCTCTCTATACAATCTAATTAATCATGTTAATGTTTGATACTAGGTCACCAAGTCAAATGAAAGAAAAACAGTGTTGTCAACCTTGAGTTAACAACAGTTTTGACCTTATTTAGATGAAGCTTGCTCAGAATGTTTGCCTCCATAACATTTAGGTCAACTTTGACACTGGGTTCCTTGAAGACAAAAACTTGTTCACCAGGTCAAATCAGAGGATAACCTTGTTAACACCCTTGGCCCTGAGGCCATGGGCACGTGTGATGGTATTTGGGAATAATGCCAAATAAAAAATAATATATACATCATACTGTTTGGAAAACATTACGATAACACACCCGTGCGACATAGTGCATTCTTTCATGTCTCCATAATGGCTATGTAGCGTGTACCGGGTCGTCCGCGAAGTTAAGCTACGCGGTCACCCATCCAACTGCTAACCGCGATATCCGTTGCTTAACTTCGCGAATAAACCAACCACTTTACCTGCGTCGCCAAAAGAGCCGGCTCCTACAGCAAGGCTGTAGATGTGGTATTTATCCGTAACCGTTACAGCTACATTTCCGATGATTATTAGTAATTTATTTCTAATTTGTACTTCAAACATAGGTTTTTTGGTGCTCGTTAGAACCGCCTCATTAAGGCGGTTCTAACGAGTACCCACAACCTATGTCTAGGAGCAGAAATAAGGAAAATAATGTAGACTCCTGTAAACCCGAGTTTTCCCTATACAAAGTGGGGTTTAGGTGGTGTTCCTTTAACGGATTTGATCACGTGATGAGACGAGTTCTTGTAACATTTAGTGTAAATACGGACGCCAATGCCGGGGCAGTCCAAAAGCTCTTCCTGAACTTTGTGGAGGCAAGCTAAAAGCAGGCAAAATAAGTACGAGATTTGTAAATGTCTACACTGCCAGCAACATATTTCAAAAACAAGATCAACAAGGCATCGCATGCGATACAAATCCCTTCGCACAAGATAACTTCGTGTATGAAAACACTGAAATGGCAAAAGTCCAACTTGCTTGAGATATTATCATATGCAACATTTGTGTAAAGTTTGTTTAAAAATCCATCAATAAATATAGATTCTAGAGTGATGACATTGTTTCTCTAAAAATAGCCATAGTGACCTTGACTTGAGGCCATGACCGCGAAAGTAGATCTTGCTCAAGATATTATTATAAGCATCTTTTGTGTGAAGTAATATTAAAATCTTATGATAAATGTAGCCGGTAGAGCGATGACAAAGTTTTTCTTAAAATAGCCACAAAGACCTTGACCTTGAGGTCAAGACCCTGAAAGTCAAAGCAACTCGAGAAATTATCATAAGAAACATTTCTTAATCAATAAATGTATGCGCTTGAGCGATGACAAAGTTTTTCTAAAATTAGCTACAGTCACCTTAACCTTGAAAGTCGAAATAGCTCGAGATATTGTCATAAGGAACATTTGTGTGCAGTTATATTGAAATTGGTGCAAAAAATGTAAGAGCTAGAGCAATGACAAAGTTTTTCTAAAAATAGCCACAGTGACCTTGACCTTGAAAGTCGAACTCGCTCGGGATTTGTCATAAGGAACATTTGTGTGAAGTTATATTGAAATCAGTGAAGAAATGTAATCGCTAGAGCGATGACACAGTTTTTTCTAAAATAGCCACAGTGACATTGACCTTGAAAGTCGGGATATTGTCATAAGGAACATTTGTGTAAAGTTATATTGAAATCGGTGAAGAAAAATAAGCGCTAGAGCCATGACAAAGTTTTTTCTAAAAATAGAAAGTGGAACTCGCTAGAGATATTGTCATAAGGAACATTTGTGTGAAGAAATATTGAAATTGGTGAAAAAATGTAAGCGCTAGAGCAATAAAAAAGTTTTTCTAAAAACCGCCACAGTGACCTTGACCTTGAAAGTCGAACTCGTTCGAGGTATTGTCATAAGGAACATTTAAGTGAAGTAATATTGAAATCAGTGAAGAAATGTAGGCGCTACAGCGATGACAATGTTTTTCTAAAAAGAAAGCCAAAGTGACCTTGACCTTGAAAGTCGAAATCTCTCGAGATACTGTCCTAGGGAACATTTATGTGAAGTTGTATTAAAATCGGTGAAGAAATGTAAGCGCTAGAGCGATGACGAAGTTTTTCTGAAAATAGCCACAGTGACCTTGACCTTGAAAGTAGAACTCGCTAGAGATATTGTCAAAAGGAACATTTGTGTGAATTTATATTGAAATCGGTGGAGAAATGTAAGCGCTAGAGCGATGACGAAGGTTTTTAAAAAATAGCCACAGTGACCTTGACCTTGAGGCCATGACCTATAAAGTCGAACTCGCTCGTGATATTTTTCTAAAGGAACATTTATTGGAAGTTATATTGAAATTTGTGAAGAAATGTAGGTGCTAGAGCAATAACAAAGTTTTTCTAAAAATAGCCGAAGTGACCTTGACATTAAGGTCATGACCTTGAAATTCGATCTCGCTCGAGATATTGTCATAAGGAATATTTGTGTGAAGTTGTAATGAAATCGGTGAAGAAATGTAGGCGCTAGAGCGATGACAAAGTTTTTCTGGAAATAGCCACAGTGACCTTGACCTTGAGGCCATTACCTTGAAAGTCGAATTCGCTCAAGATGTTTTTATAAGGAACATTTGTGTGAAGTTATATTGGAATTGGTGGAGAAATGAAGGCGCTAGTGCGATGACAAAGTTGTTCTAAAAATAACAACAGTGACCTTGACCTTGAGGTCATGGCCTTGAAAGTCGAACTCGCTCAAGATATTGTCATAATGAACATTTGTTTGAAGTTATATTGAAATCAGTGAAGAAATGTAGGCACTAGAGCGATGACAATGTTTTTCTAAAAATAGCCACAGTGACCTTGACCTTGAGGTCATGACCTTGTAAATCAAACTCGCTCGAGATATTGTCATAAGGAACATTTATGTGAAGTTATATTTAAATTAGTGAAGAAATGAAGCCGCTAGCGCGATGACAAAGTTTTTTTATAAAAATAGCCACAATGACCTTGACCTTTAGGTCATGACCATGAAAGTCGAACTCGCTCGAGATATTGTCATAAGGAACATCAGTGGAGAAATAAAGGCGTTAGAGCGATGACAATGTCATTTTCTAAAAATAGCGACAGTGACCTTAACCTTGAGGCCATGACCTTGAATGTCAAACTCGCTCGAGATATTTTTTATAAGGAACACTCGTGTGAAGTTATATTGAAATTGGTGGAGAAATGTAGGCGCTAGAGCATTGACAATGTTTTTCAAAAAATAGCCTCAGTGACCTTGGCCTTGAGGTCATGACCCTGAAAGAAAAATAAGGTATACCCCCGGAAACCCCAGTTTTACCCTATATTATTGGGGTTCAAAGAGGTCAAAATCATATAGGCGTGTTGTCGTGATGAGTTTGTAAAGCAAAAGGTGAAGGCTGTGATCAGACACAGCGTTTTGTGACGGCTGATCTGGGCCTGCACCGTTTGCTAAGCCCAACCCATGATTCCAGTCCAGATTCTAAAGACACCTCACAGCGGTTATTTTCTATAAACTAGGGCTGGTGCCTATGGAACACAATGCCCCCATTTTCTTGACCCAAACACTCCTTGCCCGTAATATGTTATGAGATACCTTGCTTGCTTACGCGGTTGAAATGCTGAAAAGTACTGTTGGCCATAAATTCCGAAAAAAAACATTCAGAATATTTTGGTTATCCATGCGCGAGTTATGGCGGTAACATTCTGTCTGCGAAGTGAAAAAAGTGAACTTTTCGGAGACTGCAATAATTAATGGACATTACGACCTTGCAGCACAATCAACATGAGCTGTAATGGAAGAAATTGACATATTAATGCACGCGTGTTTCAAACGCAACGTCAGACTGGATAACAAATAATTGTGACAGTCTATTCTGCGATATATATTGCCGACAACCCGACATCATCACGTAACGGTACGTTTTTATTGGCTGGCATTAGGTGCATTAGGCCCATCGGAGTCTAACTGCTGGTTTTCTTTTGCTCCAGCATTTCAGTGGTTTCTTGCTGTCGAGTCCTCACCGTTGTCTCACCTCTGTGGCTCTTTGATTTTTGTGTTCACGGAGATGTTGCACTGATGAGTTAGGAAGCCTTCATGCGGACTGAACAAATTATTTGTCTAAATCGCGACGGAAGTAAGGGCGAGGATTGTGGCCACGTAAATTCGATTTAAGCCCCCCAGTGGCAATCTTCCACTGACCGTTCCAAGGCGGCTCTTCTGTGGCGATTTATTTATGTTGTTGTTTGTTACTTAC
This sequence comes from Lucinisca nassula, assembly GCA_963580285.1. Taxonomy (NCBI): domain Eukaryota; kingdom Metazoa; phylum Mollusca; class Bivalvia; order Lucinida; family Lucinidae; genus Lucinisca; species Lucinisca nassula. Next base: position 26,841,528 of record OY757012.1, read on the forward strand.
TGTGTGTATCACTTTTGTCTTTTTATTTTGGATGGCCATATGGCCATTGTGTGGGAAAGTAACTGTCCTTATGGCCTTCCTTTGTTTAGGTTTCCATTATGGTCTGGTCGCTTAATATTTGTATTTCTTTCCCTTTGGTGTCTTTTATGGGTGGAGTAAGTTAATTGTATCAATTCCTGATCTTTGTTTTACTTCTTCTTTATACGTGCATTAGAATGGGGATAATTGTATTGAAAAAAGTTGTTATTTGGGAAGGTAATCTCCGGTTTTACTGTCGCAAATTCCGTTATATGCTTCCGCTGTCGCGCCGCCGTAAAACGAAATTTTAGACCGTAAAACCGCCAATTTACCTCCCAAAATGGCAATTTTCAATACAGTTATCCTCACATTTGTTGTCGGTAAACATTAAACAATGCAGGTATGCCTTCACCACCAATGGATATACTACTGAAGGTAAACAATAATAATGCACATATGCCTCCCCCCAATGGATATACCACTGGCGGCAAAGAATAACAATGCAGGTATGCCTCTCCCATCCATAGATATACCACTGGTGGTAAACAATAATTACAATGCAGGTATCCCTTCCCCATCTGGAGGTAAACAAAAACAATGCAGATATGCCTCCCTCACCCATGGATATACCGCTGGAGGTAAACAATAACAATGCAGGTATGCCTCCCCCACCAATGGATAAACCACTGGAGGTAAATAATAACAATGTAGGTATGCTTCCCCCACCAATGGATATTCCACTGTATTAGAGGTAAACAATTACAATACAGGTACATGTATGCCTCCCAAGCCATGGTTATACCACTGTATTAGAGGATAACCATGCAGGTGTGCCTTCCCCACCAATGGACATACCACTGGATGTTAACAATATCAAGAAAAATGCCTAACGGCACAATGGACGGGGTTTTCAGTACAGTTTTTACGTCAGCAAAGCTGCAACCTGCGTATGTAGTAAGAGTTGGCAGAAGGCAACATAGCTCGCCTTTCGGGGCCTAACCAAATAAAATTTCAAGTATGCAGGTTTTTTTTATTTACCAAAAATAACGTTTTGTTTTGTCAAAGAGTTCAACAGATAGCAGCAATTCATACATAACATTTATATGAAGCACTCCAGCGGTGACAAAGGTTTTCTAAAAATAGTGACCTTGATCTTGAGCTCAGGACCCTTAAAGTAGATGTTGCTTGAGATAACAATTTGTTATACCCTACATTTGAGTGAATGTGTACATGCATGCATGCATGTGTGAATACATGCATGCATGTGTGTATGAATGAATGAGTCCATGAATGCATGCGTGTGTGGCATACATAGATGCATGCATGCATGTGTGGGTATGAAAGCATGCACAAATGCATGCATACATGTGTGAGTGCATGTAAGCATGCATGCATGTGTGAGTGCATGTATGTGTGTGCATGTATGCATGTGTGAGTGGGTGCATTTATGCAAGTTTGTGTGCATGCATGCATGAGTGCATGCACATAGGTATGCATGCATGTATGTGTGTACAGCATGCAAGTGTGCACTACAGCGGTGACACAGGATTATTAAAATTAGACAGTGACCTTGATCTTGAGCTCAGGACCCTAAAAGTAGATATTGCTTGATATAATTATTTGTTATACCCAAGATTTGAGTGAGTGTGTGCATAAACGCATGCATGCATGTGTGGGTATGAAAGCATGCACAAATGCATGCATGCATGCGTGAGTGCACGTGTGCATGTATACATGTGTGAGTGCATGTATGGGTGTGTGCATGTATGCATGTGTGAGTGGTTACATTTATGCATGTGTGTGTGCTTGCATGCCTGCATGACCGTGTTTATGCATACATGCATGTATACATGCATGAGTGGGTGCATGCATGCCTGCATGACAGTGTGTGTGCATACATACATGTACACATGCATGAGTTGGTGCATTCATGCATGTGCATGCATGCATGAGTGCATGCACATTCATGTGCATGTGTGTGTGTGCATGCATGTTTGCATTACTGTGTGTGTGTGCATGCATGCATGCATGTATGCATGCATGAGTGCGCGCATGGCAGGCAAGTATGTGTGTGTGCATGCATGTGTGAGTGCATGTATACATGTGTGTGTATGCATACATTGACTGTGGTCACGCATGCATGCATGGCTGATTGCATTTATGCATGTGCATATGCATGCATGCATGAGTGCATGCACATGCTTGTGCATGAATGTATATTTGTGCATGCATGCATGCATGTGCATGCATGCAAGCATGTGTGTACATGCATGTGTGTATGTGCATGTATACATCCATGAGTGCGAGCATGCATGCATGTGAGCATAAAATACATGTATGCATGAGTGCACGCGTAATTTGCGTGTGTGCATGCATGTATGTGTGCAGACAAGTGTGCATGCATGTATGTGAGCAGGCAAGTGTATGTTATCATGCTTTCGTATGTGCATGGATGCCTGAGTTCGAGGAAGTATGTATGAGTGCAAGTCATCCAAAAACCCGTACTAATGCCATTTTCTTATGTAAAAGAGTTAAACAGACTGCAGCAATTGAAAGAGAACCAAAAAGTACCCCTAAGAAAAATGAACAAGAAATTTTCAAAGACTTTGCATTGTACAAAACGGAATTTATAGTCTATTTGTGATAAAAAAAAAAGAAATTTTACAAACTTGCAACTTATTGAAAGAGAACCAAAAAGTACCCCTAAGAAAAAATGAACAAGAAATTTGCAAAGACTTTGCATTGTACAAAACAGAATTTATAGTCTATATGAGATAAAAAAAAAAATTACAAACTTGCAACTAATAATAACATTTATGTGATTTTAAGAAACAAAAAAAGAAAAGAACATTCGTCCACCAGACCCTTTGGTTCAGAGTCAAGCACTTTATCAACTGCACAGTCAAGCTTGCAAGGGAAGTAAGGGAAGCAATACAGAGTAAAACTTTTTTAAGTTTATGAAGTAAGGGATGTAATACAGAGTCAAACTTCTTAAATAAACTCAAACTCGAAAAATGGTAATTTTCAACAAAACTTTGGTCCTTGGTGCCACTAATGGATTGCATATGAAAGAGGTACTATTAATGAAGCAACAGTCCTAATATGAAAGCAATCCATTGAAGAATAAAGGTAATATATTACTTTAAAAATGGTTAACCAAAAGGTTATCCAAAAGTTTAAACAAAAGGTAAACCTCGGACGACGCCCGCCCACCCGACGCCCGCCCGCCCGCACGGACATCGCTATTCTAAAGGACGGATTGTTTTAAAAACCCGTCCAAAAATGCAGGTATGCGTCCCCCGCTCAAGGATATACCACTGGAAGTAAACAATAAGCATGAAGCCTCCCCAACCAATGGATATACCACTGGAGGAAAACAATTACAATGCAGGTATACCTCCCCTACAAATGGATAAACCACTGTATTAGAGGCAAACAATAACAATGCAGGTATGCCTCTCTCACCCATTGATATGTGTGTTTGTTTGAATTGAGGTTTAACGTCCCCGTCAACACTGTAAAGGTCATTTTGGAGACGTTGCTTCCAATTTTGTGGGACTTTTACCCGACATTGAGATGAAAAGACATTTCCAGCCCTGTCGCCCAATGAAACCAATAGGGTTTATTAGCATGGACGGTCCGCCTCGCACCGCGGTTCCTGGACAGGCTTAGATCCTCTAAGTGGTTTACCAGTACTAGTGTGCGGGCTGGATTCAGCTCTGCGTGGAACCATCATGCAGCCCATATATTTCTTCAAGCCTCTATGAATATACTACTGTATTAAAGGTAGACAATAACAATGTACGTATGCCTCCCCCACCCATGGATATACCACTGGAGGTAAACAAAAGCCACTCAAGGATATACCACTGGAGGTAAACAATCACAATGCAGTTATGCAGGCCCCACACAAGGATATGCCACTGGAGGTAAACAATAACAATGCGAGTATGCCTCCCCCACCTATGTATATACTACTGGAGGTAAACAATAAATATGCAGGTATGACTCCCCACCCATGGATAAACCACTGGAGGTACTGCAATGCAGGTTTGCCTCCCCCACACATGGATATACCACTATCACTGCCGCCACCAAGTCGAACGAAACTGTCCACAAAAGCAACGACCTTTGCCCAACTTTCGATTCTTCTGAGCCAAGCAAGACGCTCCTATATTATCAGAGTCACCCAAAATCTACCTACATGTATTCTTAATAAATTCCAACATATGAGCAGATAGATTATACACATAGCACGACACAATGGCAGTCATGTGACCGTCAACAACAACAGTACCACTAAAATTGTAAATCCTACGCATCACGAAATCACGCCTAATAACTTTGATCCCTTTTATAGCGGATGTCATGAGACTGACCTTTATGCAAAGAATAAATTGGTCAATGTTATCGCCTAACAAGTCGCTTTTCGTAAACTTCTCGTGAAAATTCGGCATCTCGTAAATGGCGACCAATTTACCGACCTCCATGTACTGAATAACAATTTCGACCACTTCGGAAAACAGCGAAGATAAATATATGCAGTCAGTCGGGTGTGAAATTATGGTGATAGAGGTGATCAGTATCATGTCAAATATCATTAGCTATAACCCCAAACTTGGGTTCACAGGGGTAAGCATGGTGAAAAAACAACAACAACATGGATTTTGAGTACTCGTTAGAACCGCCTTGTCGGTTGAGGCGATCATAATGAGCACCCACAACGAAGGTATGCCTCCCTCACCCGTGGATATACCTCATACTTGACTATAATTTGGGCATGTATAAAGACAAAAATTCAGAATGTTTTAAATGAAAATTTTATTTTTGGGTGGTAAAATGTTCAATATATTTGAATAGGTGTGTTTGTGTAATGACTACTATTTCAACTACACTGGCTCCCAATCCAATGGGCACTATTGCTTACAGTCAAATGAGAGTACAGATCCTCAACCCGCCTCTACCAGCCTGGATATCGGACTGAACCAAACTAAATAAACAATTAGTAAAATAGTAATACTAATAATAATGGACAAACCAGACATTATAAAACCAGAATTTACGAATGACAAATATTGAACACCAAGTGAAAGAATTAATACATGTGGCAGACACGAAATCAAATACATGTACTACCATCCGGAGATAATGATAAAAGTATAAACACCTACAGTGACATGTGCGATGATGTTAGATCATTTTAAAAATGTTCACAGTCCATGTCAAACGAACTTTGAAACAGATTTTATAGATTAGAGTCCGAACAAGCAAATGACCAGACCAAACTTTCGAAAAACAAACTATGAAAGAATGCGGACCCCCGGTGTTGGAGCACCAGAAACAATCTGATTTTACGGACAATGCTGAACAAACACGAAATATGTAATGTTTTTGTTATTCTTAATTAAACATAGGTTGAAGGTGCGCGTTAGAACCACTTTACTGAGGCCATTCAAACTAGGATCCATTCCGCTGATTCAAGAAGGGCAGTTGTCAGTTTCTGGCGAAAGAATGTGCACTTTACTGGTAACCGCTTACGTATAAGCCTGCCCAGTAAAGTGTGGATAGGTAAACTGACCGGCTCAAAAATGACCTAAAATAGTGTTGACTGGACCGTTATACTCAAATACAAACAACAAATTGTTATGCATAAGAATTTATTTTTCTGATTCCTACTTTCACCCCACTGGTTGACCTACAATGCTATAAATATCTTTATAAAGATTATTCTAGAAATGAGTCATATATTTGTTAACAGCTTGTTTACAAGGAAAAGTACTTCAGAACCTTTCAGAAAGTTCAGGTGTCACCCTATGATCGTTTAGTTATAAACAACAAAAATGTTCATTTTGACTTCTTTTAATTTTCAATTTCTAAATTCCGTATTTTTGGGTTCCTAAAAGTGCCTCAGCTATACCAAAGTTAAAATAGTAAAAGTTGATCCTTCCCGATCGCCGCTCAAGCCGAGACTCTTGAACTCTTCTCGTGCGGCTTGTTTTATTGCTTCTCCGGTCCAAAGTTCAGAAAAAGAGACTTCTCATTGGACCAGAGCATATTTTAGCCATCCCACGTCAGAGTTCAAGCTTAGCCAGGCACATGACCATGTTTATGAAACATCCCGGTCAGTAATTGTAACGACGAGTTATTCAGCGGTCAGTTTCCCAAATATAGATACAGCTAAGTGTTTTGAACTGTCATTACAAGAGCAGTAGGACATCAAAGTCACGCTTGGTTCTTGGATGTTTGCATGACCCATGTCCTACCTGTACTAAGTATGACCAGGTAAGCCGAGGCCCAACCCCATATTACAACATACCCCCCATACTTAAATAGAAATGTTGCTCATGCTAATGCATCAGCCACATTTCTACACAGACACTACTATTTAATTTTCACAAATCATTAAATGTCAAAAATAGTGTTCATTCTTGGCCACCATATTCCTCAACCCTAAACTTAACATTTAAAATAGGTGTAAACTTTGGATTAATTAACTAACAATTGATCAATTACACTTAATGAATGAATTAACACATGTTGAATGAAAAGGAAAACAACTTTGACCAAGAATCACTATAAAATTTTCTCGTCCACAGGAACGCGCAGTCTCCGAGCTTCTTCCTCCAAAGTAACACATAGATCCTTTACGTTGGCCGCCGATCTCTTCTAATCTGAAGTGTACGTTGTCGATCGCCAGGTTGATCGCGACACCATAGGTTGACGGTCGCCAGGTTGACCATATGCGTTAATGTTGGATGTTGTATGTTTTAACCAACAGCAACAGACCTGACCACCCGGTTGGTCAGTGTAGAGTTCTGGTCGCCTCGGTTGACCAAGCGTCGGTGCAGTCTGATCACTCGCCTCGGTTGATCTCGCGTCGTGGAACGTTTAGTGTTTATAAATTCATTCCAGAATAGACAACATCTATATACATCATTCATCAACATACTGTACATGTTGGTTAAAACAAACAGTACATAATATCCAGAGTTCATGATTCACATTACGTTTGCCTTTTCCTTTGGTACAGTCGTGAAGACCACTTGGGAATCCAATACAGGGAATTTCTTCTTGGCTACCGCCATTTCAATATCTCTGATAAGACCAGCCTTCGTAAGTCCTTCTCATAGGAATACGCTATTGAAACCCGAAGTTCAGCGTACCGAGTTCATATTTCTGCCCACTGCTCGACTCTTATCTAATTAATTAATCCCTTGTCTGTGCATACGATACTTGTACCAATTTCAATAATTACAAGGCAATTAAACAAACAAACTATTTACAATTCACTACACCTACCCTGCGTAGGATTTTAATTGCTGAAGCCTTAGCAACTCATTAATCAACTAAATTTGACATGGCATAAAGTAACCTTTTTACCTTCTGCCTTGTCCTACTTCTGGTATGTTTACGTCTCGTGACGTTATCAACATCCATGTATTCTGCCCTAGAAGTTTCCTCTCCTTGGTTCCTTTCAAATTCACCAGTGGAGAAGTATTCTTCTGTGTCAGAACTATAATGATTTTGTTCCTGTTTCCCATTAGTGTCCATTGGAACAGGCTATTCCCGGTCTGAACGTTCATCATAAGAAGAATCATTACTGTAATGCCTGCCCTTCCTATCACTGTCATCACTACCACTACTGCCACTACTGTTACCATCATCACTACTGTAACTGCCACTGCTTGCACTCTGTTTCCTTAACCTACGCTGCCTGGACATAATCCTTTTTGTCAACTCCAGTTTAGGAATGTCCTCCTCATCGGATGATCCTGACCTATGCTGCTTTTTCATCTGAACTAGTTTGTCTAGTGGTTTCTGTTCCACTGGTGATTCTATGTCAGATGAGGGAGGAGTAACGACATACCTAGCTCGCCTCAACTTTCTATTCCTTTCTTGCTTTGTTATTTTCCACGAGTCTACTTTAGCATGCCTCAAATACCTTGCATGTGTATCTAGAATCTTTCCATCGAGCTGATTTCTTACCTTGAATGTAAAAGGGCTCTTCTGTTCTACTATACGGTAAAATCCTGAAGCGTAACTGTCCAGCTTTGATTTGCGTTTATGGTTCTTTACATAAACTGGATCACCTACCTCGAAGTGTCCATCTTGTGCGTTATCATCGAAACGCCTGGCACTCTTCTTTTTCGCATCTCTCAAGTGTTTGTGAACTAACATGAAAGACTCATGTTGTTTCTCTAATGCATGTTTGTGTACCTCGTCTCCGGTGTAAACCTGACGACTTTGAAGTATGCTATCTATCGCTAACAATGGGTCGCGATTGTATAGCAAAAAGAATGGTGAGAACTTGGATGACTCATGCACTGACATGTTAATCGCTGCGACTGCAGAATTTAGGTAAAGATCCCAAATTTCTGGATTGTCTTTTATCTTCTTGCTCAACACATTCATCAAAGTTTGATGACTTCTTTCAGCCGTTCCGTTGGCCTGTGGTGAGTAGAAGCTTGTAGTTATATGCATGATGTTTAAAGCAGCTAATGTTTCCTTCATCTGATTTGAAGTAAACGATTTGCCATTGTCACTGAGTAAGCATAGTATGTGACCATGTTTTGTGAGCACATTTTCGATGAGTATTGAGCAAACCGTGTCGGATGTTTGATCCGTTGTTGCAAAACACATCATCCACCCACTATACAAGTCATGAAAGTGAAGTATGTATGCATTGTTTGATAGGGTCCTTGGTAGTGGTCCTACAAAATCAACTGCCACTTTAGCAAACGGAAATAATGGTATGTCCATTTCACCCATGGGAGGCTTCATGAACTTCCTATTCCGCTCTTGACATGTGATACACTTGGAAGTTATCTCGCTTATCCTTTTGTATAAGTTTGGGGCATAGTACTTACGTTTCATGCTGTCGTATACCTTGTCGATTCCTAGATGTGAGTTGTCATGGTAACCCTTTATCATAACATCAACAATGTGCTCTGGTAAGTAAAGCCTAAGCTTTGGTGACCCATCCACGTCAGAGATGAAATACAATATGTCCTCCATGACAATCAGACTCTTTTCTTGACTTTTGTTAAGCTTACCTGCTTCTAAGTTCTGTTTTAACAAGGTGATGTTCTCATCTCGCTTTTGTTCTTCTCTCGTGTCCAGTTCTGTGATTTCTGGCTTCTCTCCAACATCTACTAATGGTGGTTCAAGATTGAGATACTTGCTAGTATCGATCTTACTTGTATCAATGTGATTTACCTGTAATGGCTCTTCCGCCACTTCCGGTTCCGGTATTTGTTCTGACGACTGCCCTTTCCTGACAACCTCCTCAGTACTTTTTGCAGGGCGTCGACTCATCAGATCTGCGATCAGGTTTTCTTTACCCGGCAAATATTCCACGTCAATGTTATATGACGCGATGGTCAGTGCCCATGAATTAATTTTCCGGTTAAAATTACCTGAATCACTATTCAATATATAGCGAAGGGGCTGATGGTCTGTTCTAACTAATATCTGTGAACAACTAATCAACGAATGCAGTTTATGCAAAGCATGGTGAATTGCCCAACACTCTTTCTCTACTGTGCTCCATCTACACTGCGTAGGACTAAGCTTGAAAGAAAGTACAGGGGTTTCTCATACACCTCTCCCTCTTCTTCAAACTCTTGCACTAAACACGCTCCAACTGCAGTATCACTAGCATCCGTATATAAAATAAAGCGTTTGGAAAGGTCTGGGTATGCCAACTGTGGGATAATTGTAAGTGACTCTTTCATGTACTCAAAAGCTTCTTGTGCTTCTTGTGTCCATTTAAATCTGGCGTATTTCTTTGTCAAAGCAACAATTGGTTCACTGATCTTTGCAAAGTTAGGGACAAAACGTCTGTAGTAGGAACATTTTGTTTGTTTTTGTTTGATTTGAGGTTTAACGTCCCCGTCAACACTGTAAAGGTCATTTTGGAGACGTTGCTTCCAATTTTGTGGGACTTTTACCCGACATTGAGATGAAATAACATCTCAAGCCCAGTCGCCCAATGAAACCAATAGGGTTTATTAGCATGGACGGTCCGCCTCGCACCGCGGTTCCTGGACAGGCTTAGGTCCTCTAAGCGGTTTACCAGTACTAGTGTGCGGGCCAGATTCAGCTCTGCGTGGAAGCATCGTGCAGCCCACATATTTCTTCAAGCCCCTATGGGCGGGGGCGGTGTAGTAGGAACATAACGCTACAAAGCTTCTACATTCCTTTACATTTGTGGGAGGGTCTAGTGACCTAATTGCCTTGACCTTTTCAGGGTCAGGTTTGACCCCTGACGACGTCACAATAAAACCCAAATGATGAGATTCTGCTTTCATAAACTGAGATTTTTTTAATTTTAATTTCAATGAGTGTTTGCGGAGTCTTTTGAAAAGCAAATCAATATTTTTAAGATGTTCTTCTAATGAATTCGACCAGATAATTATATCATCCACATAATGACAGCAGAAGTCATCCAACCCATCAAGCGCTAATTGCATCATTTCAACGAAATATGACGGAGAGTTACGTAATCCAAACGGAGCGCGATTGAAAGAAAATTGACCTTTCAGGGTGGTGAAGCTGGTGTATTCCTTTGAAGAACTACTCAGAGGAACATTGAAAAAGCCGGAGGTGAGGTCAAAAGTAGATATATACTTGGCTCCCCCTAATTTTGTGAGAATTTCGTCAATGGAGGGTAACCTAACAACGTATGGCTTTGTCACTGCATTAAGTTTTCTGAAATCTACACAAACACGCTTCTCTCCCGATTGTTCTTTTGTTCACTACAACAACGCTAGAAGAAAACGGACTTCTAGAACGTGAAACTATCCCTGCAGCTAACCATTCTGACACAGTCTGATCAATTATCTTCTGATCCTCTACTGCTGCCATATATGGTCTTATCTTAAATGGAGTTTTGTCTGTCAGTTCTATATCCATTGTGACTAATTTACTAGGGACAATGTCCATCTCACTAAAAGCAAAACAATCTAAGTTTCTCAAGACTAACTCCTCAACCACACCTCTATGCTGTGCTTCTGTATGAATTTGACTTAATATTTCCTCTCTACTTGGTTTCTGCCTGTCCTGACGGCGACCTAGACTATTTTGACTGCAACTATCATTACCTGTGTAAGGGGGTCTTTCATTTGTGCCCATGCATGTTTTTTCTTTAAACTTTGTATATTAATAACTCAGCATATACAACCTATAAAAATGTATTTAATAACTTATATAAATCAAAGCAGGACTCAGGAGGCCGCTCTAACTGACTCCCTCCATGAGCTGGTGTCTGTCTCTAAATAAGTGTTTCTTAAATCTTATGTTTTATTTAGTTTCAAGATCTGTGAACTGGATTGAATGCAGAACTCCATAGGCATTCCTTTGATACTAAAAATCCTTTTGAATTAATTAAAGTTTACATTTTCTGATAAAATAATTATCAAAAATCTCTTTTTTTAATTAAAATTTTAAAAAATTATCAAAGTTCAATCCCTAAGATAAGTATGTTCTAGTCTTTGTCAAGATTTAATTTTGCTAGGAAAACTTGTCATATGTATCTTCTTTAGCTATGCCAAATTTCATGAAAATCCGAAACCGGTAACACTGTAGTTTTACACCTTTAATGGATGTAAGTCGTTTCTGCAAAATTTACTATTTTATTGAAATCATCCAAGAACCTTACAAAAAGGCAATTCGTAACACTTATATAATAAAAATGAGATTATACAAATCAAAATAAATACATATTGAGCTGATCTAGCTTAGAAACTATTAAAATATCATGAATTTCTGATATTTTCCATTCATATATACACTATGATCTATCCAAAATAGTAGATAGTAAAACACTAAATCATAAAGGTATTCTTATCAACAAATTAGGCTTAACAACATATATTGCTTTTTTATTAGCAGCAAAATTATTGTGAACATGTGCAACTTTATTTAATGAGTTTGCATAAGTCATGCTACTCAAATAGGTGTAAGGCCAGGAGATCCATTATTTTCATTTCCATACCAAGCTGGTATGCAAGGACGCAATGGTCAGTGGTTTGTTGTTACTAGTAAAAATAGTTCTGATGATAAATACATGGCCAGATTAAGCATTAGATATACTGTGTCTTTATGAACACTGGATTATTATCCTAACAAAAAAAGTTACAGTAATTATTGATTAGTATTTCCAAAAATCGAAATGTCACTGATATTGAGTTTCTGTTGCAAAAGATATCATTGATGGATGAGGCGCAGAATATGCGCAGAATATTTGATGTAAACAAAGCTGTTCCATAACCCAGAGAAAGTTTGCTATTAGACAGGGAGAGAAACAGTTTCCTTCCTTATAGTACACATGCATTAATATGTCTCTTTTCTGCATTGGTATTGTAATTGTTGACATTTCTTTAGTGTCTTATTTTTTCTATTTACTTTGTCAATATAGTGGTTAATTTATCGGAAGCGAGCATTTAGTATTTCTTTCTGGTTGTAAAACTTTCAACCACTACTTGAATGTTTCTGCTGAATGCAAGTTCACTGTTTTTTAAGCACTGTTATTGCATGCTTTTTGTTCATTAATAATTACCAGTACATTTCTATGCAAAGGAAAGAGCATTGCAGTGTTTGGACAGAAAAAAAGCATCACAATGTATTTACTGAAAATAATTTAAAATCCTATGAGTAATGCGATAACTACTCACAGATTGAATAATTATTATCAACAGTTTAAATGCTTCTTGATATCTTACATAATGTGCTTTGTAATTACTGCAACAACAGCTGAGATAGGTAAATGAAGTGAAAGACCTATATAAATATATAGACAACACAATCATAATCCCATAAGTTTAGGAACACTGACAAATGTACGACCATGTGAATTCTAAAAGCAAATTCAAATGGCTTTGGAATACAGCTTCAGGAAGCCGTTTGATTTCATTCATAGGGGCTATACAAAAAAGATAGATTGGCTAGTGCCTATGCAGATACAAATTCTGAAAACTTAATGTCCAGGAACAGTAATCTCAAATGTTATTGATTTTCCCTAGAGTAAACCTTTCTTTTTAAATGGACAGTTAGGGTTAAATAAACAAACAACAGTTTGACTTGAGAGTCATTTATCTCGAGTCGGATAACAAATCTCACAAAATCTGAAGCAACATCTAAAGTGACTGGTATGTTGTTGATTTGAATGTTAAATCTAAACATCTAAATTAGACAAGAAAGACAGAAAGAAAACTGTGCACATGATTACTTGATTATTTGTCATCAAAACCTTTGTGGTATATAGTTCTGTAGACAAAATAGTTTGTTCCATATGGGCAAATTTACCGAAATGGATGTTTTGAAATAATACTTATAATTATGCTATGAACTACTTACACAAAACATACTATACTATAGCCATCCAAATTGAAAGCAATAGTAAAGTATTATTAAACAGCATGACCAAAACATGATAATCATATAATTTCCCATTTTGCTGAATCAGGACTATCAGTATTCAGTCTGTTAAAACACAATGTTACCGGTCCTCAATTTCCATTAAAATTCATCAACATGTTCCTAAGATATGTGGGTAGTTTTTATGCTAAAATGGTGTCTTGACAAAAATTGGAACATGGTAAAAATGCATATAAAATTTTAATAAATACAAAAATAGGAGCAGAAATATGGGGACACCATCAAAGAAAACTGAATGCCCAGCAACTATTACTAGACATATGAGGTCATTCATAGTATCAACTAACTCACCAATTATGGCTTTAATTCATAAAACATAGCAGCTTTAGATATATGAAACTCTGAATACTGTAGACAAGTTTATATGAGAGTACTCTCTGTTGTGATAGAGACTTCATAAAATATGTAATAAATTTAATTCGGAAATAAAACTTAAAAGTAAATGCATCATAATTATAATGGTTATACCCAAGGCAATTATTGTGAATAATTTTATCAAAATCCAAGCGTGGGCAGAAAGCAGTGCAAATTTCCTATACCGTGAAAGATCCCCTTTACTGCACTTATACGGACACTGTCTATCACCTCGATTTGACCCAGAATACGACCTTTCTTTAATCTTACCGTCCTATTATTGTGATTTACTATCTCTACAGGTAATTTATTGCTACTTGATAGCCTAACTACACTATCTTTAAATTCCAAACCTGGTTCATTCAGTACAGTACCGTTCTCAATTGATGATACTAAACATTCAACACCTTTCATAAATTGCTGACCTGGTCTGACCTTTGCATTTAACACATACGCCGTGTTCGGTCTCAAAGATATAGCTCTTACTGCCCTAATAACAACTGTACTGACATGTTTATCTGATAAAAGCGGAACGTAGACATCTTTAATTCTAATTAAACCTAGGTCAAAATATATGCGTACGCCATAGTCGGTCATCCAATCATCCCCAAATATGAGACACCTATTAATTCCTTCTACAACAAAAAAGTCGTGTGATAATTTCAAACCTTTGATTTCAAAATTCAAGTTTACTTTACCTAATGTTTTGAGAACCCCAGAATCTACTGATTGTAAATTTGCGTTACATTTCTTTAACACAGGTTTATTCTTTAGAGATTGATAAAATTTTGCAGACATTAAACAGCACTGACTACCTGTATCTAAAAGTGTCCTAATCCTTTGTTTTTGGATATTAACCATACATGAATTGGGATTCCCTGTTAAATTCACTTTGTAATTTCGAGTTGCTTTGGTCGAAACAACGGCTTCATTTTGTTTCGACCTTTTTAGTTTAAATTTTGTGGACATGCTTGCTGTTTGTGCGGACCACCGCATCCCCAACACCTTAATTCTTTTCTCTCCGCCCTGGCGTCCGTACGCCTGTCACCATTTTGTTGTCTACTGAAATTACGGTCGCGGTTGAAATTACCGCGGTAATGCCGATGTCGCGCGTGATCAATCTCCATGGGCTGCTCGTTACGTCGCCCTTGATTAATGTTGACTGGTTTGTTCAGTCGGTCCGGTCGTGCCTTATCTCGCGTGGCGCACCTATACATTATACCCTGTTCGCGTAAGGCAATTTGATATGCCTCCTCAAATGTGGCCGGGTTATTTCTTTCTACGTGTGCCCTAACATTCCCGTCAGATAGCCCGCTAAGAAAAATGCTCAGGAGCTGCGATTCTATGATAGGTACAATCGCATCATTCTTCTCCGGGTAGGCTTTCTCAGAGAGGCTGAGCAACCTTTCTGCGAAGAACTGCACGTCTTCGTCTTTTTTCTGTTTCGTATTAACGAGGCGCTCGAAGGCCTTTGGTCTGTCCAAAATTGGTGAAAATCTGCTCTGCAAATTTTCTTTTAAATTTGCCCATGTTTTGTCTCGGGCGTCTGACTCGAGATATCTTTTGATATAGTCCGAAACCAGACCCGTACTGGTTTGATAAGCTACCAGCTGCTTTTTTCTGTCGTTACAATTAAACAAAAATGAATGTTTCTCTATTTGTTTTATCCAGGTCTCACACTCCTGCGGGTTGCCCTCGAAAACCTTTATATTGAAGGGAATTTTACCCTCGTTACTTTTACCCCCGGGGCTAGCAATATCCCCAAAGCTGAGGTCATCTAATGTGTGCGCAAGTCTGCCTGCACATTCTGTCATTATGTGATTATTTCTGTCCGTAGTTTGTACATTTTGCAATAAAATCTGGCTATTTTCACCAATAGCCTGAGCTAGGTTTTGTAGACTCTGTTCCGACATTTTGTTTAACTAATTATAATTATGAGTTTTACTGATTTATTTTTGTTCAATTTGTTGTTGGTTTACTAAATGTGCATTCAAATGCCTCTGGTACTCCCTAATGACTTCTATGTCTTGTTTTATTTGAACAAGCAACTCCCTTAACTCATTGAATTTCTGGGTTGCAATTTGTTCCTTAATGGTTAATTTTCCGATTTCTTCTTCTAGGCTTGACATTTATTATTATATGTAGATCTATTTTAAAATTGTAATTTAATTAAGAAACCAACCGTCAACATAATAACTTCCACAGGGATGTGGTTTTGACAGATATTTATAATTTTTAATATGGAAGCTGCCTGTTTTCAAAGTTCCGTTATGTAGATATTTATCTGTTTTAAATTTTCTTTTTCTTGGATGTACCACTGCAACCGAATTAACTGCTTTTGAATTTACTTCCCCAGAAGATCTTAAATTTCTAGCTTTATTCGATGCTCTTCCCTTAGCCCTATTTTAGGTCTTAACTTGGTTGTTTTCACCCGGTAAAATAGTCTCTGAGACAGAGAATAATTTTGAAATATTGGCCAAAAAATATAATAAAGCGAAACTAGTACCGAAGAACATTACCTTTCAGTCCAGTTTAAAGTTCATGATTTTTCTTGCTCCCCAGTCGTCGATTCCTCGCGTTGTGTTTTTTTTTCCAAGTCCTTTTTATCAATTATTTATTATAAAATAATAGATATCCGCTGTCACGGCTCCAAATTAAACAGTGTCACCCTATGATCGTTTAGTTATAAACAACAAAAATGTTCATTTTGACTTCTTTTAATTTTCAATTTCTAAATTCCGTATTTTTGGGTTCCTAAAAGTGCCTCAGCTATACCAAAGTTAAAATAGTAAAAGTTGATCCTTCCCGATCGCCGCTCAAGCCGAGACTCTTAAACTCTTCTCGTGCGGCTTGTTTTATTGCTTCTCCGGTCCAAAGTTCAGAAATAGAGACTTCTCATTGGACCAGAGCATATTTTAGCCATTCCACGTCAGAGTTCAAGCTTAGCCAGGCACATGACCATGTTTATGAAACATCCCGGTCAGTAATTGTAACGACGAGTTATTCAGCGGTCAGTTTCCCAAATATAGATACAGCTAAGTGTTTTGAACTGTCATTACAAGAGCAGTAGGACATCAAAGTCACGCTTGGTTCTTGGATGTTTGCATGTGTACTAAGTATGACCAGGTAAGCCGAGGCCCAACCCCATATTACAACACAGGTTTGCATTATTTTTGGAAAATTACATCATCTTATTCCACAGCCCTGTGGAACATTCTGGAGAAATCTTAGGGTCTATAAAAGAGCTTGATTTTTCTCATTGAGTCAGACTTTGGAGTTTGATGTTTGGGCTTTTAAGAAAAGTTATTTTTAAATTCTGTGTTGAATTTTTAAAGGATATTATATTTCATTTCGGACTGTGAATTCTGTGGGATGAAGGAAAATAGATTCATTCAAGGATATTTCATAACAGAGCTACGTTCATTTAATTTACTTACTTCTACAGGTTAAAGAAACATTGTAAATAAATGTTGTTACATTTTTCCAAAAGACTCGTTTGCTTTTTTATTCTGTTACGCCTGGCTCATAACAGAAATTCGAGGCTCGTCCGAGATAAAACCATTTCGAGCATATTAAATGCGACAGTTCATGTGACGACAGATAATTGTCTTTTCTTATCAAATATAGACTTGGCAGTTGCTTGACAAGATTGGTATTTACCGATAGGCATATAGGGGATTGTCATTTCATGTGAATTGTCATTTCAGGTGAAATATAGTACTTGTCATTTCATGTGAAATTGTCGTTGGGCTTGTTATTCCAAAAAAATGTCAAATAACCTCAATCTGTATTACCATAATTACTTTACAATACAAACAAAAGCAAACATGTCGTTTGATTTTAGAAGCTTTTTGGCTCAGCCTACTCAGGAGGGGTTTAATCTTGCAAAAAGGACAGATTGGTTAGATATTGCTTCCCATTATGGGGTCACTGCTGTTAAAACAAGCATGAAAAAACAAGAAAATAAGAATATTTTGGTACAGTTTTTTGTTGATGAAGAACTTTTCGATCCATCTGCTTTGTCTCTCATTATGGTTTCACATACTGAATTACAAATTAGACAGATTGAAATAGGAAGGAAAATTGAATTAGTGAAGTTAAGATTAGAAATGGAAGAAAACGAGAATGAAAAGCAAAGAGAAATGGAAAAAAGAGAGAAGGCAAAACAAAAAGAGAAATGCAGAGACGAATGCAGATGGAAAGATTAGAAATGGAAATAAAAATCTAAAATGAGTTCCTTTAAGAGCAATGAAAACATTCATAAGAGAGAAGATGGGTCGAAAAGAAGAACGTGTTCGAAAAGAAAAGTGTTCGAAAAGAAAAAAATAGAACAGGCAGTAAACAAAGAGAAATGGGGGAACGGATAGAGTTAGAAAAGGTAAAAATGAGATATAGTATTGAAGAAAAAGAAAGGGAAAGGCAATTTCAATTAAGGCTGAAGGAAGTGGAACTCCAGGGTCAAGATAGGGTAAAACATGCCCCTGTTTTTGACTCCGGTAGTTATTTTGATGCCACAAAGTACATCAGATTAGTTCCGCCTTTTCAGTAAAAAGAGGTAGATAAGGATTTTTTTGCATTTTGAAAAAGTTGCAGACAATTTAAGATGGTCAAAAGAGCATTGGACCTTACTTTTGCAAAGCGTTGTTGTCGGAAAGGCTCGTAACATTTACACTCTGCTGACTGTCGAGCAAAGCACAGACTATGATTAGGTTAAGGAGCTTATTTTTAAGGCATATGAGTTGGTACCGGAGGCTTACAGGTAGTAATTTAGGAATTGTAAAAAAGAAATTTCCCAGACCCATGTAGAATTTGCTCGAACCAAAGAACAGTTTTTTGATAGGTGGTGTTCTTCTAAAAAAGTAGGCTCTGATCATGACAAACTTAGACAGCTTGTCCTTGTTGAAGAGTTCAAACGGTGCATAAATTCAGACATTATACTTAGAGGAAGCTTCTCGTTTGGCAGATGATTAAGCGTTCACTCATAAAATTTCACGGACTTGTTCACGTGATGCATAGATTTGTAAACCCAATATTTCTTTATATAAAGTGGGGTTTATAGGGGTGTTCATTTCTAGGGCTTGTTAATGTGAGATAATTAGTGAAACCAAGACTTGCATTTTCTATCAGTAATGAGGTCTGTGTTTCCGAAAACTATTTTGATTAGCTGCACAATAGCTCAATAGCTGTGCACCGGCCTCGGTAGCTCAGTCGGATACGCGTCTGACTGGTGATCAGGAGGATGCGGGTTCGATATCTACCGGTGTCGGCAATATTCTTTTGTGGAGAGTGATCATGAAACCTTTTCTACGCTCATTCTCTCCCTTCCGCTGATTCAGGAAGGGCAGTTGTCAATTTCTGGCGAAAGTATGTACACTGTACTGGTTACGTATAAGCCTGGGATAGGTGAACTCAACGGCTCAAAAATGACCTAAAATAGTGTTGACTGGGCAGTTAAACTCCAATACAAACAAAGCAAACACAACTATAGCTGTCCTCATGTGTAAGCTTGAGAAACCATCGAGGGTTACTATCCGAGTCGAGACTGATCTCAGGGATCGCAATTACTGTTTGAAAAGGCACACTCCTACTCAATTACATGCATATGGACAATTTTACCATCAAAAATGTAATTTTAGATTAAAAAAATCATTCTTTTATTTCTTCTCACAAACAAAACAAAAAAAATGTGGGTACCCGCTAGAAATGCCTTGTCGATGCGGTTCTAACCAGTTCCCACAACCTATATACAAAACAGAATATATATCCCTGTAAATCAAAGGTTTTCTATTTTGAGGATCTAAAAATAAAGCCTATCTGGTGTATTTTCGTGATGAAGAGTGAAAAGCGTGGAAGTGTGAATCATTCGGATTTCCTTAAGTGGAATGGGAATACTTCAGGGGAGGCAACTCCTCCATAAGTATTTTTTGTTTCCCATGTGAATAGGGGTCAACTCTTGAAAGAAAGAATTTGCTCCTGAGGAGCAAATTCTTTCCTCTAAGAGTATATCCCTTTTTTCAGCGGGACAGGGCTTATAGAAAAGCGAACAGGAAGCCCCAAGAATTGTCTCTCTTTGAAAAATTGCGGACAAATCTGGCAGGTGTCCCTTTTTCCCTTAAATCTCGGATGTCAATGTTAGAATTTTAACAAAGGCGTTCATGCAAATTTGATCAGTTTAGACGTTCAATTATAGTTTTACTTATATCATTTGCACATTAAAATACAAAACCGTTAGTTTCCTCTGGTACAATTTCAGGATATTTTTTATAATTATAGCATCGATTTTTTTTATATTCAAACCCATGTTCTTCCTTTACAATTTCCACTACACATCGATAAAATTTATTACAACCTAATGCTCAGTTCTCATTAGGAAAACAAACCTATACAAATACATTATACATTATACATTTTACCGCCGAAAAAAACGAAACTTTTAAGATAAAAATTGTGATGTTTTTTCTTATTTTCGCAAATACGCCTATACAAATGCATTGCAACCTTTATCGCCGAAAAAAAAGAATTTTATGATGAAAAATTGTGATATTTTTCTTATTTCTGCTCAAAATATAGATTGTTGGCACTCGTTAGAACCGCCTCATCGAGGCGGTTCTAACGAGTACCCACATTCTATATTTTAGAGCAGAAATAATCGAGGCAGTTCTAACGAGTACCCACAATCTATATTTTAGAACAGAAATAAGAACAATAAGGTATACCCCCGGAAACCCCAGTTTTACAATATAAAAGTGGGGTTCAAGGGGGTCAAAATTATATAGGCGTGCTTTCGTGATGTATCGAAAATATATTATATATAGGATAATGAGATACAACTATTGCCAGTTATCCTGCTGCTCTGTTAGTCTGACAGGGTCTAAGATTATATGTTGAGGAGAGATGGCATGAATTTAAGCAAAAGCTCCATCTGTTTTGCCGCCAGATTTTGTTTGACGGAAGTTGATGTCATCACATTTGTGATGTCCAGGTAGTTTTGCGACGTCATGCTGTATTCATCCCAAGTGGTTGGAAGGTACTGGGTGATTTCAGTCGGTTTATTTGGGTCACTGCAAAATAAAACAGAAATGCGAAATCTCATATCAGCCTGCATTCTATTATATTTCCATGTCCAGTGTAAAGTCTAATGTAAACCTATAGAAAACAATTGCGTTCATACTTCTATGAACACATCGAATCACATGATTTTCAGTGACGTTAAGTGACGTCATTCTAAACCATTGTTCTCTACGGGCGTTGATGACGTCAACGCTGCTCCGCTCTTTGTAGAAAAACAGCGTGTAAATGTTTTTCAGCTTTAAAAGTTTACCCTACAAGCACTTTTTCGCCCAGTGATGAGGGGCAAATGATGTAAATATAAAAAATAAACTTAATTTTCTGCTTTTCATGAAAGTATGAACGATAGTGGGTCGCTAGCAAAGTTTACATGAACCCCTTCGGGGTTCATTTACTTTTCACGCGACCCACTGCGTTCATACTTCCATGAACTGCAGAAAAATAAATTTCATTTCTTAAATATTTCTGTTAAATTATTTATTTATGCGCTGAATGCATCATTTCTTTTTATCATATGACGTCCCGTCGGGGAAGGCAATAAAGCCATGTATTAAATTAGATAATCCACTAGTGGATTAAAAATGCAAGTTAGTTAGATACGCCACATAGCGTTGAACTTACGACGGACGCCCTTAACGAGGTCGCATTTACTAATGGTGGAATATTGATACTTTTGTAGAAAATACGAAATAAAAAGATAAATAGAATCTTGCATTCGTGTTCGTGTATTATTAAATTTATTAAACTCATTAAGGCAAAGCTATAAAACCTCGGCGAAGGCTCGCATTTAATCCCGTTGTCTCAACTCGTTTAATGTGTTCAATTATACATGAACACGCATGCAAGGACCCCGGCTTCGCATGCATGGACCCCGGCAGCCTAATGAGGGAGTTCTAAAGATGACCTAAAACCTATGTTTTGGACATAAAATTATAATGTACATCACTGTGACCCTATATTTATATAAACGCGGGTTATATTACAATATACATAAGTACGCATTGGTTTGACCGTTCAACATATTTGTGTAGAATGGAATATTCCACCTGTTATAATGCAGGAGTCCATTTCGAAATTAAGTGATGTCATATTCAGGTACATGTGTCTTTGTTATTATTTGGAAAATGACAGAACATCCTGCAAACATTCAAGTATCTGATCAGACGCTGCGTTCTGTGGCGACTGTTCTAGATCTGCACTGTTTGACAGTGATCCGCTTTGGGTTAATGCGAGTCATTGGATGTATCATCACTAAAACATGCCTATATACTTTTGATCCCTTGAATCCCACTTTCATATGGTAAAACTGAGGTTTACAGAGTAAACATATTTCTTTTATCTGATCTAAAATATAGAGTGTGGTTACTCGTTAGAACCGCCACGATGAGGCGGTTCCTACGAGTATCTACAATCTACATTCTGAGCAGAAATAAGACAAACGCAACACCTTTACATCTTAAAAGTTTCGTTTTTCGGCGGTACAGTTTACAATGTATTTGTATAGGCGTGTTTTCGTAATGCAATTCCGTTTAATCTCAAAACACGATAGATTATTCGTTCCAAGATGTTCAACTTTCACGAATAGATACATGTATAAAACAAAAAGAAGAATCGGAATTGTATAAAGTGCGAAAAGTTCTATTAAGACTCTCAGCACAACCGTTTTCTCCCATACACTAGTTTTCTTATTTCTGCTCCAATACATAGGTTGTGGGTACTCGTTAGAACCGCCTCACTTAGGCGGTTCGAACGAGCACCCCCAACCTATGTTTTGAACATTTATAACAAAACTATCAAGGATTTTCATCAGAAAGTAGCCATATTGGAGATGTGAAAAATGCAATATGTCGCACGGGTGAGTTATCATAATGCATAAATCAGGAAACGGATGATAACCCTCCGCATTACAAAAACACACACGTGAGGCATAGCGCTTTTTCTTATATCAAAAACGGACATTTTTCTGATGAAAATTTGTGATATTTTTCTTAAATATACACCAAACATAAGTTTTGGGTGCTCGTTAGAACCGCCTCAATGAGGCGGTTCTAACGAGTACCCACAACCTATGTCTTGGAACAGAAATAAGGAAAATATTAAATCCCCCCGTAAACCCAAGTTTTCTCTATTTAAAGTGGGGTTGAAGGGCTGTTCATTTCACGGATTTAACGGATTTGGTCACGTGATGCAATCTATTCGCAAAGGTTATCCGAAAGCGATAAAATCGCCCCTATCAATTTGGTCCAACTTGCAAATACTAAAAACAAAATCCATTTTCTTTTTCCGCCCCCGCCCATAGGGGCTTGAAGAAATATATGGGCTGCACGATGCTTCCACGCAGAGCTGAATCCGGCCCGCACACTAGTACTGGTAAACCGCTTAGAGGATCTTAGCCTGTCCAGGAACCGCGGTGCGAGGCGGACCGTCCATGCTAATAAACCCTATTGGTTTCATTGGGCGACAGGGCTTGAGATGTCATTTCATCTCAATTTCGGGTAAAAGTCCCACAAAATTGGAAGCAACGTCTCCAAAATGACCTTTACAGTGTTGACGGGGACGTTAAACCTCAAATCATATAAATAAATTCAACCATCAGTTGCCTTCTGCAACCTGATTGGGGGAAATATTGACGTTTTCAAAAAATATTTTTTATTTACATTATAGTTCAAATAAATTGAAAATAAAACCTGATAGTTCGTGCTACCTATTTATGTTCCGGATGAGAAAAAAAAAGAAAAAAGAAAAGAAAGAAAAGAAAAACAAGATGACAAGATCTTGACTAGGACAATGAAACGATAAATCCTAATTATAAACATGGAACGTGTATGCTTCAATTCTGACGTCACATCAATGCTTTCTTTTGATTTGAGGTTTAACGTCCCCGTCAACACTGTAGGGGTCATTTTGGAGACGTTGCTTCACTTTTTGTGGGACGTGTACCCACTATTGAGATGAAATGTCATCACAAGCCATGTCGCCCAATAAAACCAATAGGACGGGCCGACTCGTACCACTTTGCCTGGGCTGGCTCAGATCCTCTAAGCTGTTTACCAGTACTCGTGTTTGGTCGGATTCAGCTCTGCGTGGAGGCATCATGCAGCCCATCTATTTCTTTGAGCCCCGATGAGCGGGGACCGGACTTAAGTTTGTCAACCTAAACTCGGTATGTGGATACGAACATAAGAGAATGCCTTTGTTTCTAGATTAAAAGAAATATACTTATCACAATGTAAATACATGACATTGTATGCTTTAAGTGAAACTAAGTCGGATAAAAAAGTGTTAACGCAGCCAATGTGCAGCATGTGATTGCTGGGCTCTGTCCCGTCATGCATCACGTGAACTAGTCCATGAAATTAACGCGCACCACCCCCCCACTCCACAAACACACACACAACCCTAAACGCCACGTGGTGTAGAAAAAACTGGGGTTTACGGGGGTATACATTGTTTTTCTTATTTATGCTCCAAGACATATGTTGTGTGTACTCGTTAGAACCGCCTCAAAAAGGCGGTTCTAACGAGCACCCACAAACTATGTTTGCAGTATACATAAGAAAACATCAAGGACTTTCATCGGAAAAAAAGACCATTTTGGAGATGTGAAAAAAATGCACTATGTCGCAATGGTGTGTTATTGTAATGGTACGTTAGCCTGTCTGCAAAATATCAATAACCAGGTAAATTCTAATTTCTTGGAGGAACATGAGATTTATATGACCGAACCTTTTTTCATATTATTCCCCAAAGCATAGCATGTTGGTACATGTACCCGCTTCAACTGCCTCAGTAGATCGTTTCTAACTAGGACTCAGAATGTTTGTTTCGACAACCCAGAAAGGGTTGTATCTTGCCTTTGGCAGAACTCTACAGCACGAATATCACGTTAACAAGTCCGTGAAACAAAGATCCCTCTAAACCCCATTTTTATAGAGAAAACTTGGGTTTACAGGGGTAAGCATTATTTTCCTTATTTCTGCTCCAAGACATAGGTTGTGGGTACTCGTTAGAACCGCCTCAATGAGGCGGTTCTAACGAGCACCCAAAACCTATGTTTGGAGAATAAATAAGAAAAATATCACATATTTTTATCAGAAAAAAATGCCTTTTCTGAGGTTTGAAAAATGTACTATATCACACGGTTGTGTTATCGTTATGAATACTCCTATATAATTCTGACCCTTTTAAACCCAACTTGTAGATCATAAAACTTGGACTCAGAAACATAGATTGTGGATGCTCATTAGTACCGCCGCGGGCTAGGACCTGGCCCCATGGCAGTCCATAAACTATTATAGTGCCCGAAGCTTAGGCATCCATCACAAAAACACGCCTATATAATTTTGACCCCCTTGAACCCCACTTTTATATAGTAAAACTGGGGTTTACAGGGGGTAAACCTTTGTTTTCTTATTTCCGCTTTAAAATATAGAATTGGGTACTGAGGCGATTCTAACGAATGCCCACAATCTATATTTTAAGCGGAAATAAGAAAAATATCACAAAATGTCATCTAAAAATTTCGATTTTTCGGATTTAAAGTTTACAATGTATTTGTATAGGCGTGTTTTCGTAATGTATTGCTTTTAGTGCCTTGAATTTGAACTTTTATGATAAATGACAATTTTGAATGTAAAAATTGCGCAATCTGAATATGGTCTGCTCTGATTGTCCAGACATTTCCGTGCCAATATTACAATTTTAACAGTAAAATCTGCTATTTCTCTGTTTGTTTCTAAAACCATCACGAAAACACGCCTTTATAATTTTGACCCCCTCGAACCCTACTTTTATATAGTAAAAGTGGGGGGTTTGCAGGGATAAATCTTATTTTTCTTATTTCTGATCTAAATTATAGATAGTGGCTACTCGTTAGAACCGCCTCAATGAGGCGGTTCTAACGAGTACACACAATCTATATTTGGAGCAGAAATAAGAAAAACATCAAAATTTTTCATCTTAAAATTTTCATTTTTCGGCGATAAAGGTTACAATGTATTTGTAAAGGCGTGTTTTCGTAATGTATAGGGCAATTGTTAGAAAAAGTCGCCATGCACAAGAACTTGTGTAACGACCTAAAAATTAGAAAATGAAATGGATAATAGATAACGCAGCATAGCTTTTATAAACAGATCAGGAGTCGTACTTACAGATATATCAGTTGGTATGAAAAGAGAGGAGAAAGAAACGACGGACACTCTATGCAACAAACAAAATGGCTGCCATGAAAATATTTCTTTTTCTTTCACAGATGTTTTGTATCCGCGGATTGTTATTTGATAATGCTATCGATGTTGTTCCCGTCAGTACTTCTGTTGGAGAAATATTTGGACAAATAGAAATCTTTGAATTTGATGGAAATCATTATAAGGTTAAAGAGTTTCTTGGAATCCCATACGCGGAACCGCCAGTTGGTGTGAGAAGATTTAAACGACCTGTCCCGATTGCAAACTTCACACGTCCATTCCACGCTTTTGACTTTGGACCAGCTTGTCTCCAGAAATCCGATGGTGTCATAGGCGTTCAAATACCAATTTCTGAGGACTGCCTCTTTCTGAATATTTTTGCTCCTGAGCATACAAACGCAACTTCGAACGTCCCTGTCATGGTCTGGATACACGGAGGTTGGTTCCAGATAGGAGCGTCAAACTATTACACACCAGATGTTCTAAGCATGATTGGGGATGTCATCGTAGTGACGTTAAATTACAGAGTTGCACAACTAGGCTTTCTGAGGACAGATGATGTTATTGGCAATTTTGGTTTATGGGACCAGCACCTTGCATTAAAATGGGTGAAGAGCAATATTGCATCTTTTGGTGGCGATATCAATAATATAACAATATTTGGCGAATCGGCCGGTTCGATTGGTGTTATGTATCAATCATTGTTTCCAGGAAATAGGAACCTTTTTCACAGGGCTATAGCTATGAGTGGGAGCATAACAAGTCCCTGGGGTTTCGCGAGCAACGAGACAGCATGGAGTCAATTTGACAAGTTCACGACCAATGCTGGGTGCAATGGAACTCATGACCAAATAATGGATTGTATGCGGAAAGTGTCCACAAATAAACTGATAAAAATCATAAATGATGAAGGATTTTACGACTCCCTAATTGTACCAAATAGGGATGGATTTTTCGTTCCCAAGCATCCTAGCGAAATGTTGAAGCCAACACCCGATATGAAGCAATCGCATGATTTCTTTCGCGGTTTAGACCTTGTAATGGGAAGTACAAGTCTGGACGGTGGACTCTACTTGCCATTGTATGGGTATGCCATTAATATCACAAATAGAGAAAACATAGCAATTCCAAAGGACTTGTATGAACACCTCTTTATTCCTACAGTTCTGGCAAATGTATTTAATGACATTTCATTTGTTCCTAAAGTGATAAAAGACGTGACTCTCTTTGAATATACCGACTGGTCAAACCCAGAGAATGATAGAGATCGAACAAAAATGTTAGTAAAACTGACCACAGATTCGGCAATGTTAGCGCCAATGATCGCTGCAACCCAACTGCATTGCCAAGGCGGACATGGACGATCCTATCTCCTCGAATTTTCAGTCAGACCGGCTACGCATTTAATAGCGGTTCCTTCCTGGATGGACGGACCGACCGTGGCTAACCATGGTGATGATGTGCCATTTGTTTATGGGTTTTCAAATAAGATGTCCTCAATTATTCGACAGCTTCTAGGGCGGTACAACGTCTCGAAGGAGGACGTTCGGATAGCCAAATCTGTGATGACGATGTGGACGAATTTCGCTAAAACTGGGTAAGCCGTTCTACAGTAAAATTCTTATAAAACGACCACCTATGGAACTGTTCAAAAGTGGTCCGTAAGGCCACTTTTGAACAGTCTCAAAGGTGGTCTCTTTCTAGAAGACATTTAGTGCAGAAAATACACAGAAAGAATGACTGAAACCTTTTAAAAATGTTTTCTAATGGAGAATTAGTCTCAATTTTAGGTGGGTCTTAATAGCGCAATTTCACTGTATTTGGGCCGAGAAAAATATTTTCCGGCACGTGCGCCCACTGAAGATTTTGAACAGACTGCGCATCTGCGTACATCATGTTAACTACTCCATGAAATATACATCTCTGTAAACCGTAGTTTATGTAGAGGAAACTGCTCCAAGAAATAGGTTGGTGGTATTCGTTAGAACCCCCGAATTAAGGTGGTTCTACCGACCGCCTAATGGAAGCGGTTCTACCGACCGCCTAATGGAGGCGGTACGTACGGTTACCCACAACCTATGTTTGGAGTGCATGTAAAATCGACATTACGATAACACACCCTAGCGATATTGTGCAATTTTTGCCTCTCCCAAATGGCTACCTTTCTGACGAAAATCTGTGATATTTTTCTTATTTATACTGCAAACATAGGTTGTGGGTACTCGTTAGAACCGCCTCATTGAGGCGGTTCTAACGAGTACCCACAACTTATGTATTGGAGCAGAAATAAGAAAAATAGTGTTTACCCCCGTAAATCCCAGTTTCTCTATATAAAGTGGGGTGTAAGGGGGTGTTCATTTCACGGACTTGTTCACGTGATGAGAAATAATATCACACTTTTTCATTAGAGAAATCACTATTCTGAAGATACTGCAGAATGCTCTATATCACACTAATGTGTTATCATAATGGTCTAATCTGAGCATTACGAAAACACGCCTATACAAATACACAGCAATATTTTTAGCCAAAACATGAAGATTTTATGATGAACAATTGTGATATTTTTCTTATTTCTGCTCAAAATATAGATCGTGGGTACTCGTTAGAACCGCCTCATCTCACCCACACTCTATATTTTAGAGCAGAAATAAGGTTCGCCCCTGTAAACCCCAGTTTTACCATATAAAAGTGTGGTTCAAGGGGGTCACAATTATATAGGTGTGTTTTCGTGATGGTCTTCGCCGTGCACTATATTGGTGGCAGTGGTCTTCATCTGTTCATGCAAGAAGGGAAGGGAACGTTATATCCCGACACAGTATGTATTCATACCGATTTAAGTCTTCTCTGGGTCCGTCAAAATTTGACGTTGGAATCGAAAGTTATGCAAGAACAACGATCATTCATTGTTATTTCATCGCAAAAAATTGCCGGATCCCTCGGAATATATTTGAACATTTGGCCTTGCGGCCTCTTGTTCAATTAAAAGCCTCCGCGAGTATTGGTTATGCTACTCGCCTTGTAAACCAGTGAACGCAGGATCGATCCCGGGCTTCTCCAGACTTTCGGAGGAGTCTTTAAATAGAGGTCCTGTCTCCGTATGACCTTAGCTGTTGGTGAGCACTCACTCACGCCTTGTGTCCAAACAGCTTCCTCGCTGCTCGAGACCCGGCAACTGTTACTGTATGAAAATCCATGGTTGATCCCTATATTAATCGCATGAACGTGTTATCGTGATTCGACGATATGCTTGCTTTGTGTGGGCCAATTAACGGTAGATGTTGATATAAGTGGAAATCGTCCATTACGATAGTACACCCATGCGACATAGTGCATTTTTTCACATCTCCAAAATGGCTCCTTTTTCATGAAAAGCTGTGATATTTTTGTTATTTTTACTTTAAACATATGCTGTGGGTGATCGTTAGAACCGCCTCATTGAGGCGGTTCTAACGAGTACCCACAACCTATGTCTTGGAGCAGAATTAAGAAAAAATAATTTATACCCCCGTAAACCCCAGTTTTCTCTGTATAAAGTGGGGTTTAGGGGGTGTTCAATTCACGGACGTGTTCAAGTGATGTATGTCATTTTGGCCTTGAAGGCATTTATTCGTGTAACAGTAGCACACACCGTGTGTTGATAATCGTTTTATTGCCCCTTGTGATATTCTGTCTCTAGCAGATCAAAGGCGAGCCTTAATAGGGTGATGAGTAGCTCTTGTTGAATCCCCTGACTGAGGCACTATAGGGGAGAATTAATAATGTACACTCGGCTCCACAGTTAGTAAACTACTGATTTTCCCCAAGGAGGCCCCTTACCTGTTGTTTTTATTTGTTTGATTTGATGTTTAACGTCCCCGTCAACACTATATAGGTCATTTTGGAGAGGTTGCTTCCAATTTTGTTGGACTTTTACCCGTCATTGAGCTGAAATAACATCTCAAGCCCTGTCGCCCAATGAAACCAATAGGGTTTATAAGCATGGACGGCCCGACTCGCACCGCTTTCCCTGGACAGGCTTAGATCCTCTAATTGGGTAACCAGTACTCTTGTGCAGTCGGATTCAGCTCTGTGTGGAATCATCATGCAGCCCATTTATTTCTCCAAGCCCCGATGGGCGGGGGCGGCCCTTACCGGTTGAAGACAGATGGCTTCTCTTCAGTCATGACTGAGGGGTCCATATTATTATGTAATGAAATGATAGTCCTCAATAATCAAGAATAAATGCCTATAACAACAGAAACGGAGACTTCGTACATGAACGACCTTGCGTACACGCTCAGTCAGAACACGGCCCGCCCTAGCTCATCGGGGCTTCGAGAAATACACTAAGCAGGATGGTACTTCCGCGCAGAGCTGAAAGTGCTGGTAAACCGGCTAGAAGGTTTAAGTCTGCCAAGGAAAAGTGCGAGGCAGACCGCTCCTTATACCCGGCGGTAGTTTCATCTCAATATCGGCAAAAAGTCCCACAAAACCGTACATTTAACTCATTAAATCGCCTCTAGAACTGGGTCCAATTGTTCAAAGCATCGTTAGCTTAACGAGCACATTAATGGTCATACTGTTAAGTGTTCTAGCAAGTACAATATTTAAAATTTTGGTATTTTGGCTGAAAACATGTGAGCAGAAAAATTTGCAAATGCAAAAGCTGCTCACATTTTTTTCAGCAAAAATATTAGCATATTTGCCAAAATAAATGACCAAAGTTGTAACGATATATAAACTAACGACGTCATTAGTTTTGAACAACTGGGTCCTGGTCTTTTTCTTAAATTTATAACAGAGTAATTATAACGCAAGTTTGCTAAATACATATAGTAAATACATGGTTAGTGCCTTTAATAATAAAATATAATCGGTGAGCCTTAGACAATTTTGTAGGGGCGAGCTTTAGCGAGCCCCCATAAAATTGTCGCGGCGAACCGATTATATTTTATTATTTGAGACACTAACCATTATTTAGTTTATACCGCAATTCAAAACAATCAAGGGGTTTTGCAATAAATAAGCAAATTTAAGCAAAAAAGACAGCAGGCAGTGTGGCATAATAAACGACATTCAGTGTCATGGCGAGCACACGTAGTATAACGTGAAGTCAACGAGTGCAAAGTTTCTGACGTCACCGCGTCACAAAGACGTAGGAAACAACTTGGACGCTCGAATAAAAGTTTCCCAGCGCTTTACATTCTGTATGAAAATCTGGAAAAATATAGCTTATTTTAGCTTTAGAAATTATTTTCGAGGTTGAGACGCAACTGCAGTAGCAGTGTGCAGTTATCCTAACGGGCCATTCAAACCAGGAAAGGCCGAGAAGGTAAGAATTTTGCTGAAATTTCTGAAAATCTGTTCAAATAAATATTGCCAAGATTCGAACTTGCAGTTTCGTTGTTTTCCCATGTATGAAAGGTTGCATGTTATTGTTTACACTTGTAAATTAGTGACCTGAAAAGTAGCTCCGGTCTATAAACGGTCACTAGACGTATTATAGGGCAGTAGAAGGTATTATCTGTCGCTAACGATTATAGCGTGCAGTTATTCGACCCCCCCCCCCCCCCCTTATTAGGTTACTAGAATGTCTGATTGCGGTATAAATATTGTTTGTTGGTTTGTTTATGAGTTTAACGGCCCAGTGAACATTATTTACATGTAGGTCGTTTTTGAGCCGGTCAGTTTTCCTATCCACACTTTCCTGGGCAGGCTTATACGTAAGGGGTTAACCAGTACAGAGCTCATTCTTTCGCCACAAACTGACAACTACCCTTCTTGAATCAGCGGACGTAGAAAAGATTTCATGATCAATCTCCACTAAATACATATATAAACAATGGAACGTCTTGTTAGTTCCAATATATCCGCTTCCAATGTGTCTGATGGCAAAAAAAAAAAAAGCAGTAAAATTCTTATAATAAGACCACACTTGGGACTGTTTAAAGTGGTCTTAAGACCACTCACATCTGAATATATCTGTATTATTATTATTTTTATATATATATTTTTTATTTCAGGAATCCTAATGATCCATTAGACATTTCTTTGTTTCTGCCAACAATGTGGCCTCAGTATAATATGACGTCGCAGAAATACCTCGATGTAACAAGTGCTATGACGTCATCTTCTGTGAAGCACAACCTAGCTGCAAAGGAAATGGAATTGTGGTTGAAGTACTTACCATCACTATTAAATCCGTAGATTGGCTTTACTCTGTACTTTATCCATATTCAAGAGGGAAACATATAGCCGCGTAAAGCAAAAGTGTGTCGTCTGGCTTGTCCGCTCGTCTAAACATCACGAAAACACGCCTATATAAATTTGACCCCCTTGAACCCCACTTCTATATAGTAAAACTGGGGTTTCAGGGGGTATACATTATTTTTCTTATTTCTGCTCTAAATATAGATTGTGGGTACTCGTTAGAACCGCCTCGATGAGGCGGTCTTTCCTATTTCTGCTCTAAAATATAGATTGTGGGTACTCTTTAGAACCGCCTCGATGAGGCGGTTCTAACGAGTGCCCACAATAAATATTTTAGCGCAGAAATAAGAAAAATATCATAATATTTCATATTAAAAATTTCATTATTTCGGCGATAAAGGTGCCAATGTATTTGTATAGGCGAGTTTGCATATTGTATGCCTAAAATATAGCTCTGTTTCCGCTTAGATGAGGAAAATGTTTTGTCAACTTTTTATTTGATGGAAAAAGAGCAAAAATCTTTAAAAGAGCTTAAATCCAGCCGAATTACCAGAAAACATTCAAATGAGGTTTAGAGCATCAAGGAAGCAACATAACAGGATTTTAAGTATTAGTTTTTGTTTTTGTTTTTGACAGTTTTATGATAATTTAACAAAAGTGCTAAAAAATATTAAGGTCAGTTGCCAATGGTAAGATTTTTTTTCTGCATCACGTGAACAAGTCCGTGAATTGAACGCCCCCCTAAACCCCACTTTATATAGAGAAAACTGGGGTTTAAGGGGGTAAACATTATTTTTCTTATTTTTACTCCAAGACATAGGTTGTGGGTACTCGTTAGAACCGCCTCAATGAGGCGGTTCTAACGAGCACCCACAACCTATGTTTGTAGTATTTATAAGAAATTTAACACGGATTTTCATCAGAAAAGAAGACATTTTGGAGATGCGAAAAATGCACTATGTCGTACGGGTGTGTTTTCGTAATGGGATGGCCATAAACATTGTAGGGTCGCCACAAAACAATCAGGGTCGGTTGGGTCAGCGGAACACAGCTATTTTATAGCCTTAGCGGAATATAAAACCGGCATTGGAAGGCCAGCATTTGTGTCAGAGCAATGACTGCGTATGTGCAGGCTAGTCTTCGCTCGGCATACAATATACGCAGAATCGTTTTCGTAAGTCGCGGCCCATTGGACACTGGGCGTTACCTTAATCGAAATTAAAGATAAACCGAAATAATTTTTGAAACGCCTGTGCCTAATTAGACATAAATTCCGCAATTTTACATGTATAAGGAAGGTAAATTGTCTGTTTGCGTGTGTATATGAGTTTTACGTCCCACCGACGACTGATGTCATATGGAGACCGGATCTCGGACTTAACGGCTCATCCGAAAGTATGGTGAAGTCCGGAATCGAACCAAAGTTGTTTATGAGGCAAGTTTTGTTTTTGTTTGATTTGAGGTTTAACTTCCCTGTTAACACTGTAAAGGTCATTTTGGAGACTTTGCTTCCAATTTTGTGGGACTTTTACCCGACATTGAGATGAAATGACATCTCAAGCCCTGTCGCCCAATTATGAGGCAAGTGCATGTAGCTTACCCACTATAGCTCGGAGGCTGATAACAAGTCCGTA
Organism: Lucinisca nassula; assembly: GCA_963580285.1. NCBI lineage: Eukaryota > Metazoa > Mollusca > Bivalvia > Lucinida > Lucinidae > Lucinisca > Lucinisca nassula. The sequence goes on from OY757012.1 coordinate 26,875,417, forward strand.
AAATGACCACCCTCTAAACCCCAGTTAATACAGAGAAAAAACTGGGGTTTACAGGGGTATACAGTATTGTACTTAGTTCTGCTCCTAGACCCACAGACTATGTTTGAAACTATCATAAATTTTCAATGGAAAAAGAGCGAATTTGGATATATGAAAGAATGCACTATGTCGCACGGGCCTGCTATCGTAATGCTTGTCTGTATTCTTATCTTTGGGGAAAAGGGAACTCCTCAAAAAGGAAAGATATTTCTCCCCACCTGATCAATATCCTTCAACACTATCATCACATTACGATAACACGCCCGTGCGCCATAGTGCATTTTTTCACATCTCCAAAATGGCTACTTTTCTGATAAAAATATGCGATATTTTTCTTATAAATACGACAAACATAGGTTGTGGGTGCTCGTTAGAACCGCCTCATTGAGGCGGTTCTAACGAGTATCCACAACCTATGTCTTGGAGTAAAAATAAGAAAAATAAGGTTTACCCCCTTAAACCCCAGTTTTCTCTATATAAAGTGGGGTTTAGGGGGTGTTCATTTCACGGACTTGTTCACATGATGGTGACCACCAACAACAATAATAATTAAATAATAATATTAATATTTATTTAGTTATTTTGGATATCAGTCCCCAAAGGTTCAATATTTGATAATTAAGTAAAACAGTTGACATCCATTAAATTATATAAGTACACTAAAAATTCAGCAAACGCCATTGAAGTACGAACAAACAAAAACGAGCGTCTATTGCAAAAGGAGAAACACTGTAAAAATGCAAATGCCAATAAAAAAAAGCGTTGTTAATTTCATCGCCGAAAAACGACAATTTTAAGGTGAACAATGGTGACATTTTTCTTGTTAAAGTTCAAAATTTAGATAGTGGGTACAATATTATTTCTAGAGCAGCAATAAAACAACTAATGATTAAAGTATAGAATAAAATATTTGTCTAAATCGCGACCGAAGTAAGGGCGAGCATTGCAGCTGCGTAAAATCAACTGAAGCCGCCCCTTACACCCCCCCCCCCCCCCTGGAATTGGTTTAACTGACCGTTCCAATGCGGTTCTTCTGTCGCGGTTTATTTTTGTTATCGTTTTTCTTTTGAGTGTGTGTATCGCATATATTATTTTGTTTTGGATAGCCTATTTGTCATTTTGTGGGAAAGTATTGACCTTTTGGCTTTCCGCTATTGATGTTTCCATAAGGGTCTAGTTATACCCCCGGCATACGAAGTATGTCAGGGGGTATATAGTTTTCGTCTTTCCGTCCGTTCGTAAGTTCGTTCGTACGTTCGTTACTTCGTTCGTTTGTTCGTTCGTTCGTTTCTTCGTTCGTCCGTTCGTCAACCTTTACGTCAAAGTTTTGCGTTAAACCTTTTTGATAGCTCATATCTCTGTAACCACATGTTGGATTCTCTTCATATTTGGTACAGGATATCTCTATAGCATTACCTTCCATTTGAAACATATATGCTCGGGGGTCAGGCCCCTGGTTGGGCCGTCTGTCCGTCTCTCTGTCCATTCATCAACATTTATGTCAACGTTTTGTGTTAAACCTTTTTGATTGCTCATATCTCTGTAACAACAGTTTAGATTATCTTATCATTTGGTAAAGGATATCTCAATTGCATTACCTTTCATATGGAATGTCTGTTTGTCAACTTTAATCTTTTACGTCAAAGTTTTGTGTTTAACCTTTTTGGTTGCTCATATCTCTGTCACCACATGTTGGCTTCTCTTCGTATTTGGTACAGGATATCTCTATAGCATTGCCTTTCGTTTGGAATATCTAAACTCGCGGGTCAAGCCCCTGGGTGAGCTGTCCATCCGTCCGTCCGCCGTTCATCAACATTTACGTCAAAATTTTGTGTTAAACCTTTTTGATTGCTCATATCTCTGTAACCACATGTTTGATTCTCTTAATATTTGGTAAAGGATATCTCTATAGCATTACCTTTCATATAGAATATCTAAGCCCCTTGGTCAAGCCCCTGGATTGGCTGTCCGTCCGTTTGTCAACTTTCACGTCAAAGTTTTGTGTTAAACCTTTTTTACTGCTCATATCTCTGTAACCACATGTTAGATTCTCTTCATATTTAGTAAAGGATATCTCTATAACATTAACTTTCATTTGGAATATGAAAGCTCGTGGATCAAGCCCCCTGGATGGGCTGTCCATCCGTCCGTCCGTTCATCAACATTAACGCCAAAGTTTTGTGTTAAACCTCTTTTAATTGCTCATATCTCTGTAACCACATGTTAGATTTTCCTTATATTTGGTAAAGGATATCTCTTTGGCATTACCTTTCATATGGAATATCTAAGCCCCTGGGTGGGTTGTCCGTTTGTCAACTTTTACGTCAAAGTTTTGTGTTAAACCTTTTTTACTGCTCATATCTCTGTAACTACATGTTACACTCTCTTCATATTTGGCAAAGGATATCTCTATAGCATTACCTTTCATATGGAATATCTGAGCCCCTGGATCAAGCCCCTGGGTGGGCTGTCTATCCGTTTGTCAACTTTTACGTCAAAGTTTTGTGTTAAACCTTTTTGATTGCTCATTTCTCTGTAACCTCATGTTAGATTCTCTTCATATTTGGTACAGAATCTATTGTATAAACTTCCATATGGATATTCTAAGCTCCTGGGTCAGGCCCAGGGTGGGGCTAGGGGTCAATAATTAAGACTTAAGCATTTTGATTACGTCAAAGTTTTGTGTTAACTGTTTCCATTATACTCCTGGCATATCAAAGGCTATATAGTTTTGTCTTTCCATCTGTTCATTATTAGTTATTTTGTTCCTTTGTTATGCTGTGGCCCTTGTCAGATTTGTCAGCTTATGTATTGATCCGTCAGATCTTAGAAACTACAGTGACTAGAACTGTTAAATTTTGCATAATATTTCCTCTTGAAATGCACACAAGAATAAATGCAAGTAATAATACAAAAATGTATTGCTCTATTATGGCATAATACAGCTACTTTAATTCAGCAAATGTTCTATGACAACCTATTCTATGTTTGTTGTTTCCAGGTAAAATTGTTACAACTTTCCACAAACTTTGATTTTTTTGTTATTCAGCAAAGACAAGCAATTTCATCTTTGGATTTGATAAATTACACTATTTTTGTTTAAGGAGGGTGGGGAGTAATTCTTTTCTCTTTAGATTTTTTTTATTTGCTTATATTTTGTAGCTTGAAATCTCTGCACTCGTTTGCCGGTATAAAAATATAGGCACACCAGGCTTTTTTTCGAGCTTTTTAGCCTTAAAGATGGGTACTGTTTTCGAATTTATCGAATGTTTCAATAATTACCCCAGTCATTGACAAATTGTCGATAACAATTGTTTAAAACAATATTTCCAAGTTAGGTTAAAAAAACACAATGCCGGATAATGTCATGTTTGCGTACCTATGTGTGAAAGACAAACTCTTTCACAGATTTTTGTCGAAACACCTATTTACAAATGTCCTTTTCTGCATGTTTTGCTGTTTTGAGATGCAATTTTCGCTATATTTGAAAAAAGAATGCATTTTTCGTCTTTAGATTTTTCTTATTTTCACATATATTGTGTAATAATATTAGATACACGAAATAGGCGTGAAATTTGACCATGTCACCAGGCATCTGAGAGAAATATTGCAGAAAAAATTACCCCACCCCCCAATAAAAATGGCTAAAAAAGCATTAAGATATTGTTTAAATGACAAGAACAAGGATTATACCTTTATTATTGCACATATTTTTGCTTCCTTAATGTGATATGAATCAAAGTGTTTCATTAGAATTGAAACACAATTTCATTTATAAGTTTTAGGGTGTGAAAAATGGATTTTTCTGGCCAAAAATGCATGTTCTGATATAGCCATATTGTCGTTTTGTTCATGTTTAAAAGATATGAAGCCATAAACGTTGTCGCAGACGTTCAAACAATGTCAGATGTATATTATTAATATACCATGGAAACATTATTATACATTTTAGCTTTCTTTTTTGACAATTTATTACCCCACCCCCTAATGAAATGGGTTGGAATTGATAAAAAAAAAAAAAAAAAAAAAAAAAAAAATACAATAAGCTGATGCAAAAGAATATAAAAAATCCTTTTTTCCCATTTAAGCTCCTGCCAACGTTATAGGGAAAGTAGAAACACTTCTAATTATTTTTTTTCTATAATTCTGACAATTTTTTTTTTTTTTTTTTTTTTTTTTTTCATGCCATATTGAACGGAAACGCTATTTGATTATCTATTGCCTGTTTATGCAAACTGTGAAAGGGAGGTGAGATAAGTTATCCATTTACTTTCCGAAAGTGGATAGAAGTGATGGCAATGACCTGGAATCGATACAATTACCCAACACCTCCGATCAGACACACCAAAGGGAAAGAACCACGAACATGAATAACTAGACCGTAATGGAAACATGATAATGATTTCGTGTTTAACGACGCGTCAACACTCTTTGTGGGTCATAAGCGTCAAACGGTCGTAATGGAAACATCACTAGCGGAAAGCCAAAATGGCAGTTGCATTTCCCTATAGTGGCTTTCGTGGACCTTGAGAAGGCATTTGGTTGAGTGTCTCGGAAAGTCATCTGGGAGGCACAGAGAAAATTTGAAGTGGAGGAGTGGTATGTTCGAATGGTCCAGTGGGTGTATGCTAATTCGCGGAGCCGTGTGCGTTTTTGTGTTGGTTCCATTGAAGAATTCGAATTGAAGGTCGGTGTTCCTCAAGGCTCTTTTCTCAGCCTAATGCATTTCATCATTGTGCTTTATGTCTTGTCATGCGAGTTCTGTTCTGTGTGTGTGTGTGGGGGGGGGGGGGGGGGGGCTTTGTAATCATAGCTGAATCACTTCAGTGTGTCGCCAAAAGTCTTCTCATATATATAGTCTCTACAATGCATGATAGCCCCGAACTGGCCTTGAAGAAAAAGATTGTGCTGCATGATACTAACCCAATCACTCATGAGTACGAGTAGACCGCCCTGCTCAGGTAAAGTGGTGCAAGACGGACGGTCCTTATAAACATATAGCTGTACGGGCCTCCGTGGCCTAGTGGTTAAGAGCGCTGACTCTTGATCATTAGGTCTCTCACCGCTGTGGTTCGAGCCTCGCTCGGGTCACATGTGAGACGCCAAGTTCTGCAACGGAAGGTCAGGTGGTTTTTCTCCGGGTACTCCGGTTTTCGCCCACCTCTGATTAACGATCGGCCCGATATGAGTGAAATAATCTTGAAAGGGCCGTAAAACCCAAACAAAGAAAAAAAAACATATAGATTGGTTTCACTGGCTGTCAGGTTTCATCTCAATGTCGGGTAAAAAGACCCACAAATTGGGAAAGACCCACAAATTGGGAAGTTACCTCTCCAAAATGACCAATATTATGTTGAGGTTAAAATGACATCTCAAGCCCTGCCGCTCAACGAAACCAATAGGGTTTATATGCATGGACGGTCCGACTAGGACCCATTTTCCAGGGCAGGTTTAGACCCTCTAAGCGGTTTACTAGTTCTCACGTGCGGTCGGTTTCAGCTCTGCGTAAAAGCATCATGCTGCCCGATTGGCTGGAGCCGGTACATGGACAAAATTCTGTTATGATGGTGGATGTGTGGGCATACAAAGGCTCCGTGTGGCACAACATAAACCATCATCTTTATATTCGAAACAGATCCAAGGGATTTTTTCTTGTACACCCTTTTGCTTATGCTTGATTATTGTTTGTTTGATTTGCGGTTTAACGTCCCCGTCAACACTGTAAAGGTCATTTTGGAGACGTCGCTTCCAATTTTGTGGGACATTTACCCGACCTTAAGATTTAATGTCAACTAAAACCCGCCGCCAATTGAACCAATAGAGTTTATTAACATGGACAGGCCGACTCGCACCGCTTTGCCTGGGCAGGCTTAGATCCTCTAAGCAGTTTAGCAGTAGGCCTACACCTGTTGATCCTAATTATGGGTGCTGGCACAGGCTATTTGTTCACTGAGATGGCTTAACAGTAATTGAACCTGAGACTGCGACTGACAGTTAAAAGAAGATTGTGCGCTGCCAGGCATTACAGTCTGCACTTTTAGAACAAGTTTATCAAATATGGCAGTGTTTTCTTCCCATATATATGACGTCACGCAAACTAAAGTAAACGTCACTATTGATTCATTGTTTTGTTTGTGTTGACAAAGTATGGCCGTGGAATATGTGAACTGATAGACTCTTCGAGGCTATATTTTTGACACCAATGGAAAAATAAAGTAAACATCGTGCGTTAAAGAGAGTTCAGATTTGCCATGGACAGCTGATGAGCTGCAATCGGAGGAAACAAACCAGTAGCTGGAAAAATACAGGGTTAGTCTGTTTATCCCTCTATTTTCCTGTGCTTCCAGCCATGCGGACTAGACCGGAAAGTAGTCTAGGAAGTCGCAAAATAATTTATAACAAAATGCACATTGCAATGGTTATTAAATGTTACAAAAACCTCAGGAAACACTTTGAAAACTAAATAGAAACAAAAACCATTTTGAAGTAAAAATTCGAACCTGATTACGGCAGAGTCAATTATGCGCGACCCTCCTTAAATGCAATAGTTATTCTCAGTGGACTAGATGGAAAGTTTATATGGAAAGGTTGAATGCCACAGACAAATTGCCATTTCCACTAAAAGTGGATGGCACTGGCCGGGGGTATACGTGCCCCTCTGGGCACTTTGTCTAGTTGTTTGTGTTTCTTTCCGTTTGGTGTCACTGATGGGAGCTGTGGGTTAATTGTATCGAGTCCTGTTCTATTATCATACGGAACAAAAATTTATATGCTTTAGTGTTGGGATCTATACCGTTCCTGTGATATCAGGCATTTTAAACTGTTGATGGGTTATGGCATGGCTCTGGCGCATCCCAGGTTAGCCAAGATTGTTGCCACTGGATGTTTCTTATAACAAGTGCAAAGAATATATATTGTTTAGTGGTGGGGATATGGTGGGGATATGAACCGTTTATGAGAAATGAGGCCCTTTTATGAAGTGGAGGGGAGAGGAACCTCCCCTGTGGACCACCACGTTGGTGTTACTGAATGTGTATAATCAATAAGGAACAAGAATATACATTGTGTATATGGGGTGGGGATCTTAATGGTGTCTGAGCTCGTATATGGCCTTTTACGAAGTAGAGGGGCGGACCATGGCATCGACACATTGCCCTACCACAATGAGACCCCAGGTTGGTGCGAGTGATTTGAAGTTTAACGTCCCCGCCAACACTGTAAAGGTCAATTTTGAGTTGTTGCTTCCAATTTTGATGGACTTTTATCCGACATTAAGATGAAATGACATCTCAAGCCTTGTCACCCAATGAAACCAATAGTGTTTATTAGCATGGACGGAGAGACTCGCACCGCATTGCCTGGGCAGGCTTAGATCCTCTTAGCGGTTTACCAGTACTCGTGTGCGGGTCAGTTTCAGCTCTGCGTGGAAAAATCATGCAGCCCATCTATTTCTTCAAGCCCCGATGGGCGGGGGCTATGGTGTGAATGAATGAGTCTTATAATAAGGAACACAAATATACATGCGTTAGGGGTGGGGATCTTATGTTTGTTTGTTTGTTCGTTTTTAGGTTTAACGTCCCTGTCAACACCGTAATTTTGTGGGACTTTTACCCGACATTGAGATAAAACGACATCCCAAGCCCTGTCGCTCAATGAAATCAATAGGGTTTATGTGCACAGACGGTTTGACTCGGACCATATTTCCTTGGCAGGCTTAAAACCTCTAAGTGTTTTACCAGTACTCATGTGCGACCTGTTTCAGCTCTGTGTCGAAGGATCATGCAGCCCAATCTATTTCTTCAAGCCCCGATGGGCGGGGGCCGTAGGGGTGGAGATCTAAACGGTTTCTGAGATATGTGGCATTTTATGAAGTGGATGTGCGAGGTATGGACCAGGCGCACCCCGGGTGACCCCCAGGTTGTTATCAAATGAATGTGTCTTATCATATGGAACAATATTATATATGGTTTAGGGGAGGGGATCTGAAAGCTTTCTGAGATATTGGGCCTTCTACGAAGTATAGGGAATGGGGCATGGCGACGGCATAACCCTGTGAACCCCCATGTTGGTGTCACTGAATGTGTCTTATCATAAAAACAAGAATATATATGGGTTAGGGGTTTGGATCTGAGTGCTTTCTGAGCTATATGTTTTTTTTAAGAGGAGGGGGTGGGCATGGCCCCGGCACACCCTGTGGGACCTGCAGGTTGGCATAAAAGCATATAGCTGAAAGAAGCTCACTCCAGGAATATTTTTATAAAAGTTTTATTAAAGTAGCTACAAAGGCTTCGCAGTAAATGCCATTTTTTCTATTTTCCACTTTATAAGTCTATGAAAACTCTACGTTGCCATAGCAATCAAACTTATTAGCCGTTTTTCATAAAAAAAATCCCCTAGCCGAAGGATACTACCGATGAAATTTGGGCTGAACCGGCCCATTGGCTTCATTCAGATGCCGTTTGAAAGTGTTGATGCCAGACGACGACGCAGACGACGACGACGGACAACTGTCTATTCTATAAGCTCCCCCAGAACCTTCGGCTCTGGTTAGCTAAAAAGTACAAAGAATCGTCTGAAAAATGTTTATTCTAGAGTAATGAAATACGCCATTTTTTGAAACTGGGATATACGCTGTTCTTATCATTTCCCCTCCAAATCATAGAAAGTAAGAAATTCTTTTGTTTGTTTGTTTGTTTGTTTGAAGTGGTGTATAACGTCCCCGTCAACACTATTTAGGTCATTTTGGAGACGTTGCTTCCAATTTTGTGTTTTTTTTACCCGACATTGAGATGAATTGACATATCAAGCCCTGCCGCCCAATGTAACCAGGAGCTTATATGCATCTGGCGATCTGACTCACAGCGCTTTGCCTTGGCAGGCTTATTCCTTCTAAGTGGTTTACCAGTACTCGTGTGTGGTCAGATTCAGCTCTGCGGGGAAACATCATGAAGTCCAATCTATTTTCCAAGCCCCGATGGGCGGGACCGACAAAAGTTAGAAATGAAAATTTGTTCGAGGATGTGGTAGTTCGATCCACCGAAGGTTGAGCTTAGAGCCAGGCCAGTAGACATAATATGGACATATTTTATTATTGTTTTATTTCTGTTCTAAAGAAAAACGTGAACATTTTTCATCTGAAACAATTTATTTTCCCGGTTGTAACATGTGCATAGTTATAAAATTTGAGTTGTTCAGCCGTTGCCATAACTTACCAGTTGCATCCCATATACATCATGTAGCATCATGTTGTTGCTTTGTATCTTTAGTGTAGGGGAAGGGCTGTAACTAATATTGCGAGAACTTGTAGCCCAACACTATTGCTATATCTAAAACGGCAATAAAATACGTTTAATCTAGCATCTGGCAATAGCAATTTTCCCGAAATTTTACTATTGCCAAAAGTCTGGCAATGCAGATACGACAGAGAAGAACTTAAACATTTTCGCGTTATGTCGTGTGACGTAATATTTTCGCGTTTCAATACGTTGTTCATCGCGTTCTAACGCGATTGCAACGCGTTTAATATCAGCCAATTAAAGTGATAATGCAAAACGCGTTAGATTAACTCAATACGCGTTTCTGTGCGAGAGAATTCCAACCAATAAGAATAAGACAGGTTAGTGACGATAAAACGCGTGAGTGCGAGAGAATATGGGAGACCAAAACCTCTTTGCTCGAATGTTTGACGCTTATTTATTATTTTTATTTTCTAATTCGTTCATGCATTAATGGTGGTATTGGTCTCTCTTATCAGTAGTGATTTATTCGGATAAACAAACACAATTACATTTAAAGACATGTTTTGGATTGCATAACACCCTAATGGCTGGCAGTTTAAAGATAATTCTGGGGTATTCTGAGGAATGGTAAACAGGCAGGGGACCAAGAGAGGGTAATCAATTACCCTTGGATATATGTTTGACAAGTCATTGTCTATTTACTTGTTTTTGGGCGCTCAACAGAACCGCCTTGTCTTGGGTGTTTAAGGTGTTTCTTACACAGCTCCAAAACACCCCTATATAATTCTGACGCCGCTAAATCCCACTTTTGTTTTGGAAAACAAGGGTTTAAGGGGGTACATATTATTCTTCTTATTTCTGCACAAAATATAGATTGTGGATACACGTCAGACAGCCTTGCCGAGTCGGCTATAACGAGTATCCACAACCTATGTTTTGTGCAGAAATGTTAAAATCATCAGAATTTTCTCACAGAAAATGTACTGTTTGGGTGGTATAAAATTCAATAGATTTGTATAGTCGTATTTCCGTAATGAAGTACCCATAATCTCTCTTTGGAACAGACAAAAAATAATGAATAAATAAATAAAAGTTCATAAAGTTTAGCAGTGAAGACCCAGTTCAGACGCAAAAGCAATATGCGTCTGTTCAGGGCCTACAGTGTTTTCGAAAGCTTCAGACATTTTCAAACTAATTTTGAAGAAAACCCAACCTCACACTCTTAAATTTTGAAATGATCTTGTGCTATTTACAAGGTGGACGTTTCCATTTGGTGCCAATTGGCAAAAAGTGCAGACCCAGAGCAAACGCAACAAGACTAGGGCGTCTGATTAGGGCCTACATTGTTTCCAAACGGCTCGGACACTTTCAAGAAATTTTTGAAGAAAACAAATCCTCCCACGCTTTACTTTTGAAATGGCTTTGTGCTATTCAAAGTGGAAGATCCCATTTGGCACCAAGTGGCAAATAGTGCAAATCCAGATCAGACTCAGCAGAAGTAGGCGTCCGATCAGGACTTTCATTGTTTGCAATTTTGAAATGGACTTGTTGTGTTTACAAGGTGGAAGATTCCTTTTAGCACAAAATGGCAAAAAACAGCCTAGATCAGACGCAGAAGACGTAAGCGTCTGATCAGGGCATAGATTATATGCAAAAAAAAAAAAAATCAGGCATTTCCCAAAGAAGTTTCGAAGAAAACACAACCTGATTCTCCTAAATTTCGAAATAAACTAATGTTATGTACAAGGTGGAAGGTTCCATTTGGTAAAAATTAAAATGCGTTATTTAAACAAAATAAAAAAAAATACAAAAATAAATAATTTAAAAAAAATTGGCCGCATCGTGACATGAATTATTGCGAAATTTTGAAGAAATGACAACCTCACACTCGCAAATTTTGAAATGGTCTTGTGCTATTTACAAGGTGGAAGATGTTGTTTGCCGCAAGTTAACAAAAAGTGCAAACCTAGATCATACACAACGGAATTAGGCGCCTGATCAGGGCCTACAATGTTTCCAAAAGGTTCAGACAAATTTTGAAGAAGGTGGAAGACAACAACTGCAGATCCAGATCAGACCTAGCAAAAGTAGGCGTCTGATCAGGACCTACTCTGTTCGAAAAATATTTCAGGCCTTTACCCAATTATACATTTTGGAGAAAACACAATCTCACATCATTTAAATTTGGAAAGGATTTGTTCTATTAACAAGGTGGAAGATTCCATTTGTCGCCAAATGGCAAAAAAGCAGACCCAGATCAGTTGCATAAGAAGTAGGCGTCTGATCACGGCCTACATTATATGCAAAGGGTTCAGGCATTTTCAAATTATACTTCTAAGAAAACATAACCTGATTCGCCTAATTTTGAAGTTGACTAATGCTATTTATAAGGTGGAAGATTCCATTTGTTAAAACAATTGGTAAATTAAACCCAAAAAAATGAAATTACAAAAATGAGTAATTATAAAAATTGGTCACATCTGTGAGTTATTTTAGTGACGATGATGAGGTCTTCGTTCGTGCGTTCGTTCGTTAAGGTTAAGGCTTTTTATGTCTGCCATGGTCAAGCTAATCATGATTTCAAAACTTTGCTCAAGAGCGATAAGTGATTCAATAGTGCTCTTTCTTTTTGCCGCTTGATATTGGCCATTTGACTGAGGCTGCGAGTGGAGCATGCCTAGGCTGGTTTCCATGCAGGAACACACGAGGCTTAAGGTTCAGAGGAAAAAGACTGGTCGGAAGTCTTACTTTCAACATTGAGACATCATATAATATAAGATTATAATGGTACTGATAATGATAACAATAACAGTAAAAATGACAATCATAATAATAATGACATTTGAAGCTAAACAGAAACATTGCATATCTATTGGTATAGCTACAACAGCGCAGTGCGGCATCCGATCAGGGCCTACACTGCCTGTGAAACGTCAAGTCATTCCCCCAACCAATCCTGAAGAAAACACAACCCGACACCCCAAATCTCCGACTGGACCCCGCCACATACAAGGAGGAAGACTCCATTCGGTACAAAAATGCTTAAAATGCAATGAATAGAATGAAAAGGATAAATAAATATGATTATTATAATCATAATGAAAACTAAATGGAAACATTGTTTTTCATAGAAGTTAACAGTTTTATGTGAATAAGCTGATTCTTGACATACTATTTACATGCTGAAAAGGAAGGTGAACATTATACAAAGACAAGACAGGTTTTATGTACAGTGTCAGAGGATAGATCTGAAGAGAAGACTATTTGGAAAGGTAGAGAAGAGACTCTTAATTTGTTTTCTTCTTCTTCTTCAAATCCAGCTTTGACGTGTTTTTTTTTTGTTTTGTTTTTTTTTTTTCAGATTTTTGTGGGCATTGCTGATGGTAAACATTTGTTATTACAATAGAAACTAAACAAAAAGATCAAACATGTGCCAAAAATAGTTTGATGTAATTTTGTACCAGGGACCAAATTTCTTATCAAACAAACAAACAATAGTATTACTCATGTATAAAAGTGTTGTCAGTAACCAATCGAAAATATAAAGTTTTATCCACTGTCATCCCTGCTTCTTGGTTTAAATAATAGATTGGTAGTTTGTATTTTTAATGTATGTAAAAACTGCTTCCCTTATTTCAACTGAATATTTTTTGTTTGGGTCCAGTAGCAGTTTTATACTTAAATTGGAATCTGCTAACCCCTGTATACTATTGATTGTTCCATTAAGTATTTTCCTGTGTTCACTATGTTGGGAGCAGTGGAGAAAATAATGAGCTGTGTCCTCTATATCCCCACTATGAGGACATAGAGTGTCCATCTCATTATGATATTGGTTATTTGCTTTAGGTCCGTTGTGCCCTAGCCTTAAACGGGTATATGCTCTGTTCATTTGCCTACTATTTGAGTACTGGGTGATCTTCGTTGGAAGCATACTGTCAAGTTCCCAACGCTGACCATGCCCATATTGTGCCCGTTGTGATTCCCATTTCTTCCTTACTTGACGTTTAATAATTGAATATGTTTCATTGTTGCTGAGCTTTATATCAAGAGGTTTTCCTGTCTTAGACCCTTACTTAGCTGCCTTATCTGCTAATTCATTCCCCCCAATATTGCAATGTGATGGGCACCATTCTAATATAATGTTGAGATTTTTATTTATTATTTTATCAAGAAGGTCTTTATTTTCTAGCAGGATATCTGGTCTAGAATTACATGTTCCAGAAGTAAGAGTCTGTATCGCACTTAAGGAGTCTGTCAGTATTACTGGCTTTTGTGGTTGATTATCTTCAACCCATTTAAGGGCTTCCCTTATTGCAATTAATTCTGCAGTGAAGACTGTGAGATTTCCATTTAATTTATATTGAATTTATATTGTTTAGTTATCTTCAGCTCTGGTATAGTAAAAGCACATCCTGTGAGAGCCTTTTCTTCATCTTTACTTCCATCTGAATAGATTTGCAAAACAGTATTATACTTTTCTCGAATGTGTGTTTTAGCCCTGCACTCAATAACCATAATAATATCCGTTTTTTTATTGATTACACCTGACAGTGTAGCATTTGGTATGATTGACTTGAGAGCAAATTTATTTCTATAGGTTGGTTCATGTATTTGGATGTCTGGTATATTGTATTCTTTTTTAAGATCCTCCACAGCGATGACGTATGGTATCTTTTTGTTTATTCGCTTTAATTCAGTTTCATAGACAGAATGACCAAAAAGCTCGTTAAATGGTAATTTGTTGGCATGTGGAATTGACCTAGCCCAATATTTAAGTACCATTCCTTCTCTTCTGAGGTTTAGCGGTAATACATTACATTCAGCATCAACAGATACATTTGATGTTGATTTTTATGCGCCAGTTACAATTCTCAGAGCTGCAGATCGATCGTATTCGATTTAACCTGTTCAGCTGAGTTGGACTTGCACCCAATGCCTTCAGCACCCAATTTGGTAAAATCATTCTTCGATATAAAAAGATTGGGTACAACATGGATGTTATACGACAGACTGCATGCATGGTATTTAACCCAGTCACGGTTAGCAACTTTGCTTCCCTCTTTAATTGCACGCCGGTGAGTCAGGCCTCAGATTCTATGACGGTTCCAACGTAAAGTCTTATTGAGAATTAGAGAGATCTAATTCAAGGTAATGTTGGTTGGTGCCTGATGCTCTGTCTCTGGTCGGGCCCATCGGAGTCTAACTGTCGGTTTTCTTTTGCTCCAGCATTTCAGTGGTTTCTTGCTTTCGAGTCCTCACCGTTGTCTAATCTCTGTGGTTCTTTGATTATGTATGTTCATGGAGATGTTGCACTGATGAGTCAGGAGGCCTTCATGCGGACGGAACAAATTATTTGTCTAAATCGCGACGGAAGTGAGGGCGAGGATTGTGGCCACGTAAACTCGATTTAAGCCCCCCAGTGGAAATCTTTCCACTGACCGTTCCAAGGCGGTTCTTCTGTGGCGGTTTATTTATGTTGTTGTTTGTTACTTACTGTGTGTATCACTTGTGTCTTTTTATATGGATGGCCATATAGCCATTTTGTGGGAAAGTAACTGTCCTTATGGCCTTCTTTTGTTTATGTTTACATTATGGTCTGGTCGCTTAATGTTTGTGTTTCTTTCCCTTTGGTGTCTTTGATGGGTGGAGTAAGTTAATTGTATCGATTCCTGATCTTTGTTTGACTTCTACTTTGCTGTTGTTGCATAGGCCTGACATCCATAGTCTAGTTTGCTTCTAATTAAGGTTTTGTACAACATCAGTAGTGTTTTCTTATCCGCACCATATTGGGTTCCAGAAATGTAGCGCATTAGATTCAGATCTTTTTTGTACCTTTCTAAGAGCGTATCAAAATGAGAATTCCAGTTAAGGATGTTATCAAAGGTAATTCCTAATAATTTGGCCTGCTTTTTGTATTCAATGGCTTTGTTCCCAATTTTCAGTTTAGGAATGTCTTCAGATGTTAATTTTCCATAGTTAAAGACTAAACACTCAGTTTTTCTGCAGATATCCTTATCCCCCATTCCTCTGCCCATGGTGCAATCTGATCTAGAATTCTGTGGCACAGAACAGCTAAGTGTGTGAGACTTTTAGCTGTTCTAGATGTTGCGGAATCATCAACATATTGTATTAGATCTGCATCTAAGTGTTCAAGTACATCATATTGAGTGTTCATCAGTAAACTGAAAAGAATTGGGCTTAGAACGCTACCTTGTGGGGACCCATTATCTAAAGTTCTGGTTTCAGAAATGTCTTGACCTACCCTTCCCTGTGTTTGCCTGTCACTTAAAAATCCTTATGCTTATGTTTTGATAGTGGTCAGCTAGCGTGTTGGCTTTTTCTTTATTTTCATGGCTCCTACCATTGGGTTGATTAAGCACTTCCACTGGTTTAAATGGTTTTCCATTGAACTTCGCTTTAACATGCCATATATGTTTACTCTATACCTCATGATTCAATTCGGAAATGTATTCTTGTCATTTGGTTGTTCTATTAAGCAGTTGTGTTTTTTCAGCCCTTGCTGTTTTGTAGATTGAGTTGATAAGTACCGTATTTCCTCCATAGTTCGTATGCATTATGTCTATCTTAACAACTTCTGTGCATTCCGGGGTCCACCAGGGCAATTGCCGGCGTTTTTTTCTTCTGATTTTGATCTGTTTTTGGTATTGTATCGTTACAAATAGCTAAATTGAAATTTTCATTTGATTCATTTATGGTCAGTTAATCATAGCTTATGTTGATTTTTTTTGTTAGTTCACGAAAAATAGTCCAGTCAGCTTGCGATAATATCCAGCGGGGTATTGAATGTTGCGAAATGCTCTTATAGTTTTATTAAGTATTGTGACAACCGGAAGGTGGTCACTACCTAATGGGTCATCATGTTCATACCACTGATGGCTCTGAGATGCGCTGTGGCGGTTTATTTATGTTGTTGTTTGTTACTTACTGTGTGTATCACTTGTGTCTTTTTATTTTGGATGGCCATATGGCCATTTTGTGGGAAAGTGGCTGTCCTTATGGCCTTCCTTTGTTTGGGTTTCTATTGTGGTCTGGTCGCTTAATGTTTGTGTTTCTTTCCCTTTGGTGTCTTTGATGGGTGGAGTAAGTTAATTGTATCGATTCCTTATCTTTGTTTTACTTCTACTTTTAGTAGCTAAAGTAAGATCAAGGGCAGAAGTGTGCCCTGTTGAATCGTCAATATGAGTTGCTTCACCACTGTTTTGAATTATTAAATTTTTGTCATCCATAAAGTTTAATATTTTCCTACTTTTGCTGTTTTCAGGCCCAGTGTATTTGTCATCCCAGAGGCTGTCCCTTAAGTTAAAATCCCCTACCAATATGAAATTTTTGCTTACATGTCCGATTAGGTATTCATAATCTTGTTTAAATATGAACTTTTTTCCATTAGTATAGAAATTAATTATATCAAGCTGAGAATTAGTACCGAAAATTCTTACAAATGCTGCCTCTACATTGTCATTTTGTTGCTGGTATTTAATTTCTTCAGAATCTAAGCCCTCCTTCACAAAAATTGCTACCTCACCTCCACTTCGGTTGTCCTTGCGTCTATATGATGTTGGTACCATGTAACCATTTAAGAACAAAATATTTTGGTTTGATTTGTTCCAAGTTTGTTGTATACATATTACCTCTGGGAGTTCTTCAAAAGAAAGAAGGAAATTGTAAAATTCTGCCTTTTTGTGTTGCATGGAAAACCCACAGAGACTGCGGGCATTCCTTTGTACAATGGTTAGTTTCTGCCTTAAACTGCCGGAACTCATTGCAGGTTTTTTTAGATTCTTTTCGACTTAGTTTGAGCAGTTTTACATCATGTAGCCCTTACTATCTCTACATTTACGTTTGATCCATGCCCATTCAGTTTTTTTGTTCTCTTAAGTTTTGGCTGGTTTCTTGCCCTAAACTTAAGTTAAGATTGTGGTATTAAACCTTTTTTTATTTTATGTTCTGTTTTTTTCTGAGTGGTTTTCCTGCTACAGAAGCCTTGGTTATTTTAGTAACAGTTACATCTGTATATGATTTTCCTGCCTTAAAAGTATTTCAGACTGTTTGTCAATTACATCAACACTGCCTTTGGTTTCTTTTTTACTGCCCCCGTTGGACTGAGATAAATTAATTTCTCGATCAGCCTCATTGGTTAGGTTTTTAGCCTCAGGCTTAGGACCTATTTCTTTCTCGGCTGGGTTTGAAATTTCGATAGGTTCAGTAGATTAGCTGGTGTGTTCAAAGAATTCAGGCTGGTCTACAAGTACATCAATGGAAGCATTGCGTTCATTATCGTTTGATATTTTAGCAATTTTGTTCAAGTTTTCTGGATCCAGTATGACTTTGAGGATAGTTCGCAGTTGCTGTTTCATGACTAGATTTCCATTTGTCCCATTTCCCTTAGGTACTCGATTGATTTGAAAATTGCCCATTGGTATTTGGTCAGCTTTATTATTGTTTTCTTTGCATTGATTTGCTTTTAGTAGTCCTGAATGAGCTTCATTCAGTCCCTGTTCTTTTGCTTCTTTAATACTGTTATGATGAGTTCTCGTTTAAAACAGCTATCTTTTAGCCCCAAGTTGCACCTGGGTGTCATAAAACATTTGTTCAATAAACACGCTGCATTTTGACAGTCAACTTCAATCACATTGCAGTACCTATAGATTACCCCCTACCCCGAGGCAAATGTAAATGGATAATTGACTAGTCCTACTTGCGGAAATAATCAGATATGTTGTGTTCAAACTGAAAAAAAAAAATCTGAAACAAGGAACATTTGAAGAAATAAAAAAAAGAAATAAAAAGAAAGATACGCGCAAAATAGTTACGCAGTATTGATTGGTTGCATTTGAAACGCGAAGCAGTCTGTGAATGTGCACCATCTGCGTTTTCGACACTCAGGTTTTGATTGGCTGATCAACAATCGCGATTAAGGCGCAATATCGGGTTATTCATAAAAGCAGTTGATTGGCTAAAACGTCTGAGAGCAACAAGGGCACTGTCGAGCCTGAGTCTGTGCCGTTTGCTCAACAAAAAACATACATGTCTGAGAAATGAAACAATAATCTCTCAATACAAATGTAACTTTAACACGTTCAGTTTGTTCGAGTTATGAGAAATATTTATATGGGAATCATCATCCCGAGAACACGCCTATATAAATTTGACCCACTTAAACCCCATTTTTAAAACTGGGGTTTGCATGGATATACATTATTTTTCGACATTTTTCATCTGAAATGTTTCATTTTTCGGTGGTAAAATTTACAATGTATTTGTACAGCTTTATTTTATTTCGTGATGTAGAAAACGAGATCACGGCGTTTAAGCCAATTACAATGAAGTTTCACTATGTATGTGGTTTGTGTCAGAAACTGTAACTAATTTATTATCAATGTTCCACCGAAAAAAAAAATCAAGACATCACTAGCGGGTTGATTGTCTCGGGGTATATATCTGCCCCCGCCCATCGAGGCTTGTAGAAATAGGTGAGCTGCATGGTGCTTCTATGCAGAGCTGACACCGACCGCATATGAGCACTGGTAAACCACTTAGAGGATCTAAGCCTGTCCAGACAAAGCGGTGCGAGTCGGACCGTCCATGTTCATAAACCCTGTTGGTTCCATTGGGCGACAGGGCTTGAGATGTCATTCCATCTCAGTGTCGGGTAAAAGTCCCACCAAATTGGAATCAACGTCTCCAAAAATGACATATACAGTGCTGACGGGGACGTAAAACCTCAAATCAAACAAACAAAAACCCATTAAGTAACAGAAACCCGAAAACGGGTAGCCTGGCAAACAGTGCAGGCCCAGATCAGACGCCATCAGGGCCTCCACTGTTTGCAAAAAAATTTAGCCAGTTCCCCTATAAAATTTGAAGAAAACACAATCTGACACCCCTTAGTCTCGAAATGGACTCCTGCTATATATAAGGAGGAAGATTCCATTTGGTACCAAAAGGGTTAAAGTCAGTGGTAATCACTTGGCCTTAGCAGCGAAAACCTTATGCGCTCTATAACTTCAGGTCAAGTGACAGACAATCGACCCCCTAAAAGAACTATTTTTGGAGCCGTGAAAGAAAACGTTTTAATTGACTCTATCATGTTGTAGATATCTGTTCGTATAATAATACATCTCTTCGGTCTCCCCGTCGTCTCACTACATTGACATATTCCTTCGCACATAGTCTGAAACAGATTAACATCATATAAAGGACATCCTCAAAATTCACATCACGAAAATACGACCCCTTGAACCCCACTTTTAAATAATACTACGGAAACTGGGTTTACAGGGGTAAACCAGAAAAATGAAATCACATTTTTTTACCGTAAAATTTTCGTTTTTCCGGCAGTAAAGTTTACAATGCATTTGTATAGGCATGTTTTCGTAATGAACTGTTTATCATAAAGAGGAAATATGGGGTTTACGAGGGAAT
This sequence comes from Lucinisca nassula, assembly GCA_963580285.1. Taxonomy (NCBI): domain Eukaryota; kingdom Metazoa; phylum Mollusca; class Bivalvia; order Lucinida; family Lucinidae; genus Lucinisca; species Lucinisca nassula. Next base: position 26,895,138 of record OY757012.1, read on the forward strand.
TCAGTAAACATGTATTCCTTTATTTTTTCTGAAAAAAAAAAAGACACATATATTATGGGCATATGTATTGCTAAGATACGCTGCCTACGGGCCTACGTGGCTTTATTGGTAAGGACGCTGACTCTAACTCGTAACGGCTCTCGACGATGTCGCTCGTGCCTAGCTCTGGCCGCATGTTCTGCAACAGAAGGTCAGTTGCTTTTCTCCGGTACTCCGGTTTTTGCCCAACTCTGGTTACCGATCGGCTCGAAATAAGTGAAATAATATTAAAAGGACGGTTAAACTTAAACCAAAACGGTTTCAACGAGATGGTTCTCACGACCACAACTAATCTATGTTAAAAATTTGAATTAGAAATAAGAAAATAAAAAACAGTTAATGACTGAATCTTTCCCCCAATATGAAATAACTATAGTGCTCCATTTCAGTTAGGGTTTGATATTCTGAGTCACCACCTGTTTGAGAAACAGTTGCTGACTCGATTTACCTGTTGTCCATTTTGTTAACAGTCGTCACTCCATGTTTCGACTTGTTTCCCTAACGATATCGTTGGAAGATTTGGGGATCTGACTTTATCAGTTGCTGATCGTTTCTCTTTTTTTAATGCTCTAGGTTTCGCCCACATAAATAACCTTTAGAGAAGTAGTAAAGCATCGGATTCGAGATCGTGAGGTGTCGGTTCAACCTATCTTTGGCATAATGTCATCACGACAACAAGTCCATGAAACGAAGACCCCTCTGAACCCACTTTGGTACAGAACAGTTGGGTTTACATGGGAATACTTTAGCTGCCTTATTTCACCTCAAACACATAGATTGATTGTTTGTTTGTTTGATTTGAGGTTTAATGTCCCCGTCAACACTGTAAAGGTCTTTTACGAGACGTTGCTTCCAATTTTGTGGCACTTTTACCCAATATTGAGATGAAATGACATCTCAAGCCCTGTCACCCACCGAAACCAATAGGGTTTATTAGCATGGACGGTCTGCCACGCACCGCGGTTCCTGGACAGGCTTAGATCCGCTAAGCGGTTTACCAGTACTGGTGTGCGGGCCGGATTCAGCTCTGCGTGGAAGCATCATGCAGCCCATATATTTCTTCAAGCCCCTTTGGGCGGGGGCTAAACATATAGATTGAGGATAGTCGTTAAAACCTTCGCATTGAGGGCCCACAATCTATGTTGAAAGGAGAAATAAGAAAGATGTTGCTAGTTTATCTAATAGTTGTCATTTCTGACACCATGATGGACGCAATTATTTCAGATGGACATATTTTTCTTGAGCAAGAGATTTTATCCAAATTGCTTCGGACTGGCTTTTACCAAGGTAAGAGAGGGCCGCATGGAAGAAATTGTACTAGTTTTATTAAATGCGTTTCCCTCTATAAATAAGGGGATAACTGTATTTGAATTTGTCATTTGGGGAGGTAAATCAGAGATTTTACGGTCGGAAATTTCGTTTTACGGCGACGCGTCAGCGGAGCCGTAACACGTAATTTGCGACCGTAAAACCGACGATTTACCTCACCAAATAATAAACTTCAATGCAATTATCCCCATTATAATACACTTATTCGGTTGTTTTGTTCAAATCTGTACTATTTTGCTAAGAGCGGCAGGCGCAGTGAGTTGCGTAAAACCATATGCCAGCCAATGAAAAGCGACGTTACATAATGACGTTGGATTTCCGACAGTATACCGCAGAATATACTGTCGCAAAATTTTAACGTTATCCAATCAGGCGTCGCGTTACATACGCAAGTGTTTTAGAATTAAGTCTATATTATTGTTATTATTATTATTGTTATTTTTATTATTATTATTATTATTATTATTATTATTATTATTATTACACAGTGCTGTTAATACTTTGGTTACCTTCGTAGTCGATTATTCCATCCCCATGTGGATCGACATCCTCCATTATTTCATCTACCTCATTATCAGTCATACCGCCCAGGTTCACCATCACATGTCTCAACTCTTCTTTGGTAATTGTACCATCACCATTATTATCGAATACTCTGAAAGCCTCAAGTATTTCATCTTCCGAATCATTGCTAACTTCCAGGTTATTCCAGCTTGCAAACTCATCAAATTCCGTATTTCCGCTACCTGTTTCAATAATTATACACACACTTCAATAACTCGAACACCTTTGGAACAATTAACATTTCCATTACGCAAACACGCCTATACAAATATATTGCCACTTTTATCGCCGAAAAAATGAAAAATTTTCGATGAAAATTTGTGATTTTTTTTTATTTCTGCTCAAAATATAGATTGTGGGTACTCGTTAGAACCGCCTCAGTGCTTGTGATGTCATTTCAAATCTATGTCGGGTAAATGTCCCACGAACGCAATGTCTCCAAAATAAACTATATAATGTTGACATGGACGTTAAGCCTCAGATCAAACAAACAACCTATGAAAATATGTTCGAAACCGGGTTAGTCTGAACTGTTGGGTGTTAAAGGTAATTTGGATAATTTAAGGATACATATATCTTTTCGATCATCATTATAATAAAGGGATGTCGTGTGTACTCGTTAGAATCGCCTCAGTGAGGCGATTCTATTGAGTACACACAACAGACCTTAATAAAGGAAGGTATTCTCTACTCATTAGAATCGCCTAATGAGGCGGTCCTAATGAGTACACATTACAGCCCGTTTTAACTTATAATCAGAAATAAAACTCTTTAAACAAGTCTTCAAATTCTAATATGTAGACTTACGGGAAGAGTCAGAATTAGCCATGTTAAACGTGCTTATATTCGAGTTATCGGGGCTTCACTATATTAAAAGCAAATAGCAACGAATAATACAACTTACTAATAAAAAGGAACGTATACATGTACATATTTACATTTCCAGTGTAAAACCTAATGTAAACCTATAGAAAACAATATAGTTCATACTTCCATGAACGCACCGAGTCACATGATTTTCAAGTGACGTCAGTAAAAAACTAGAGCGCGCAGTCGATGGCAAGCCATCGCAAATCCCCACGTTTTCTCCACAGTAGGTCAAAATTTGACCTTTTGACCCCTCCCCAGGGCCCCTGGGGGCGGGGACAAAAAAAATGTGCTCTTGCGCAAGCCATTCATGTAAGCAACTCGCATACCAAATTTGGTTGAATTCCGGCTAACGGTTTAGGAGGAGATAGCCGGACAGACAGACGGACAGACAGACAGACGGACGGGCGGAGGCGATAACAATATCCCCACTTTTTCGTTGAAAAACGTGGGGATAAAAAATGGTTCTCTACGGGCGTTAATGTCGTCAACGCTGTTCCGCTCTTTGTAGAGAAACACCGTGTAAATGTTTTTCACCTTTAAAAGTGTGTACTATAAGCATTGTTTTCGCCCACTGATGATGGGCAAAGAATGTAAATATCAACAATAAACTTTTTTCTGCTTTTCATGAAAGTATGGACGAAGTGGGTCGCTTGCAAAGTAAATGAACCATTGGTTCACGTAAACTTTGCTAACGACCCGCTGTCGTTCATACTTTCATGACAACATAACAATAAAATCCATTTCTTAAATATACTCACCGGAAATAGAAACTATACACTCATTTTTGAGTTGTCACTGGCAAAACATTTTAATGAAATTTTAATTCCAGTTATATAAATTATCATCAGTGGCATGTCTGACTTATCGAATAAAATGTTTAATGATAGCTACGATTTAACGGGTAAAGCCATGGGTTCAAAGCAAGGGTCCAAATCTTGCTGTTCAAGTTTCCATTGGGTCAAACATTTTGTGTCGCGAATGTGATTCCCATTTTTACCAGTTATTACGTATCATCTAACAGTGGGAATATTGTTTACAAAAAGAAACTTTTCACAATGGTTGAAATGTTATCCACATTTAAATATTGGACCAAACCACCGGACGTGAGCGAAAAGTATGGCATTTCTGATTGCCGTTTTTGTTTAAATCAATATTTAAGACACAGCTGAAGATGCTAAAACGATTGAAGGCACTTTTGGGTCGATTTTTGGCTTGAAACATTATTTTGAAAATTTCGCTTAAAAAAAGCGGTTTTTGAGATTTCAATAAAATGTTTGTTTCTCGATAATTTTTAAATGTTATGTTATTTTTTTATTCCTTGCTTTTCACTTGTTACCTATACGCAAAAATGTTGAAGTCAGAATTTGATTACAAACATATTTCGTGAAAAATGCACTTTTTACATTTTCCCCAAAAACTTATATTTTGAACACCAGATTTTCTTAAAATTGTTACAGGATTAATGTCTATAGTTCGTCAAATCCTTAATGAGTAATTTTTAACTGAATTATCCACTTGTTTTGTCAGGCGAGACAATTTAAAACTGTATAGTTTCTATTTCCGGTGAGTATATATTCTCAGTGGTATGTGTACCAACAATCTCATTCTGAGTACAGTATAGCGTATCCCCAACCAAAGTCTATTCTGATATCTAGTCGCTTTTTTTTCGAAACATGGTCATGGTGCGTCGTCATTTGTGTTTGTTCGAGTCGAAGTACCCACAATCTATATTTTTGAGCAGGAATAAAGCACAAATACGTATACCCTTGTAAACCCATTATATGAAATTATATGTGCAGGAGTATTTCCTCACGGTTCGATGTTCCCCACCTGAAGGGGACAGTTGTGGGAAGTGTGTGTGTTTGGGGAGGGGGTGGGGGTGTGCGTCGTCATTTGTGTTTGCTCGAGTCGAGGTACCCACAAGCTATATTTTTGAGCAAGAATAAAGCAAATATAAGTATACTCTTGTAAACCCAATATATGAGATTGAACCCAGCAGACGTAATTTTGACGTCCCATCAACGTCGTTGCAACGTCATCAGGTTTATGCAACATCACATCTACGCCGGTGCAACGTTCTATGTGCAGGAGTAATCCCTCATGGTTCGACAAGACTATCCTAAATACGTCTGCGGCCCCCGCCCTTTGGGGTTTGAAGAAATAGATGGACTGCATGATACTTCCACGCAGAGCTGAAACCGACCGAACACGAGAACTGGTAAACCACTCGGCGGATATAAGCCTGCCCGAAATGACCTATAGAGTGTTGACGGGTACGTTAGACCACAAATAAAAGCAAAAGTTTACATGTCAAGCATAAAATAAAACAAACTCTATCTTGTTTATATATTCTAGAAAGGATTATTCATGTCCTTTGGAAGCAAGGAATACACCACAGAACTGGAAAACATGGAGTGCATAATTATGTTTTGTGGGCCAGACTAGCTAGTTTCGGCCAATTAGGCCTCATCAGTGACCCTCAAATAGTTTTAAAATTCCACAATGGAATCAATGATCTCAAAGGAAAAGAAAATATAAACTACACTATGATGTAGGTCAGACAGACTTTTTACGGCCGCCACACAGTCCCAGACACCAGCTGTTGTGACGTTAAATATGTTCTAGAAAGGGTTATCCTTTGGAAGCAAGGAATACACCACAGAACTGGTAAACATGGAGTGTATATGTTTTCTGGGCCAGACTAGCCTTTTGTGTTTAGAGCTCTGGAAAGTCCCTAGTGACTCGCGAATTTGTTTAAATCAGTTTGAGCCACTGAAAATGTTGCTGTAGCAGAACGTCTTTGCGCAGTGTGAATACCTTCGACATTAGGAAAACACGCCTATACAAATGCATTGTAAACTTTACCGCCGCAAAATAAAACGAAATTTTTAAGATGAAAAATCGTGATTTTGTTTCTTATTTCTGCTCAAAGGTGTGAGTGTGGGTACTCGTTAGAACCACTTCATCGAGGCGGTTCCAACGAGTACCCCCAATCTATATTTTAGAGCAGTATTAAGAAAAAATAAGGTTTACCCCTATTAACCCCAGTTTTACATAGTAAAACTGGGGTTCAATGGGGGTCAAAATTATATAGGCGTGTTTTCGCGATGCAGCTACCAATTTACCTGCAGCCTTGCCTACTTGTGGACCTGTTCCCTGCGGTCTGGTGGATGGAGGACCTGTTGAGCGCACTGAAACACTTTGAGGAGGCTGCCTTGAGCGTACAGAATTACTTTGAGGAGGACCTCTTGAGCGTACTGAAACATTTTGAGGTCCGGTAGCGTTTGATGAGGCACCTTGGGGACCTGATGATCCTGACTGAAAAGTCTGTGGTCCAGTGGGTTTGGACATCACTCTCTGTGGACCTGTTTCCTGTTTTCTATGGCTCATGGTTCATATGGCTTAATCACCTCTTTTTGTAGCCTTTGTAAATAATGAAGTGGTTACTGCAAGAACGTGGAAAAGTACATTTTGTTGACAAAAGAAATATTCTCGTATTTAGATGCATCATATGAAACCCAGCAATTATTTATTATTTGGTTATCAGTTATTGATCGGAGGTCATCCATATTAACATCAGGTCAACCAATATTAATCGGAGGTCAAGTGATATTAGGCTGAGGTCAAAAATCAATGATCGTGTTTTTTTAATTGTGTCAATTATTCAAACACAGCGCGCCTATATAGGCAATGGAAAACAACTGTGTTTTATTCTACAACAAATCACAGCTAGGAAGAGCGTGACAAGTGACGTCATTAAAAACTGCCAATTGATGATGTCACTAGTCGATTTCCTTGACGTTAGACGGTGTAACGTCATTTTCTCGCTTCGAAAACGTTAGAAAAGTATATAAATGCATGTGTTTCAGTCGACAATTTTAGCGGGATTTCTTCTAACAATGGCGACAAATTGTGAGATTTTGAAGGAAACAACAACATTATTGCCGATTTTCAGCTGTTAGAATCGAAATAGATCAGCTCTAGCCAGTGATTTGTTGGGTAATAAATCACAGTTTGTCGGTCAGTTGTAAGTAGACAAATCACTCGCGCTACGCGCTCGTGATTTGTCTACTTTACAACTGACCTCCAAACTGTGATTTATTACACAACTAATCACAGTTAGAGCTGATCTATTTCTTAAATAAAATTGCCATTAATCAAACAAGTTCGTATTGGCCTAGTTACAGGTCTTCGGTCAGCTTTATTGACCCTCGGCCTTCGACCTGAGGCAAATACAGCAGACATCGGACCTGTAATTGGGCCAATACGAAAAATACTTGATTGATAACATTAATATAAAGTGACGAAGCCACATTCTAGCACCAAACCCTTCAATTAGGCCTATACTAGTAATATGAAAGGCACAATATCGTTGGGTTAAAATCATTTGTCCGTTATGGGAGAAATAGACCCTTACCGTTTCGCAAGACAATGATAGGGCTGAATGCAAGTCTTTCTGCATGTCAGCGATCAGCAAAGCATCCCGTAGACACGTCCGTGAAATGAACACCCCTCTAAACCACACATTGTATAGAGAATACTGGGGTTTACGGGGGTATACATTATTTTTCCTTAGTTCTGCTCTAAGACCTAGGTTGTGAGTACACAATAGAAACGCCCAAACGAGGCTGTCCTAACGAGCACCCACAACCTATGTTTGTAGCCAAAAAAAAATATATATCACGGATATATTCATCAGAAAAGTAGCCATGATTTTGGATATGTTAAAAATGCTCTTTTTCACACGGGCGTGGAATCGCAATGGTCCTGGCCAGTATGTGCAGTGCCTTGGCTTGTCGCTTGTATGATAAAGTGTCATTTTCAAATGTGCTGACAACTGATCATGTGACGTAACCGTTAAGCAACGTCAGAGATACAAAATTGTCTTTATCGGTAACGTCGAATTAGCTAACATTATGCTGACGATTATTTATGGGATAATTGTATCCAAAATTGTCATTTGGGGCGGTAAATCTGCGGTTTTACGGTCGACCATCGAAGAACCGGACCAGTTAGCGCATGTGTGCATTCTGATCAGAGCCTTTGTTGTTATCATAGTCATAGTCCCTGATCTACTAATGATTTATTATAATAACGCACCCGTGCGACATAGTGCATTTTTTCACATCTACAAAATGTCTACTTTTCTGATGAAAACCCGTGTTATCTTTTCTATTTATACTGCAAACACAGGTTGTTACATGTAGTGCTCGTTCGAACCGCCTCATTTAGGCGGTTCAAACGAGTACCAACACCCTATGCCTTGGAGCAGATTTAAGACAAAATAATGTATGCCCCCGTAAACCCCATTGTTCTCTACATTAAGAAAACACGCCTATACAAATACATTGTTAACTTTATCGCCGAAAAAATGAAACTTTTATGATGAAAAATTGTGATATTTTTTCTTATTTCTGCTCGAAATTTAAATTGTGGGCACTCGTTAGAACCGCCTTATCGAGGCAGATCTAACGAGTACCCACAATCTTTATTTTAGAGCAGAAATAAAAAAAATAAGGTTTACCCCCGGAAAACACAGTTTTACTATATAAAAGTGGGCATCACGAAAACACGCCTATATAATTTGACCCCCTTGAACCCCACTTTTATATAGTAAAACTGGGGTTTCCGGGGGTATACCTTATTTTTCTTATTTCTGATCTAAAATATAGATTGTGGGTACTCGTTAGAACCGCCTTGATGAGGCGGTTCTAACGAGTGCCCACAATCTATATTTTGAGCAGAAATAAGAAAAATATCACAATTTTTCATCTTAAAAGTTTCATTTTTTCGGCGATAAAGGTGGCAATGTATTTGTACAGGCGTGTTTGCGTAATGGGGTTCAAGATTGTCAAAATTATATAGGCATGTTTTCGTGATGATATAGAGTTGGGTTCAGCGGAGGGTCATCATTTCACGCACTTGTTCACGTGATGCAAGGCACCATACTGGCTTGATGACATTAGGAAAACACGCCTATACAAATACATTTATAGAAATTTTAAACTGAAAAATTGTTGTATTTTTCTTATTTCTGCTGAGCAGAAATAAGCCTCTACAAGGCGGTTCTATCGAGTACCCACAATCTATGATTTTGAGCAGAAATAAGAAAAATAATGTATACCCCGGAAACCCCAGTTTTACTATATAAAAGTGGGGTTCAAGGGGGGGGGGGGTCAAAATTATATTTAATGCTTTATTTATTTAACGTGGATTCCTAACAGCCCAGGGGCCACTAGTAGGTCTCCTCACATACAACATATACAGACATTTATAAAGGACAATACATATTCCAACACAATGACAAGAAATAACATATAACATATAAAATATGTACATATTTACATCCGGTGAAAGGTTTTATGGTAGGACAAACACACGGTGTAGCGTTATGAGCAATGGCTCCATTGATGTGATCTGACCAGGAGAGAGTATCACTGATGGTGACCCCAAGATGTGTATGATGATTAAATTTCAATATTTTTTCACCGTTCAAAAATAGGTCTGGATGATTTGAGAGGTTACGTTTCCTTGATATGATCAAATACTCTGTCTTCATTGCGTTGAACTTAATAAGCCATTGTTTCCCGACAACACTCAATCGCTGGAGATCTCTATTCATTTTATCGTAAGACGAGATATCGGTTATTTTTTGCTGAACGGAAGTGTCATCAGCGAAGAGATTAATAAAACATTCCATATCATCGACAATGTCATCGATATAAATTAAAAATAGAAGGGGTCCCAGTATGGATCCCTGAGGGACACCAGCTTCTAGATGGCATATGCTTGAGTCCACCCCATTTAATACGACTTTCTGATAACGTTCAGATATATAGTCCTTGAGCCAATTTAAAAGATTGCCAACGACACCCATTTAATGTATTTTGAAAGCTAGCCCATCGTGCCATACTTTGTCGAAAGCTTTCGACACGTCTAGAAATACCATGCAAGTATCGTTTCCATCATTTATATCTTGATAAATTTGGTGAACTATTTTTAGTAAATGGTTTATGGTGGAATCATTTTTCTTAAAACCGGAGTTTTTTTCAGTAAGTAATCTATTTTCAATTAAGTATTCATATGGACGTTTATAAACTATTTTTTCAAGGACTTTTGACATGTTTGATAACAGAGATATCGGACGATAGTTTGTCTTGTCAGATTTGTTTCCCTTTTTATATACGGGACAAACATTTGCCTGCTTCCATATCCTGGGAAACACGCCTTCATTCAGAGATTTATTATATAAGGTTGTCAAAGGCGTGCAAAGTGAATCAGAACAGTTTTTAAGGATCCAATTTCCTATTCCATCCGGACCGGTTGATTTATGAACGTTTAGCTGGGATAATAAGCGATTTACCTCCAACTCCGTAGTTTCAATATTGCTAATACTCATATCCGTTTTAAACTGAAAGTCGGGCAGACTGGGTAAAAGTACAGTATGGTCATGTGAGGCAATAGAGGCAAAGTAGTCATTGAATATTTCAGCCTTGCCAGAGCCGTCGGGCACCAATATATCATTATTTAATAACGGTGGTATCGTGCGTTCAGATTTAGCGTCTAGGATTCGTTTCGAGAGTTTCCAAAAAGTTCTGATATCTAAGTTATGATCACTAAGGGAGTTAACAATTTTGGATTGAAAACGCTTTTGGGCATTTATTTTAGCCCTATTCGCTTCTCGACGGGCGACGTAAAAATTTAACTTGTCTTGAGCTAATAATGTTCCTTTATAACGCTTAAAGCAACGATCTATTTTACGTATGAGCAACCGAACCTCATTACACATCCAAGATTTATCTTTGGTATGTATAGTTACTTTTTTATTAATAATATGTTCTTCGCATGTTGACAAAATAATCGAGTTATTGAAGTTAACTATATCATCTAAGTTATCGTGAAGTGTGTACGGGACTCCCCATGGAGCAGAGGCCAAGGCCTCGTTCAGGGCATTTTTGTCGGCCGTTTTGTAATCCCAAACTGTTCGCCTAAAAGATTTTGGACGGTATGTTTGAACATTAAAGTCACAATGAACTGTGCAGTGATCCAAATTCGCAAGAGGGGGGCTTACTCCTGAACTAAAAACAAGGTGGGGACAGTCAGTTATGATTAAGTCCAATATCACCGGCTCATTACTAAAATACCGAGTCGGCTCATTTATAATCTGAGATAAGTTATTTTGCATGAAAACATTAGAAAGTTTGTTTCCCACTTCACTTTGTGAATGTGGTAGATTCCAGTCAATGCTCTTATCATTAAAGTCCCCCATGAGCACAATAAGGTCTGGGCTTGCTAGTTTTACGTTTCCAATCGAGTTTTCTAATGACGTGAGAAATATATTTTGGACATCCCTGGTTTGGCCTGGAGGTCGGTAACATACCCCAACAAATATTATTTTGTGATTTGTCCTAATCTCCAACCAAAGTAGTTCAATATCGTTCGAAGAGAGATCAAGACGTGGTATACATTGCAAGCTATTCGAGATGAAAAAGCCAACACCCCCACCCCTATTATTGTTACCACGATCCTTTCGATAAAAAGTATAGTTCTCAATATATAGATCAAGATCGTCACTCGATGTAGCCGAAGTGAGCCAGGTCTCAGTCACTCCAATCACACTAAACTCGTATTGATTACACAAAGTATGCCGAATTTCGTCCATCTTATCTTGGTTGCTTTTTGAGTCCGGGTTATAAGCTAGAATACTACGAGTGTTGATATGACAACACGTTAACTTTTTATTTGTGCTTGACATTTATCGAAGTAATAATAATAATAATAATAATAATAATAATAATAATAATAATAATAATAATAATAAATAGAGCTGACCATTTGTGTGGACTTCCATCAAAACGAACCGTTGCAGGCGCCGATAGTTACGAAGTAAGTTTGATGACAGAAGGGAGAAGACGGAAAAATAAATTAAGAGAAAAGAAGGGGATAGTAGACAGAACAGAAAAGATAACAGCATAACGCCAGACATAACACATAAATTTCGTGAATGTCGGGAATTTTTAAGTCACCTATGACAAATAGGATTTTTGTATTGATGTCTACCAAGTACAGTCCAACTTCAATGGTCTTACACCTTTGGGACCTCGAAAATCTGTTCGAAACAGGGGTAATTCGAGCCACTGAGGGTCACTGCCAGGAGGAATAACGAAATATTTTGACATTTTTTCGGTGTACTATAGAAAATGTATGCTGTGTGTGCTCAATAGGATTGCCTCATCGAGGCGATTCCAACGAGAACACACGTCAAACATTTGCAAGAAACATGACAAAAATCTCCTCAATTATCCCCACTATTCCCTACGTAGAAGTTTCCCTAGAGGCCCAAGAAAGGAATCGACTCAGCTATGGTAAACGAGCCATCGGTGTCCGAGCCATCGAAGTTCCGCTGTATACTGTAAAAGAACGTCTTAATATACGCCTAGCCATGTCCATATAAGAAAACAGACTGACCAGAGTTAGCATCGTGTTAACAAGTCTGTATATAGAACACCCCTACATGCCCCACATTACATGGCAAAAGAGAAGAAGAGACTGGGGTTTACATGGGTAAACTGTATTTTTGATTCCGTTCCAAGACAAGGACCGCGGGTATCCGCTCGAGCCGCCTCGATGAGGCGACTCTAACGAACACACACAGCCTGTTAAGAATATCATATTTTCATCAGAAACAAGAGCGTTTTAGAAAACGAGTGCCATGTCACACACGTGTGTTACCACTGTATTTTTGATTCCGTTCCAAGACAAGGACCGCGGGTATCCGTTCGAGCTGCCTCGATGAGGCGGCTCTAGCGAACACACACAGCCTGTTAAGAATATCATATTTTCATCAGAAACAAGAGTGTTTTGGAAAAGGAGAGCCCTGTCACACTCGTGTGTTACCATGGCACCAGTCGAATAAGCAATTGAAGTGCAGCTTTATCACTTAACAGTAAGGATCAGTTGTTTTAATTTTCTATCACTTAACATGTTTCAGAGCAAAGCCTGCTCGGGAGTCACGTCAAGCTAACCCATGAATTCAGTTATTTAATCGTATGAAAACTATGAATGTATGTGTCCAGCTACTCAACGGAGCCAAAACCTTGCCTGATCAACAACCTGTTGCCCCTTGTGAGGGAACAGCGAAAACTCAGGTTAGACTGTGCAGATGCGCGAAACAGTCCGAATCTACGCTGCTCGCATACAAACTAGCGTTCTGCATGACTCAGTCCATATGCAAACCAAGCGCAAATTATACGCCAAAAGTACATCAATTCGATCCAGCGATCCTACATCTCCTTGGCTGAAGTTTGCCTTAAAAAAACACTATTTGTCAGCAAACATCGGAGGCCCTGGCGAGGCAGCGCGGATGCGCAGGCTCGCCTGAACCTTCGCTGACTGCATACTATAAATTAGCGATTTCTTCATGACACGGTTCATATATAAGTCGTGTGTATCTAATGATGGTTCAAAGAACCCTGCCTAACGTTATGCGCATACACAAAAGTCCAGTGGTTCTGTGACAGGCAATCGCGTCACACGGGACTCGCAGCTGTCATTACTTATGTAAATAAATTACCGCACCCGCCCAACGCATTAGGACACCTCAACCCCGTACCATACTTGTTCCAAAATTTGTTTAAGTACAATTTACTATCAAACGTTGTGTCTGAGAACAACGGAGTGAGTGGACATGCACAGTAGTCCCCGATGAGACGCCTCGTTCGGGTCTACGCCGCTTGCTCAGACCTGTCTGTACGAATACACATGGCAAATACAGCAACAACAGACTATCATTACTCATGGCAGCGAATTGCCGCACCTGACCAACACCTTCGGACACCTCACCCCTGCCATACTTATTATAACATTTGTACAAATACAATTTACTACCATAAGTTGTGTTAAGAACTGCGGGACTGGAGACCCCCACGGGGCGCCTCAACTGTGTCTACATTGTTTGCTCAGGTCTGTCTGTCCTCTTTCAAAATTATATAGGCGTGTTTTGTGATGCCCGGAAGATTTTATAGGTCTTATTACATCGTCACAGTCACAAATCGTACCGCCGAAAACAAAATAATATAGAGGAACTTACATGAGTGTTCATGTATTATTGAATTTGTTAAACGAGTTGAGGAAAAGGGATAAAATGCGAGGCTTTGCCGAGCATTATATCCCTTTTCCTCAACGAGTTTAATAAATTCAATAATACATGAGCACGAATGCAAGATTCTATTTATCATATGACATTTTAAACACATTTTATTCACGATTGTTTACAAAAATGTCAATATTGCGCTGTTAGTAAACGTGACGTCGTTAAGGACGTCGTACATGTAACGTTACGGGACGTATCTAGCTAATTTGCATATTTAATCCACAAGTGGATTATTGAAAATATTACATGGCGTTATTACACTCTCAGACGCGACGTCATGTGATAAAAATAAATAAACATATAGATAAAGATACCATAACGAAAACACGCCTATATAATTTTGAACCCCTTGAACCCCACTTTTATATAGTAAAACTTGGGTTTTCGGGGGTATACTTTATTTTTCTTATTTCTGCTCTAAAATATAGATTGTGGGTACTCGTTCTAACGAGTGACAACAATCTACATTTTGAGCAGAAATAAGAAAAATATCACAATTTTTCATCATATTTTTTTTTTTTTTTTTTTTTTTTGGCGATATAGGTGGCAATGTATTTGAATAGGCGTGTTTGCAAAATGGAATATGTACCTGTCCTTTATATTCCTAACAAACAGGTCGAACTACCCCGAAAACTATCTCAAAGGCATATTTTTATTCATTTTTATCGATTTTTCGTCTTAAGAGTAGTAAAATATTACCACCAAACAATGATTGACCGTTGATCATCGCACTTTATTGACCAAGTTCATTTTTATATACATATACACGCACATAATTATTTCAAGGACATGATAATTATAAATAACGGGATTTCATTTTAAATTTTGAGGTACAGTCAATCCTTTTTAAACCGACATTCGTTATAACGACAAAACTCGTTATAACGGTAATTTGAATTGAAAGAATACTTAGCAAAAGGCTTAGCCTCGGTTCAGAGCAGTGTGGGCTTCCCTCGGGTTGGAAATGCACATTTCATGTCCATAGTCATGAAAGGGTCACGTAATATAATACTCCAAGAAACAAATGTTATAGATATTTGTTAGAATCGCCTGAATCGCCTCAAGCGATTCTAACAAATGTTTATAACATTTGTTTCTTGGAATAATAATGGAGAAAAAGGACTTTTATTACCATACTTCTAACTGGGATTCTTTATAACGACAAATTCTTTATAACGGCACAAGAATAAGGGACAAATACTGTCGTTATAACGAGGGTCCTGTTAGTACATCGTTTGAAAATGTCATGTTTGATTTTTGTTTGATTTGAGGTTAAACGTCCCCATCCACACAGTAAAGGTCATTTTGGAGATGTTCGTTACGAAAACACGCCTATACAAATACCTTGCGACTTATATCGCCGAAAAAAAGGAAATTTTAAGATGAAAAATTGTGAAATTTTTCTAATTTCTACACAAAATATAGATTTTGGGTACTTGTTAGATTCTAACGAGTACCCACAATCTATATTTTAGAGCAAAAATAAGAAAAACTAGGTTTACCCCTGTAAACCCCAGTTTTACTATATAAAAGTGGGGTTCAAGGGGGTCAAAATTATACAGGCGCGTTTTCTTGATGGCTTTCAATTTTGCAGGACTTTTACCCGACATTAAGATGAAATTACATCTCATGCCCTGCCGCCCAATGAAACCCATAGGGATTATAAGCACTGGCGATCCAACTCACACCTCTTCACCTGGGCACGCTTAGATGCACTGGGGGGCTGCGAAAATGACATGGTTTTGTTGTTTAACTCTTATCCTGCTGATAATATTAATTAGGGCAACACCCATTACCAGCTTTCAGCCAATCATATAACTTGAGATAGCATATTCATTCAATTCACACACTGCACAACAAACAATGTAGATTCTGATCTGATGGCATCTACACTGTTTGCAAAATTAGGCCCCGGGGTTGTCGTGAACAGCAGGATAGAGGTTAAGGATTTTAAGGTGTTGAGTAAATACAAGAGGGCACATAAGACCTCCAGTTAACCCATTGCATGCGGGAAACCCTTGCAGGGGTACCTTGGCAAACTTTGCAGGCCCAAATCAGACATCGCAGTAAGCGGCGTCTGCTCAGGGCCTGCATGTTTGCTAACATGATTTTCCATTAGAAACCGAATTCAAACGAAAAAAAGGCATATCATCCCTTATATAACTAATGGACTTGTCCTACTTTATAGCAATGGAAGAGTCCACTACCATGTGGGCCCCGTCAAGCGATTTTAGTACTTATCGCATATGCAAGCAGCGAAGGTTCTGGCGAGCCTGCGCATCCGCGCAGTCTCGCCAGAACCTTCGCCGCACGCTCATACAAGCAGTGAATCAAGAGGAACCTTCAGACAGAAAGCCATATCCCTGGCCCCTCTGAATGGCTGGGCATGCACAGTTAAAATTTGTCATGACGGAATGCTCGAAGACACAAATTCGCTTGGCGGGGCTCATATAATGGGTTAATAACCACTTTGTAAATGATCAAAGCACAATAAGAAACCCATGTAACGAACATCCTTACATGTCATTAGGGTTGTGCACATCAATGATCAAGAATCGATACAATTAACCCGTAGCTACCATCAGAGACACCAAACCCATGTAACGAACATCCTTACATGTTATTAGGGTTGTGCACATCACGTGAACAAAACTGAAGTGAAGGCAATGATCAGGAATCGATACAATTAACCCACAGCTACCAACAGAGACACCGAACCCATGTAACGAAAATCCTTACATGTTAGTAGGGCTGTGCACATCACGTCAACAAAACTGAAGTGAAGGCAATGATCAGGAATCAATACAATTAACCCACAGCTCCCATCCGAGACACCAAAGGGAAAGAAGCAGAGACATGAGACAAACAGGCCCTAATGGAAACATGAATAGCAAAAAGCCAAAAGGACAGCTACTTTCCCACAAAATGGCCAATTGGCTGTTCAAAACAAAATAATATAAGCGATATAGTCAAAACGCAGTGAGACGTAGTTCACTTTTAATTTTGGACTAGTCCGCGTTTTAGGTAAATCGCCTTCAGTTGAGATTTTATATTGGGCGATATAGTTTTACTGAGGATCGTACTACATCATATTAACCACTTGGCTACGAATTCCACTTAATGGGATTATCAAAAAACTTATTTATAATTTTAAAATCCTGCGAAAAAAGAAATCCGAAACCTGCTTCCACTAAAACATTGAATAGTCTTATCACGCTTGAACGATGAACTCTCAAAGGTCGTTGATAAACTATACACACGCTCAAAGACAAACGATAAAAAAATAACCCGTGACAGAAGAACCGCCTTGGAACGGTCAGTGAAGCGAATTCCACTGTGGGGCTTAAATCGATTTTACGTGGCCAAAATCCTGCCCCTTACTTCCGTGAAATTAACAACCCTCTGAACCCCACTATATATAAAGAAAACTGGGCTTTATGGAGGTTCACACTATTTTCTTATTTCTCGTCCAATACATAGACCCGCCCCCACCCATCGGGGCTTGAAGAAATAGATGGGCTGCATGATGCTTCCGCGCAGAGCTAAAACCGACCGCACACGAGTACTGGTAAACTGCTTAGAGGATCTAAGCCTCCCGTGGCAAAGCGGTGCGAGTCGGACGGTCCATGCTTATAACCCCTATTGGTTTCATTGGGCGACAGGGCTTGAGATGGCATTTCATCTCAATGTCGGGTAAAATTCCCACAGCATTGGAAGCGACGTCTCCAAAATGACCTATACGGTGTTGACGGGGACGTTAAACCTCGAACCAAACAAACAAAACCAATACATAGATTGTCGGCGCTCGTTAGAACCGCCTCACTGATGCAGTCATAACGAGCACCCACAATTTATCAGTACATATATTGTGGGTACTCGTTAGAACCGTTTCATTAAGGCGGTTCTAACGGGCACCCACAACCTATGTTTGATGTTTGTTTGAACTGAGGTTTAACGTCGCCATCAACACTATTTAGGTCATTGTGGTGACGCTGCTTTCAATTTTGTGGGAGTTTTACATGACATTGAGATGTATGTTTGCAGTAAAAATAAGAAAAATAACAAATATTTTCATAAGAAAAGTAGCCATTTTGGAGATGTGAAATGTGCGAAATGTCGCACGGATGTGATCTCGTAATGAAACGAAAAGGGACCCCGACCATGTGCGCCGAGAGCAGACTCAACTTAGCCTGCGTACATGCACCCGCTCAAGTATTGTACAAGGCCTTCTCAGTCAATTCCATCACGACTAAAAATCTTCCGTGTTACATGTACATAGTGCATTAATTATATATCTAAAAATGGTTACTTTTCTGAGGACATTTTGTGATATTCATTAGGAAAACATGGCCGTGTGAAATAATGGCGTCCAACATGGTGTCAGAAGTTACATATATTAGATAAAAATGATAACATCTTACTAATTTCTGCTTTCGGCATAGATTGTGGGTGCTCGTTAGAACCGCCTCACTGAGGCGGTTCTAACGAGTACCCACAATCTATGGTTTGGAGCAAAAATAAGGCAGATAATGTTTACCCCCTTACACCCCACTTTTCCCTATATAAAATGGGGTTTAGAGGGGTCTTCGTTTCACGGACTTGTTATCGTGATGTTCCATATTTATACCCAAAACATGTAATGTGGGTTCTTGTCAGAACCGCCTCAAAGAGGCAGTTCAAATGAAAACCCACAACTTATGTCTTGGAAAGATATAAGTAAAATAATACAAACATGTAACCCTGTAAACTGTTCAAAGTCGGTGTTTTCACAATTTAAATTGGGGTTTAGCGGGTTCTTAATTTCGTGTACCCCGGTATTTGTTTTAATCTGAGTTAGGACCTCGGGGGCCCAGTAAACTGATAGAAAGATAAACATATGTTGTTTTCCACTTTTGTCATTTTTCTTG
Organism: Lucinisca nassula; assembly: GCA_963580285.1. Taxonomy (NCBI): domain Eukaryota; kingdom Metazoa; phylum Mollusca; class Bivalvia; order Lucinida; family Lucinidae; genus Lucinisca; species Lucinisca nassula. The sequence goes on from OY757012.1 coordinate 26,913,999, forward strand.
TGGCAATTTACAATCTGTACGCCTGCTTAACAGATCAACGGGCGTGGGTGCCTGCCATCTTTAGACAGCCATCAAGAAAACGCGCATATATAATTCTGACCCCCTTGAATCCCACTTTTATATAGCAAAAACTGGTGTTTGCAGAGGCAAACCTCATTGTTTCTTATTTCTGGTCGGAACTACAGATTATGATTACGAAAGCACGCCTATTCAAATACAATACAAAATTTACCCCAAAAAAAGAAAATTTTCAGAAGAAAATTCACGATATTCTTATTTCCACTCAAAATATAGATTGTGGGTACTCGCTAGAACCGCCTCATCGAGGCGATTCTAACGAGCAACAACACTGTATATTTTACCCCTGTAAACCCCAGTTATACTTATAAAAGTTGGGTTCAAAGGGGTCAGAATCATATAGGTGTGTTTTAGTGATGGGATACTCGTTAGAACGTGTACCCAAGATATATATTTTGAGCAGAAATAAGGAAAATATCATGACTTTTATAATGAAAATTTTCTTATTTTTCGACGATGAAATTTACAGTGTACAGCAGAACTTCGATAGCTCGAACACCGATGGCTCGTTTACCATGGCTGAGTCGAACCCGTTCTTGAGTCCCTAGGGAATTTCTTTACATAAGAAATGGGGAGGGTAAGATTTAGGATATTTTGGTGTTTTATCTTGAAAATGCATGCTGTGTATACTCATTAGAATCGCCTCGATGAGGCGATTCTAATGAGTACACACAGCATACATTTTTCAATACAGAACACCGAAAAGATGTCCAAAAGTATTTCGTTATGCCCTCTGGCGTAGCATTCAGTGGCTCGAACTACCCCTTTCTCGAACAGATTTGCATGGCCCCAAATGTGTTCGAGCCATTGAAGTTCGACTGTGCTTGTTTGGGTGTGTTTTCGTAATGAATAATTTTTAAACCAGAGTCGAATGCCAGAAACCATGGAAGAAAATGTCAGTCTCGACGAAGAGCTCCATAAGCACCTGTGCTTTTTCTTTTCGAGCCAAGTGATTTTCTTTTGCTCCACCTTTCAGTTAGTAATGGTCATTTAACTGTCAAGTCTGCGCGTTGCAGAGTGAGTGAGTGTTTGAGTTTTACGTCCCACCAACAGCTAAGGTCATACGGAGACGGGACCTCGGTTTAAAGACAAATCCGAAAGTCTGGAGAAGCCCGGGATCGATAATGCGATCCCTGGTTTACAAGGCGAGTAGCGTAACCACTCGACCACGGAGGCTTCTACGGAATGGAAATAATGTAAAATGAAAGCATAACCACTGCACTACTAAGGCTTCTATTGCGCGTTGCAGAAGACGTAAGCAAAATGCAACAACTCAGTTGACATAGTGCATTTTTTTTTTCAGACCTAAATTGGGTTATTTTTTCTGACGAAAATTTGTGACATTTTCCTTATAGTCCAAACGTATAGGTTGTAGGTGCTCGTTAGAACCGTAATCCCGGGCTTCTCCAGACTTTCGGATGAATCTTGAAACCGAGGTCCCGTCTCCGTATGTCCTTAGCTGTTGGTGGGGCTTAAAACTCACACACTCAACTCACTCACTCGTTAGAACCGCCTCATTGAGGTTCTTACGAGTATCCACAGTCTATGTATTGGAATAGAAATAAGAAAAATATATATACCACTGTAGACTCCATTTTTCTCTATTCGCCATATTTGCATTATTTGCTGGCTCCAAGCTTGCAAATTGTCGATATTGGAAAAACAGGAAACCAGACCCCCTGACCTTTCAAGGTCAGGGGGGTCTGGTTCCCTGTTTTTACAAAACTAAAAACCCTGAGACTAGGAACCAGCAGATAATGCAAATAAGGTGAATATAAAGTGGGGTTTAGAGGGTTGTTCATTTCAAGGATTTGTTAACCTGATGAAAATCAACGTTGTAGGTAGGTAGGAAGTTAGGTAGATAGATTTTGTTTGTTTGATTTAACGTCCCCGTCATCACGGTACAGGTCATTTTAGAGACGTTGCTTTCATTTTTGTGTGACTTATGCCCGACATTGAGATGAAATGGCATCTCAAGCCCTGTCGCCCTATGAAACCTATAGGGTTTATAAGCATGAACGGTCCGACTCCGACCGCTATGCCTCGGCAGGCTTAGAGCCTCTATGCGGTTTACCAGTACTCATGTGCGGTCGGTTTCAGCTCTGCGCGGAGACATCATGCAGCCCATATATTTCTTGAAGCCCCGATTGGCGGGTGCGATAGGTAGGTAGAGTGGAGGTATGCATGTAGTAGGTTTATCACGAAAACAAGCCTGTTCAAATATATTGACAAGCGAAGACGCAGAGGTCTTCTGAAGGTTCTACTGTGGCCCGGCAATTATTTTTTTATTAATCTGAGTTAGGACCTCGGGAGACCAGTAAACTGATGGAATGATAAACATGTGTGTTTTACACTTTTTTCATGTTTCCCTTTGGCAATTTACAATCTATACGGCTGCTTATCTCTAAACGCACAACCGATCAACGGGCGTGAGTGCAAAAGCTTAGACAGGAATGTTTTGTAAGCCAAAATCAATCGCCAGAAAAAAAAAAAAAAAAAAAAAAAAACCAGGAAGAAAATCTCAGTATATACGAAGAGCCCCATAAACACGTGTACTTTATGTTATTGGGCCGACTGGGGTCCAGCTGTTGGTTTTCTTTTGCTCCACCAGTTCAGTTATTTCATGCTGTCGAGTCCTCGTCGTTTTTTTTTTTTCTCTCTGTGGTCGTTTCTTTTTTATGGCGCGCTGATGAGTAAGAAATCTTTCACGTGGAGGGCTCTGGTGCAGGGGTAAAGCATCCGATTTGAAATCGAGAGGTAGCCGGTTCGATCCCCGCGAGCACCACGTGTTGTTTCCCTTGAGCAAGAGACTTTATCCTGGTTGCTTAGTACTGGTTCCTACCGAAAAGAGGGCCACATGGATGATTTGTACTAGTTTACTAAATACAGAAGAACTTTGATGGCTCGAACACCGATGACTCGTTTCCCATGGCTGAGCCGAACCCGTTCTTGTGCCCCTAGGCAAATCCTCTACATAAGAATTAGCGGGGGATAACTTCGTATTAGATCTTGTAAAGTTTGCTGTGTGTATTTATTAGAATCGTCTGTCATACATTTTCATACAACACCGAAAAGATGTCAAAAGTTAATCTCTTATGCCTGCTAGAGAAACCCTCAGTGGCTCGAAGTACCGCTGTCTCGAACCTAAATGACAAGTAAACCATTGAGGCGGTTCTAACGAGTACCAAAAATCTATGTCTAGGAGCAGAAGTAACATCACAAAAACACGCCTATATAAATTTTACCCCCTCGAACCACACTTTTATATAGTAAAACTGGGGTTTGCAGGGGTGAATCTTTTTTCTTATTTCTGCTCTAAAATATAGATTTTGGGTATTCGTTAGAACCGCCTAGATGAGGCGGTTCTAACGAGTACCCACAATCTATATTTTGAGCAGAAATAAGAAAAATATCACACTTTTTCATCTTAAAATTTTCATTTTATCTTCGATAAAGGATACAATGTATTTGTATAGGCGTGTTTTCGTAATAAGAAAACAAATACCGCGTAAACCCCAGTATTCTCTATATGAAGTGGGGTTTAGGGGTGTTCATTTTACGGACTTGTTCACATGATGATGAGTTTGATGGATCACATAACATAAATATCCTGAATCACAACACAAAGTCGTGCTTGTGAGATTAGCAGCCGTGAAAAAATGGAGATGCATATATTAATGTTCTTACAATCTCGAGCTCAGATTAAAAAACGTTACTTGGAATTCGATGTACTGTTAGGTCGCTAAAGTACGGAACCCGGGAAGGGACACGCAATTTTATTTTTAACTTCTTGTGCGAACAAGATATTATGTTGTCGGCACAAGATCCATTTTGTGTCGACAAGATAATATGTTGTGGGCACAAGATAATATCTTGTGCGCGCAAGATATGTTGTGCGAAAAGATAACATCTTGTGCGCACAAAATATTATGTTGTGCTAACAAGATAATACGTTGTGCGCACAAGATACATTTTGTTTGCTAGCATGGACGGACCGACTCGCACCGCTATGCATGGGCAGACTTAGATCCTCTAAGCGGTTTACCAGTACTCGTGTGCGGTCGGTTAAGCTCTGCGTGGAAGCATCATGCAGTCCATCTATTTCTTCAAGCCCCGATGGGCGGGGGCCATGATACATGTTGTGCAAACTAGATAATATCTTGTGCGCACAAGCTTTTATGTTGTCCGCACAAGATATATGTTGCGCAAACAAGATAATATCTTGTGCGCACAAGATAATATCTTGTATGCACAAGATATTATCTTGTTCGCACAACACATTAAAAAGAAAATGCATGTACCTTCCCGGGTTCTGTACTAAAGCCTTGAAGAGCCGAGGAAACTTTCTATTACTTCTCAGAGAACATGATGTTTGACATTCCATATGAATCATTTGCCAAACAAACGATTCACAGACACATTATATAATGTCAACTCGTATTTTCTCGGAAAAATAAGCACAAATACGAATGTGATCGGGCAAATTTTACCCCTAATAAAGCAAATAAAACTGAAAGCTAATTTACATGTATCAACATACTGCAAGGAAACATTACTTATAATATAGTTTATCAACGACCTTTGAGAGTTCAACGTTCAAGCGTGATAAGACTATTCCATGTTTTAGGGGAAGCAGGTTTCGGATTTCTTTTTTTCACAGGATTTTAAAATTATAAATAAGTTTTTGATAATGCCATTATGTGGAGTTCGTGGCCAAGTGGTTAATATGATGTAGTCCGATCCTCAGTAAACCTATATCGCCCAATATAAAATCCCAACTGAAGACGATTTACCTAAAACGCGGACTAGTCCAAAATTAAAAGTGCATTCACGTCTCACTGCGTTTTGAAAGACTATAATGGTTCGAGTAAACAACGTACAACCATGTCCGTCTGATAACGAGCAGTTTTAAAACATTTTGTGATACACGAAGCTTTATACATACATCACGAAAACACGTCTGTATAATTTTGACCCCTTTAACCCTACTTTTATACAGTAAAAAATGGGCTCTAACATATAGATTGTGGGTACTAGTTAGAACCGCCTCATCGAGGCGGTTCTCACGAGTACCAACAATCTATATTTTGAGCAGAAACAAGAAAAAAATATCATAATTTTTCATCTTAAAATTTTAGTTTTTCAGGTTAACACTTTATTTGTATGGGCGTGTTTTCATAATGGAGACTCGCGAAGCTGTGTATTTCTCCAGATATGTTAGTTCATTGTAGGAAAACATGACAACCAACAATCTATCGAATATTGCGAATAAAGGTTGTTCTTGGAAAACTGTCGATTTGACATAAACTTGCAGCTGATATTCCACAAGCAAGGTATTTCGGCCCCATCGGGGCTTGAAGAACTATATGGGCTGCATGATGCTTCCACGCAGAGCTGAAACCGACCCGCACACGAGTACTGGTAAACCGCTTAGAGGATCTAAGCATGCCAACGCAAAGTCGGCCTGTCCATGCTTATAAACCCTAATGGTTTCATTGGGCGGCAGGGCTTGAGATATCGTTTCATCGCAATTTCGGGTAAAAGCTCCACAAAATTGGTAGGAACGTCTCCAAAATGACCTTTACAGTGTTGACGGGGACGTTAAACCTCAAAACAAATAAATCAAACAAACAAGTAAGGTACAGTAAAATTCCTTTATTAAGACCACCTTTGGGACTGTTCAAAGGTGGTCTTTAAGACTACTTTTGGACAGTCCCAAAGGTGGTCTTCCACTAGAGCATACTGGTGCAGAAAACACAATGAAAATTAAACTGAAACCTTCTAAAAATGTTTTTAAGGCATAATTTGTCTTGATTTTAGGTGGTCTTAAGAGCGGAATTTGACTGTATTTTGTGATATCCTGTTTGGTTTCCAAAAGACTATAAGACGTTCCTATGAAAAGGGCAACCTTTCATTGCGCAAACACGCCTATACAAATACATTATCACCTATATCGCCAAAAAAAAAATGAAAATTTTAAGATGAAAATTTGTGCTATTTTTCTTATTTCTGCTCAAAATATAGAATGGGGCACTCGCTAGAACCGCCTCATCGAGGCGGTTCTAACGAGTGCCCACAATCTATATTTTAGAACAGAAATAAGAAAAATAAGGTATACCCCCGGAAACCCCAGTTTTACTATATAAAAGTGGAGTTCAAGGGGGTCAAAATTATATAGGCGTGTTTTCGTGATGATAGGAAAATTATTCCTGGGGAGCAAAGAAAATTTTAAGAGACGGCCCATGTAACAAACAAGACAACCATAGTTTTGAAAGAGACGTTATGATGGAAGTGTATACATATGCTCAACAAAATGAAGTGAACAATTCTGACCCAGTGGTAACTGCTATAGCCATAACGAGAGCATGCCTATACAAATGCATTGTAAAATTTTCGCCGAAAAAAAAAAAAAAACAACAAAAAAAAAAAAAAAAACACGAACATTTTAAGATGAAAAATTGTGATATTTTTCTTAGTTCTGCTTAAACTCTTAAACTTATCGAGGCGGTTCTAACGAACACGACAATCTATGTTGTTAAGCAGAAATAAGAATAATAATATACCAGTTTTACTATATAAATGTAGGGTTCAAGGGAGTCAAAACTATATAGGTGCATTTTTCGTGCATTTTTCAAAGAACCATATTTTTCGCTCTTTTTTACTTTCCTGTCACGAAAACACATTATTATTATTTTGACCAACCTTGAACACCACTTAAAGAACCCCGCCCATCGGGGCTTGAAGAAATATATGGGCTGTATGGTGCTTCCACGCAGAGCTGAAACAGACCCGCACATGAGTATGGGTAAACCGCGTAGAGGATCTAAGCCTGGCCAGGCAAAGCAGTGCGATTCGGTCCGTCCATGCTTATAAACCCTATTGGTTTCATTGGGCGGCAGGGCTTGGGATGTCATTTCATCTCAGTGTTGGGTAAAAGTCCCACACAATTGGAAGCAACGTCTACAAAATGACCTTTACGGTGTTGACGGGGACGTTAAACCTCAAATCAAACAAATCAACCTCACTTAATAATAGAAAAAAACTGTGATTTACATGGGTACACATTCCCTGTTCTTATTTCTGTCATAAAATAGTTAGAACCGCCTCACAATCAATGTTTTGAGCAGAGATATAATAATAAAAAAATATCAGAATGTTTTAACCCTTATCTTGCTGTTCACGACAACCCCATAGCTTTGAAAACAGTGTAGATCCAGATCAGACGGCTTCTGAAGAAGCCATCTGATCAGGATCTACACTGTTTGACATTCAGTTTATGCATTTGTAGGAATAAATTACATCAAGTAATCTGATTGGTTCAACGTCAGAGATGGGTGGGGCTAAAATGAATATTCAGCAAGAGAAAGGTTAAAATACATGTATATTTGAATAGGCGTGTTTTCGTATTGATTTAAATTTCGTATTCTCAGCGGTAACTGTAACGATTCTGATATAGTCCACACAGAATTCGAAACATCCAAGGGCGTATATATTTCAACAATTATATAGAGATTTCAAACGTGATTAATTAAGGATACACACAGAGCTACCACAATGAACATTAAATTTTCTGAAGCAGAGACGCTGGAAACAGCACGCAGAATTCGAAACATCTTCCCGGTTATAATAATGGTGTTAGGCGTTCCTGGGAACGTGCTGTCAATTATTGTTCTTTACAGACTCAGACAATTTCAACAGTCGCTTTACCTGATATGCCTAGCCATCGCAGACCTTGTTTTTCTAGGCCATGGGGTCATGTTTGACTGGATTGCATACACATTCGTTAATAATCCTTTCGTAAGATCTGAAATTTTCTGCAGAATTCATTTATTTAGTTATTTTTCTTGTCTTCAAGTGTCTTCTTGGATGCAAGTACTTTTGACTATAGAACGTGTATGTAGTGTAAAATATCCTCATAAAGTTCGAACTCTGTTTTCCAGATTCAGTACTGGTGTATCTGTTCTTGTTACTTTGACCGTTATCGGAGGAGCAAATAGCTTTTTACTTTTTTCACCGGCTAACAAGAGTTCAACCTATTTAGACTGTTATGATGTAGTGGTTTACCATTCCAGATGGCATGATTTTTACCAGTATATATGGCCATGGATCGACATTAACATCGGCTTTACCGCGCCGTGCATAGTGCTTGTGACTGGCAACATAGTTATCGTGCATCACCTTCGGCGAAAGTCTAAAATTACAAAGAGCCTTAATTCCGGAATGAACATCCGAGCTCACAAAGTTTCAGTTGTAACCAAAAGAGTGATAATGCTAAATACCGTTTATATTGTTTGCATTACACCGGCTGTTATTTACGACATTGGTTGGTCGGTGGAATGGTGGCCGGAAACAGAACCAATCAGTACTGTCTGGAACATGTTGATGATTGTGAATAACGCTGTTAATTTCTTTCTTTATATCTTGCTGGGCTCCAGGTTTAGAGATGAATTATGGAAGGTGATACGAAGTTGCCTACAATGCTGCAGAAATAGGAATTGCAGAAACCAAAATTCTTCACAATTAAGGACGGAAACACCCATTTCGTCAATTCAGGCTTCGGTTTCGACATAATTGCACACCATGACGTCAACAAGTCCGTGAAACGAACACCCCTCTAAACCCCGCTTTTTATAGAGAAAACTGGGGTTTACAGGGTTATTCACTATTTTGCTTATTTCTGCTCAAAGACATAGGTTGTGGGTACTCGTTAGAACCGCCTCAATGAGGCGGTTCTAACGAGCACTCACAACCTATGTTATGAATTAAAATAAGAAAGAAATCACAATTTTTCATCGGAAATGTAGCCATTTTGGGGAAAAGAAAGAATGAATTATGTCACACGGGTGTGCTATCGTAATGACACATACACGCACGCACGCACGCACGCATGTACGTACGTACGCAGGCATGCCTGCGCATGCAATAACCTTTACAAAGAATCGCTTGGTTGTACTTCATGGATTGACACATTGTCACACGAAAATATATACGAACCCCACTTTTATTGGCATTGGATCAACTTACCGTTTATTCGATTGATAGAAGAAAAAATAAATAAAACAGTGAAATGTTATCTATAATACCTGAAACATTCAAATAACGAGATTAAAGCATAAAGGATGCAACAGAACTGTGTTTCAAGTATGAGTGTAGTTATTTTGACAGTCTTATGATGTGGGGGGCGATGGTCCCAGTGTGATTAGAAGAGGATGAAATAGTCTTACTGCAAAATTTCTATTTTGTACAGGAAACCCAAATCGGGTAACTGGCAAACAGTGCAGATCCAGATCAAATGCCGCCTCCTGGTCCTACGCTGTTTGCAAATAATTTACTATTTTCAAAATTAATTTTGAAGCACACAAAACCTGGCATCCTACATTTTGAAATGATTTTGTGCTCATATAATGTAGCAGATTCCATTCAGTACAAAATGGGTTAAAAGTACCCAGCTAATAGAAAATATTGCAGAGTTCAATTATATTCTGTAGACCTATCTAAAAATAGCGGGTGATGGTAAAGCAGTGCAGGTCCAGAACAAATGTCACTTTCTGTGGCATATGATCGGGACCTACGCTGTTTGCAAAGAGTTTAACTATTTCCCAAATAAATTTTGAAGAAAACACTACCTGACATCCCTGAATTTTGAAAAATTTTGTGCTTCTTTGGGTAGCAGATTCCATTCAGTATGAAATGGGTATTTGAAAGTATAGCAGAGTTCAATTATATTCGCCCTGGTTAAGAATACACATGTCTTTTTGGGGTGTTTCTAATCAATACAGAAGTTATTTTTGTTATAGAAAATACCTCACCGCCATCACGTAAACTAGTCCGCCACATGAAGACCCCCTATACCCCACTTTATATAGAGAAAACTGGGGTTTACGGTGGTATATTTTATTTTTCTTATTTTTACTCAAATACATAGGTTTTGGGTACTCGTTAGAACCGCCTCAATGAGGCGGTTCTTACGAGCACCCACAACCTATGTTTGCAGTATTTATAAGAAAAATATCGCGGATCTTCATCAGAAAAGTAGCCATTTTGGAGATGTGAAAAATGCACTATGTCGAACGGGTGTGTTATCGTAATGGCATTTCTTTGTCGACAAAGAAGAGGCTTGTGCTTTTTAGAGAGTGCACAATCGAACGAGTAGGACTTTAAGGAGAGACCAATCTATTACAGCGGGTGAGGGTAAAACTGGTGACTTCCTTGGTAATAGGATGTTTCGTGCTGGAGACGTTTTGCACCAAACTGTCACAAACCCGGGAGGCAATTGTTCATATTCCGCTATTAATCTACCTCGGTGTCCTAAGTGGGAATAGGTAACGGAGAATCAAGTGACAACCATTTTGTTGATACTTTATTAATATAGGGGACGGTGAAAGATACCACTTTAGAAACTATTTGCAACAGATTCTGATTGCTTTGTTTCTGATGTTATTGTAAACATGGATATATCATTTATAAATTTATAAAGTTTAAATACTTGCAAGATATGATAAAGAAAAATATTTTTTTTCTAAAATGGAAATTAATAACAACCACAACAACAATGAAAACAATATTAGTGATCAGACAGTCACTCAGTACCTGGGATGTAGTTAATGTCTTCTGTTCCACAACAACAATGAAAACAATATTAGTGATCAGACAGTCACTCAGTACCTGGGATGTAGTTAATGTCTTCTGTTAAGATTTCTGCTTTGGGACAAAGACATGAAAACCATCAGGTGTACAAATTTTCTGGGTCAGATTACCTAGTTCCTCCAAATTAGGCCTCATCAGTGACCCCCAGTATTTAAACTACTTATTCTAGACCTATTTTAACGACTTTATTCTTAAATCCTCATTAAAATATACTAACAAGATGAAAAATTTGCTTAATGCTATCCAAAGATTACACCCCATCGCCCCATCAGCACTGTCAGTGCTTTGATTCTCAAAAGGTCTGGATGAAAATCCTGTAGTCGTCATACAATCTGATCCGTCGGCGTATAATTAAAAAGGAAAGCAAAGATTATCATCCGTGATTGCAGTAGTCTGTCATATACATGTAGCATTCGTATAACCCCAATTATTGTTTGATCACCTGATTCTGATGTGTTGATCTGCATACAAATTTTCCAAAGGGCATGCCTCATGTGGATGTGTCTAGCACAGGGACAGGTAATAGCAACCAACCAACGGTAACAAGTGCATTTAGTTATGGAAACATACCCCCCCCCCCACCATTTAAAACCTACAAAAACCAACAGTACTATGGCCAAATTGTGATGAAGCTTTCGGTTTCACAATATATATCTCAATATATAAGCAGCTTCCTGTTGATTGAAGCACCTGGTTGGAAAACTTTAACTCTAGTGTTACATGTACCATGGACACACGTTCATCTTTTCGAAAGTTTTATACAAGCATGGCTGGGCTACATCAACTCTCTCATAATCCAGCCGTGTCAAGGCTGACTCAATGCTGAAAGGTGTTTCTTTTACCCTTTGGTTTACAGTACGAGCCGTAGGACGGTATCCAAGGCGGTAACTGAGAGAATATGCGTCCCATCAACAGCACTACTGGAACTTTGAGTGTTTCCTGCTTTTGATGACACAAATCTCAGAAAAAGAAAATGACAAAGAAAAGTGCTCTTACAGATTTGGCTTTTCTTTTGCACAACCGTACAGGGCATACCCGTTCACTTAAAAGTAGATTTTGGGAAATCTATGCTTAATCAGTTTTTTTCCACAACATGAACTGCAACCGATTTTATTATATGCCTACCTAGGTGGGAGCATGTCACACTGGCCGGGTGCATGTCACCAAGACCCTTAAAATAAGATGGACTTCATATAAGCATGAAACATTTTGCAAAATACTTTGAAAGATGTCTGTGACTTGTAAAAAGGCTGTATTTTCCAAATGGCGGTCTTTTTATGTTTCAAAACTGATATTTGTGACGTGTCAGCAGGTTAAATTTGTGACGTAATTGACAGCGCATCCGAGACCTATACAAATAGTAACTCGTTCGCTACTTCACTCAGAGTAGGCATACCAATTATACCGGCAAACTGATACGGGTAGCCAAAATCTTCCTATACAGCTCAGTGGTTAGTGCACTTGCCTCTGTTGATATTGGTCCAGTTTGATCCCCTGGCAGCGGTGATAAAATTTGGGTGTCGGAAAATGCTCAATTGGCAGCATATTCTGGAATAAATACTAAAAGGGCACCATATTTCGGTTCGGGGCATAAACATGGTAGCTCAGTGGTCAGTGCACTTGCTTCTGATGATAATGGTCCCAGGTACGATCCCTGCAGGAATATGATACATTTTCGGTGTCCGAACATGCTCCATTGCCATCAGTTGCAGAGATGAATGTCACAAAGAGCACTGTCATTCCGATCATTAATTTGAGGCCCTCTGTGCATGGAGAATTACAATTACTGTGCAGGCTTTTATCCTGCAAACCTGGAATGTACAATTGCGAATAATGGTCAACTGAAACAGATCGCAGTAATAGTAGGGTAGGGTTGGGTAGTGTAGGGTAGTGTAGAGTAGTGCAGGTATCTGGAGGTCTCATATCTGTAATAACATGGTTAATACCATGTGAACTTTTGAAACTATTTAATAGATGTCGGTTGGTGCGCGTGGTCCACCGGGATTTAACTGTTGATTTTCTTTTGCCCCAGCATTCCAGTTACTTCATAATGTCGAGTCTTCATCATACACGTAGTTTCATCCCTGTATTTTGTTTGATCTTTATGTTCTCGGAGATTGCACAGATGAGAAAGAAATCCTCCACGACAAAACAAAGCGGGATTATTGTGGTCACGTCATCACGTGAACAAGTCCGTGAAATAAAGACCCCCCTAAACCCCACTTTATATAGAGAAAACTGTGGTTTACGGGGCTAAATATTATTTTCCTTATTTCTGCTCCAAGACATAGGTTGTGGGTACTCGTTGGAACCGCCTCATTGAGGCGGTTCTAACGAGCACCCAAAACCTATGTTTGGAGTATAAAGAAGGAAAATATCACAAATGTTCATGAGGAAACCACCCCTCCTAAATAACTTACCGTTGTCCGTTACATTGCATTGCTGTTCTTGAGATCGTTGGGTAACATTTGGTGGGTATCAGAATAGGTAAGATAATGAAATAACTGCTATCTTGTGTGCCACGTTCCTGTTCATATCTTTTGATCCTTGATGCGTGTGTTTGTTTTGGTTGATTTTAGGTTTAACGTCCCCGTCAACACTATATAGGACAGGTTTGTGGAACTTCTACCCGACATTGAGACGAAATGGCTTCTCAAGCCCTGCCGCCCAATGAAACCAATAGGGTTTATATGCATGGCGGGCCAAAGTCCCAGCACTTTACCTGGGCAGGCTCAGACTCCTAAACGGGTTACCAATACTCATTTGCGGTTGGTTTCAGCTCTGCTTGGAAGCATCATTCAGCCCAATCTATTTCACCAAGCCTCGATGGGCGGGGCCGTTGAGGCGTGTATAGAATAGTTACAGTATAGCACTGACAAATGCCCTACTTTCAAGCCACTCTTTACAAGCAATTCTCTTCATTGTCTAAGAAGGATTTGAGCATCCACCAAGTTTTCTGTAGATGCGATAAGTGTTGTAATAACTTAGATTCTCAGACAAACATTTCCACTTATGTATCCAGTTTTAAGAATATTTCAGGTTTCAAAATTGTCCTATTTTGTTTATTTTCTTTCAACAATATATAGCCAGCCTTCAGCTGCAATAAATTGGTTGGTTGCAGTTTTTGTGTCACCTACTTCATATTAGGATGATATTACGGGCCTTCATAGCCGAATGTGTATGAGCTATGACTATTAATCATCAGGTCTACCATCGATGTGGTTCAAGCCTCGATTGGGTCATATGTGAGACCCGAGGTTCTCTAACGGAAGCTTGGGTGGTTTTCTCCTACCTGAAATTAAAGATCGGCTTGGAAAAGTGAAATAATATGGAAAGGGTCGTAAAAACAAAACCAACCTGAACAAGGCAACGCAAGCGTAGCATCCCCTCGCAACTGCATACCATTCATTAACATGAAAATCCAATCTGAATATTAGTTAGACAAATCAGACATAATAGATTACCTTTGACTTCGTCCCTGCTAATCGGGGCTTGAAGAAGTCCATTGTTACCTTGACCTTTGACCCCTGACCTTGAAATTCAATAGGGTTCATCCTCTGTACATGGTGAATATTTGTGGAAGGTTTGATGCTTCTACGATGAATACTGTGTCTTCTATCATGCTCACAAGGTTTTCAAGGTCAAGTCCATTGTGACCTTGACCTTTGACCCCTGACCTTGAAATTCAATAGGGTTCATCCTCTGTACATGGTGAAAATTTGTGGAAGGTTTGATGCTTCTACGATGAATACTGTGTCTTCTATCCTGCTTACAAGGTTTTCAAGGTCAAGTCCATTGTGACCTTGACCTTTGACCCCTGACCTTGAAATTCAATAGGGTTCATCCTCTGTACATGGTGAAAATTTGTGGAAGGTTTGATGCTTCTACGATGAATACTGTGTCTTCTATCCTACTCAGAAGGTTTTCAAGGTCAAGTCCATTGTGACCTTGACCTTTGACCCCTGACCTTGAAATTCAATAGGGTTCATCCTCTATACATGGTGAACATTTGTGGAAGGTTTGATGCTTCTACGATGAATACTGTGTCTTCTATCCTGCTCAGAAGGTTTTCAAGGTCAAGTCCATTGTGACCTTGACCTTTGACCCTGACCTTGAAATTCAATAGGGTTCATCCTCTGTACATGGTGAACATTTGTGGACGGTTTGATGCTTCTACGATGAATACTGTGTCTTCTATCCTGCTCACAAGGTTCCGGACAGACACACACACACACACACACACACACACACACACACACACACACACACACACACACACACACACACACACAGAAACACAGACACACACACTAACACACGGCCGCACGGCACCGATGCTATATCCCCATTCGCAACGTTGTTGCGAGGGGATAATAAAAGCGTCGCTAACACTGCATGATACCCCACCACTGCAGGCCAATATGGTTTGATCCATGACCAAAATAGGCTTCCTTAAGTGTTCTATATATTTGTAAAAAAATTTCAGGGTATTCCATATAGTTAAGCAGATATGGGTCAAAAAGCATTTCTTACATAGAAAATAAATACATGAATAAAAGTCCAAAAACTGTTTAATGGAAATTGTTAAAAACCCTGTCACTGTCAAATGTTAATTCATTTTGCCCACTTACCATCCCAACCATGCTTCTATAAATGGTCTATATATCTATGAATTAACAAAACCCATTTAATGAGAATTGTTAACGACCAAAACTCTGATAAAGATGTTAACGTATTTTGCCAAATAACAATACCAAAATGCTTCCTTGAATACTACATATATGTGAAGTTTCATCCATATATTCAATTAATTTAAGGAATACGAGCCTAAAAAGCATTTAATGGAACTTGTACACAGCCATTCCTTTTGAATATGTTAACGAATTTTGCCAATTAACAATACTAAACATTCTTCCTATAGTGGTCTATACATCTGTGAAATTTCATCCATTCATTCCATTTAGTAATGGAATAAGTGTTCATAAAACATTTAATGGAAATTGTTAACGACAATAACTCTGTCAAATGTTAACGCATTTGTGCAATGAGCAATTCCTAAGCCACACATTCCCAAAACCAATATATATATATACACAACCTGTCACCCCTAAATTTTGAAATGGACTCCTGCTATATTTAAGGAGGAAGATTATATATATGTATATATATATATATATATATATATATATATATATATATATATATATATATATATATATATATATATATATATATATATATATATATATATATATATATATATATATATATATATATATATAATTCCATCCAATAATTCCATAAAATAAACGAATAAGAGTCCAAAAAACATTAAATGGAAATTGTTAACGGCACTACCATAACTGTCGAATATATTAACGTATTTTGCCAATTAATAATACTAAACATTCTGCCTATAGTGCCTATCTGTGTAATTGAATAAGTGTACAAAAACTAATAAATGGAAATTGTTAACGACAATAACTCTGTCAAATGTTAACGTATTTATGTCACGAGCCATTCCCAAAACACACATTTCCAATACTAATATATATATACAAAATTTCATCCAATTATTCCATAAAATAAACAAATAAGAGACCAAAAACCATTGAATGGAAATTGTTAACTGCAATAACTCAGTCAAATGTTAACGCATTTTGACTATTAACAATCCAAAACCTGCTCCTCATGGTGGTCTATATATCAGGGACGTACCATACGTATATATTCCATTTAGAAATGGAATAAGTGCCCCAAAACTATTTAATGAAAATTGTTAACGGCCATTACTACGTTAAATGTTAACGTATTTTGCCCAATCATTCGGACCTCCTACACACTGATGTTTCCGAGTTTGACTGCAACCAGACCAGTAGCTTCAGGGCAGAGGTCACTTAAATACTGTGAACATGCTTTCATCTAAGTCAACACTGTTTACCAAAAAACGATGTTTGATCGAAATCATATTGTTTCGTGCGCACTTATTCCAAAAGAATACTTCAAGACTATAAACGGTTTTTCTTTCTCTCTTTTATTGTCTATTTCTGTTACGCAAGGGTAACTAGACCTGTCACAAGCTTGACACAAATTTGGATCCAAATTCTAAATGTGTGGAATTTTGAGAAAAAGAAATATGAACATTCAAACAAAGCGATGAAAAAGCAGCGGCAGCTCTGCTAAATGCATATAATGTGGGTACTTGTTAGAACCGCCTCGCCAAGTAATGAATTCCCATCACGAAAACACGCCTATATAATTTTGACACCATTAAACCCCACTTTTATATAGAAAAACTGGGATTTACACGGGTATACAGCCATATATTGGTTGTGGGTTTTATAATCCATCGTTCAACAAACCTATTTCCTAGTTAAGAATAAACATTATTAATTGATTATCCTATATTACACAAGGTCAACCAATATTAAAAAAATTATAAATCATGTTTTAATTGCGTCAATTAATAAAATTGTCATTAATCAAGTAATTTCGTATTGGCCCAGTTACAGGTCCTCGGCCAGCTGTATTGGCCTCGGCCTTCGGCCTCGTGCCAATACAGCAGACCTCGGACCTGTAACTGGGCCAATACGAAATTACTTGATTAATAACATTATAGTATAATTTATGTTGCCAATATTTCTACAAAGCTGAAGACAGGGTTCCTGTATTTCCTGTATACTTATTATATAAAATTGAAACATGCACTTTTACATTCCATTTTGCACATAGAGGATATTTGATTTTTTCAGTGTGAGATCGAATTTTATTTCATCGAATGAACACCAAAATTGTTATTTTCACGAGTGGCGTAGCCACGAGTGAAAATAGCAGTTTTGGTGTTCTTGAGAGAAATAAAATTTGATCTTGCACTGAAAAAATCAAATTTTCTGTTTCTTACATGCTTCAAAAGGCAATATTTAGCGTTTTTAATGGTGTCGCTCACATTCGGAGAAAATTATCTTTGTTCCTGTTCGTTTCGCGTCAATTTAGTGGTGTCCATCGTGTTTAGTGGGTATACTATTGGGTGTAAACTGAAAGTTTGCACCTGAGAAATGGCCTGGGATGGTATTATTATGAATGATTAATGAAATAATTGAGAGAATAGTTTTCCAAAGAAGTTGCTGGCAAGTCTAACGTCGCGCGACAAAAGACGTGACGTCAGCGTTATAAATGACGTCAGTTACGTCCCCGTCACACATGAACGGGCCATGCGTCATTTAGAACACATTTCAGTATTGTTCAGTTATCTGACAAAGATAAAATTGAAATTAGAGTTAGATTTGAAGAAAAAAGTAGTCCCAAACAGTGAAAAATAAAAAATCGTATTTTCACTGTTTGAAACAGTGAAAATATCGATTTATATTTCACTGATAAATCTCTATCATTCATTGAAAAGCATGTAAGAAATCATTAAAAGGCACATGATAATTCCGTATATTATCGACTTAGTTGAGTGAGAGAAGTTGAACCAACCCGTTGAACTTGTTGAACGCCTTTGTTCAATTAGCCTTTGGACATTGGCTTACACTGTACAAAATTACAAGCTTTTTTTTTTTTTTTTTTATTTGACATTTAACGTCCCCGACAACACAGTATAGGTCATTTTGGAGACGTTGCTTCCAATTTTGTGAGACTTTTACCCGAAATTGAGGTGAAATGACGTCTCAAGCCCTGTCGCCCAATGAATCCAATATGTTTTATAAACATGAACGGGCCGACTCGCACCGTTTTGCCTGGGCAGGCTTAGATCTTCTAAGCGGTTTACCAGTACACGTGTGCGGTCAGTTTCAGCTCTGCGTGGAAGCATCATGCAGCCCATCTATTTCTTCAAGCCCCGATGGGCGGAGGCTGTCAAGTTTGTCTATATGCTACTGTTTTATTGGTATTGTTTTTCTTTTTCTTTTTCGGAGTAGCTGAATAAGCTGGCGTTTAGCCTACTTATTGATTGAATAAATTCTGATTTGCGATTGGTTAAAAATCTGTAAACTTCTGCAAAAAGTGGCGGTAAGTATAGTATATTTGTGACTGAATAATCACTTAAGCATGACATTTATCTATTACAAGTTGCACAGTATGGCAATGCAGACGTTAAACACCGTACAAATACCCGTCATCTAATAAAATAGTTGCTATGAAGTAAATCATTATAGACAAGCTTTTAATGTTGTACAGTGTACTGGACCGGGGTAGCCATTCCGATCTTATCTAGTTAGTGTACGTTTTCGGACAGACTGCATTGAACAACACTGGGCTTGAATTGAGGCTTGATGGACAAAGGGGTGGAAAGATACCATTGAAAGAATTTTTTTTTTTGGTTTGGGTTTTTCGGCCCTTTCAAGATTATTTCACTCATATCGAGCCGATCGTTAATCAGAGGTGGGCGAAAACCGGAGTACCCGGAGAAAAACCACCTGACCTTCCGTTGCAGAACTTGGCATCTCACACGTGGCCCGAGCGAGGCTCGAACCTACGGCGGTGAGAGACCTAATGACTAAGAGTCAGCGCTCTTATCCACTAGGCCCATTGAAAGTATGTAAAGCTCTGAAATTTAATACCAAACACATTAAAAAATTTCCTATTTACTAAACCTTCCCTGTCACCGGCCGAACTATCAGACACTAGACTAAGTTTAAAAGTTTACTAATCTAAAACCAAACGGGTGAGTAACAGCTATACATGTCAGTTGTGTGTGTGTGTGTGTGTATGTGTGTGTGTGTGTGTGTGTGTGTGTGTGTGTGTGTATGTGTGTGTGAGTGTGTGAATTCGGGTTTAACGTCGCTTTCAACAATTTTTCAGTCATATTGGGCGACAGGGAGCTTACATGTAAGTTATATATTAAGATAACTACATACTGAATTTAACATATCATTACAGTACTTTTTACAATTAAATTATCAATCAACTATGTTTTCATAGATCATAAATGTACGTTTAACAAAG
The DNA here is from genome assembly GCA_963580285.1 of Lucinisca nassula. Taxonomy (NCBI): domain Eukaryota; kingdom Metazoa; phylum Mollusca; class Bivalvia; order Lucinida; family Lucinidae; genus Lucinisca; species Lucinisca nassula. The sequence continues at coordinate 26,933,667 of OY757012.1, forward strand.
GTTTATTACTTCCTACAAGGGAAACAAATCCTATATAATTAATGACCAGTAATTGACAAGTTAAAGCTTTCTTAATACAATACGCGTTTCTATCGTCTCTTCTCGTCTTGTAGGGACTTATCATGTGCTTTTAATGATGTGCTATCGCATGTTATAGTTTTATAAATACACAGGAACTAGGCCTATTATATTGTTTGCCTGTTTGTTTGTTTGTTCGTTTGTATGGGAGTGTAACGGCCCAGTCAACACTATTTAGGTCATTTTAGCCGGTCAGTTTACCTATCCACACTTTCCCATGGCAGGTTTATACGTAAACGGGTAACCAGAACATTGCACATTCTTTCACCAGAAATTCACAACTGCCCTTCTTAAATCAGCGGAATGGGTAGAATGCCCGTAGAAAATATTTCATGATCAATCTCCACAAATGAATTTGCTGACCCCGGCAGGTACCGAACCCTTGTCATCTCCTGATCAACAGTCCGACGCGCATCAGACTTAGCCACCGAGCAGAATTCGAGGCAATGCTCAAGAATCGATACAATTAACCCACAGCTTCCATCAGAGACACCAAAGGGAAAGAAACACAAACATGAAACAACAGACCCTAATGGAAACATCAATAGCGGAAAGCCAAAAGGACATTTACTTTCCACAAAATGGCAATTAGGCTATCCAAAATAAAATAATACAAGCGACACAAACACCCAAAATGGCAATTAGGCTATCCAAAATCAAATAATATAAGCGAAACAAACACCCAAAAGGGCTATGCAAAATAAAGTAATATAAGCGACACAAACACCCAAAGACAAACCATAAAAAAAATAAACCGCGACAGAAGAACCGTCTTGGAACGGTCAGCGGAAACGAATTCCACTGGGGTCTTAAATCGAGGCCGGAGAATAATTTTGTTCATTCTTTTTTAACAAGGTAATATATCGATGGATTGTTTTGTGCTTAACGACACGTCAACCCTTATGGTCCATTTTGTGGCTTCTTAAACAATGGGAGAAAAGAGATAGTAGAGATAGTAGAGGTGATTAAAGTGAGGGGCAGTGAAGAATATGGAAAATGAATGGAAGTGTAGAGACAGAAGAAAACGCAACATTCCCCCTCTAACTTTTCCTACCGCAAGAACAGCAGTTTTCCAACTGTAAGTTAACTATAAGTTAGACGCCCCAGTAAACGCAAAGCCTTTGCTCCCGCCAACAACCCAAATAGGTCTGTATTAAATAAATTGGATTCCAGACGTTTTTTTTTTCAAGTCTGTCTAAATATGATTTTCAACCCTTTACACTACACATACTCACAATCTTATAACAGAAAAACTTAATGATTTAATTGAATGGACATTTCATAGGGAAGATTCCATCTGTTTTGTATGTAATGTTAGAAATGCTTTTCTCACTTCAGAAGAACATAAAATTAGACTTTAGGGTCATGTCAGAAAGTGTGTTAAGCTCTCAACTTTCTACTTGACAATTGCACGACCCGCAGAAAAAGCGACCGACTGAAGTCGGTTGATTTTCTAAGAGTGCCCTAAAATCACCGTGTCATTCTGTCAGTCTGTCTGTCCGTCCGTAACCCGTTTGTGAAAATTGGTGATGGAGACTTAACCGATTGGAATATTTAAATAATTTTTGGCAAACTGATAGATATCAATGAGATCTAACCAATGAACTTGCAAATATTACATTCCATTTAGTATAGCCTCGCCGAGGCGAAAAATGTGAAAATTTTCGAACTGCTTCTCCTCGGAAACCGTTGGGCCGATTGAAGTCAAATTTCATATGGAGCCTAATTGGGATGGGTAAAACCAAAATTTGCTCATGGGGTCCAGGTCACATGACCAAAACGGCCGCCAAGCCATATATGGTAAAAACCCTTCAAAAATAGTCTTTTCCAGAACCACTGGGCAGATTTTCACGAAACTTGATAAATAGCATCTGGGACGTAGGCAGATCATAAAGTGCTAAAATGGTGACCCTGGGTTGACCTTGACATTCTTTGCGCCTAGGTCAAACTTTGACACACATGCTTTTGTATTGGAAAAATAAGAATGCATTTTATCCTGCAAACGATTCAGAATACAGTACTAAAGTATAAGATATATTTTTGCTCCTTACGATAAGGCGCATTTACTGGGGGAACCGTTTTAGGTCCAGGTCACATGACCAAAATGGCCGCCTTACCCATATATGGTAACACTCATAAGGCTAAAAGCATCCGGCGGGTCGTGCACTTCAGCTGAAGCACTGGTATTTATATAAGATTAGGTTCTATGTTAGTCAGACAAATTGTGGGTATTCCGATAGATACGAATTGCGCACTCCTAATGGCAGATCTGATATTGTCTTCTTATTATAAAAACTTCATAATGTCCCTTTCCGTTGAAAACCAATCTTAAATAATTAAAGCCTTCCGGTCGACTGGTAGATATCTGGATGATTTATTAAATATTGATAATACCTATTTCGATGGTTTGATAGGTCAAATTTAACCCCCCCCCCCCTCCCGAACTTCAGTTAAATAAGTCAAATTCTTCTGATACCGAGGCCCCGTTTTTCGATTTACATCTGTCTATTGAAGATGGGTTTGTTTCCGGAATAAAATATGAAAATGATGATTTTGAGTTTGAGATTTCCTTTCTTGGATGGTGATGTTCAGTGTTTGGGGTGACTGAATGTGACCTGCTATTCTGTACAGCGACGGTTTGTCACTTGCAAGGTTGACACGGTATGCAAAATTTGTGTTTATTTACTATGTTGAGGGTTTTGGTAAAACCTTCATATCTTACAAATTGTCTCTTGTTTGTGGATTGTATAAGAAGCACGTAGGTTGGCTGTCATGTTTCTTATGAGCTATGGGAATGCCTTAATCATTCAAATGTGCTAAAATACAAATGATTTTGTCCCGAATTAAAATGTTATTTTCTAAGCGAAAGTGGATGAAAATTATATTTCTGTGAAAAACATGCTATGGTTTTGTAACATACTCGACACCAGTCTTCTTTATTGAGCGTTTTAAATGTAGCTACTGAATAAATAATGGTAAACTTACTTGTATTGTCATTGTACAGTGATCTGAGATCTATAACAAACGGTTTTTTTACAGTGAACCGAAAGGTTTATGATTTATTATGAAGAATTAAAAGGGTTGATTACACAAAATACACCAAAAGATACATGTGCACTCTTTCGACTTTGTAGATATACTGACCGGAAATAGAAACTATACACTTTTAAATTGTCTCGCCTGACAAAAAAGTGGATAATTCAGTTAAAATTTACTGATTAAAGTTTTGACTAACTATAGACATGAATCCTGTAACAATTTAAAGAAACTCTGGTGTTCAAACTAAAAGTTTTGGGGGAAAATGTAAAAAGTGCATTTTCCATAAAATCTGTTTGTAATGGAATTTTGACTTCAAGGAATTAAAAAATAACATAAAATCTGAAAATTATCGGGAACAAAATCTTTTATTGAAATTTCAAGAACTGCTTTTTTCAGCGAAATATTCTAAATAATGTTGCAAGCCAAAAATCGACCCAAAAGTGCCTTCAATCGTTTAAGCATCTTCAAATGTGTCTTAAATATTGATTAAAACAAAAACCGCAATCAGAAATGCCATACTTTTTGGTCACTTCCGGTGGTTTGGTCAAATATTTAAAGGTCGATAACTTTTCAACCCTTATGTAAATTTTCATTTTGTAAACAGAATTCCCAATGTTAGATGATGAGTAAAAACTGGTAAAAATGGGAATGACATTCGCGGCAAAAAATGTTTGACTCAATGGAAACTTGAACAACCAGATCTGGACCCTTGCTTTGAACCTGTGGTTTCACCCGTCAAATCGTAGCTATCATTAAATATTTTATTCGATAAAGCAGACATGCCACTGATAATACTTTATATAATTGGAATTCAAATTTCATTAAAATGTTTTGCAAGTGACAAATTACAAATGAGTGTATAGTTTCTATTTGCGGTGAGTATATATTAAAATTCAAACTTTAAAAGACGAGTTCAGAATCTGTCTTCTCAAATACTGGGGCCAGTTGCAAGTATTAAAATCATTATTGCATGGTCCCTACTATGGCTCATCTAGTTATTTAGTATATTTAAAAAGGCGTTTTGAAGTCGAATGTGTTTTCAAAGGGAACTTATACTGACAAGATTCGGTCCAGTTTAAATGCACACATAAGGTTGAATCTCTCGGTGCACTAACCGCGCAACCTTATTGCAAATGGGGGTTGGAAAGGGTTTGGGTTTAGTAAGTCAAAAATGCAACTTCGACAGTTTCTTTTTATGTCCCCGGTAGCGATAGCTGGGACATATTGTTTTTGCCCTGTCTGTTTGTTTGTTGGTTTGTTTGTACGTGGACAACTTTAACGTTGGCCATAACCTTTGAACAGTTTTAAGATAGAGCATTCATATTTGGCATGACGGTTCCTTGTGACAAGAGCTTCACATTCATGCAAAAACAGTTTGACCTGTGGCCTTTACATTTGACGTACTTAAAAGAAAAATAACAAAATTGGTCAAAACTTTTGAACCGCTTGAGATACAGCCTTCATATTTGGCATGTATGTTCCTTGTGACAAAAGATTTACATTGATGCAAAACTGTTTGACCTGTGACCAAGACCTTGACTTTTGACCTACTTGAAATAAAAAATAACATTTTGGGCATAACGTTTGAAAAGTTTGAGATGGAGCCTTAATAATTTGCAAGTGAGTTCCTTGTGTCAAGAGCTTTACATTCACACAAGAAAATTGACCTTGACCTTTGACCTATAAAAACGTTAACATTGGTCATAACTTTTAAACCGTTCCAGACACAGTCTTCATATTTGGCATGTAGATTCCTTGTGACACGACCTTTACATTCATGCAAAACATTTCGACCTGTGACCTTGACAGTTGGCCTACTTAAAAGAAAAAAATAAGATTTTGGTCATAACTTTCAAACCGTTTGGGATAGAGCCTTCATATTTGGCATGTAGGTTCCCTGTGATAAAAGCTTTACACTCATGCAAATCTTTTGACCATGACCTTGATCTATGACCTACTTAAAAGAAAAAATAAAATAGTTCATAACTTTTGAACCGTTTAAGTTAGAGCCTTCATAGTTGGCATGTTGTTCCTTGTGACAAGAGCTTTACTTTCATGCACATTTTTTTACCTATGACCTTGACCTATGACCTACTTTAAAAGAAAAAAAATAAGATTTTGGTCTTAACTTTCAAACCGTTTAAGATAGAGCCTTCATATTTGGCATGTAAGTTCCTTGTGTCAAGGGCACTTCCACTCTTATGAAAAATCTTGAACTGTGACTAACTTTAAAAAAAGGACCATGCCCGGGGACATGTTCGTGTTTCACAAACACATCTTGTTAACAATAAATTTTGATTGCCTTTGCTTTGAGCAGTATTATAGTTTTTTTTTTTCGTTTGTGTATTCGAGTTTGTGGCGTGACGACACACACCTGGTCAGTACAGAGTTATCTATCTTACCGAGGGGTTATTGCGTCTGTACCGGATCAAGTTTGGTACAGATGTGAACAGTGGTTCAATACCTTGCATACAACAGAATCAGGCTGCTGTTGTTGCTGCTTATAATTATGTCCTTTTCCTTGTTAATTTTCTTTTTCTCAGGCCGTTTATGTTTTTAAGATATTACTTGTATGTGTGTGTGTGTGTGTGTGTGTGTGTGTGTGTGTGTGTGTGTGTGTGTGTGTGTATGTGTGTGTGTGTGTGTGTGTGTGTTTTGTTTTTAAAGCTCTTACTTGCCTATTTTTATTATTACCTCTTGGATACTTTATTTACACTTTTATGACTCAGTGACATTATTGTAATAAACGCGGCTTATTTGACCATTGCATTCACATTAGTCTTCCCTAATTTCTTTCAAATGAAACAAGTTTTGTAATTTTGTAGCGTAAGGAATAATTTGTGGTGAAACTTGGAATATGAAGCCGTATAATTTATGACCACATTTTGAGTTTAAATTGACTAAGTTGTAAGGTTAAGTGACAAATTGCAGTAGTTACGTAGTTGTTACTTTTTGCAGCAGTATACACATTTTCAGCCAATCGCAAATTACAATTTTTTTCAATCGAGACTTATATCAATAAGTAGGTCAGAAGCCAGCTTATACAGCTACACCGAAAAAGAGAATATTCTTAAATAATTGACATAGAGGGGTTTTTCTTCAGCTCTACTTTGGCTACACTGTTTTACAGGATGTAACTCCAAAATTGCGTTTGTCTGGAAGAAAACAGTTACTCTATTTACGACATTGTAAAACTGTTCAGTTAAAGGCAACTTTCACAAGTGTTAGTAATTTGAGATATGATATGTCTGCTCTAAAATACCAGGCCAAATCAGGTCAGATGCTCAGAGCTGTTATGACATAGACCCTAGCCTTCTAACCCTTGCAGAGCGTCTCTTGAAATGTATGTTTACAGTGCCAAATATTTGGCGTATAAACTTATATAGGGGAATGCAGCTGATCACTTTCCTAATGTGCCAAGTCCAGAAGGCCATGTACAGAAACAACGACGACGGATTTGAATACGAATGGACAAGTGGTTCCATTGTTCCACAAGAATAAAATGACATCATGTGCACAGAGCCTAATAATGATGCAGACGAAGATGAGGGTGGATAGAGTGTGCTTAATATAGTGTATGAAAACGAACAAAACTATGATTTTGCGTATCAGGTACAATGTTACAGTCATAACTTAATATCCAACCATGCGAGTGCTCAATATGCAAAATTTGTCAAAAAAAGCCAGAGAATAGCCTTAACAATTCAATATCATTACTTATAAAGTGTTTAATCACTAACTGTTCGTTCTTGTTATAAAACAAACAGTTATGAAACCTTACTTAAATTATCCATTTTAGTCTAAGTATTGTGTTACTTACGTTACTTATAGAACGCCAAACTTGCCACATATTATCTCCAAATATAAAAGGTTTTAAAACCGTTGTTGTCTTTTTAAACTATGGGTAGTTCTCGTATGATAATTGTTGGTATTTTTTCACATCAATGTAATTTTACAATCATGGGTTAGTTACAGAGATTTACAGTTGTACACTTTACAGGAATTCAAAGGTTAACAATCACAATATCTATGTAAAAACACCATCCTCTTTGTATATTTAGCAAAGATTAAAATGTTTTGCTTTTCTCGAAAATCATCATACATGCACGTCATGACAGGGTAGCTATGTTTGTAACGTTATATATGTTACACACTTGCAAAATGTATTCTTCCCGGCGAAAGATAGATCCTATTTATGCTCTTTGTGATATTTCAGTCATTGATACAGGACACTGTATAATGATAGGTTGGTCAAAGATTGATGCCACTGACCGAGGCTTTCAAGCTGCATTTAGTTTTCCTAAAAGCTAATGAAAAAACGCACATTTGATAGCGAAATTAACTGAAATGGAGCAAGTACAATTTAACGTAAGCAGTATATATTATGTCCTTTTATGGGTTTAAGTGCCCTGGCGAGCGCATTTTGACGTGGCATTATATGTGTACTAACAAGTTAGAAGTATTTCAAGCGGCCTGAAAAAAATAATTGTTTAAACCACTACAAAACGAATGGTGAGGATTGAGGCTACATAAAATCGTTTTAGCCCCGAATTAAAAACAAACGTTATTCTGATCTGTCCTCTCTTATTACTTCTATAGTTCTTCTTTACATGTGAGCCCCGCCAAGCGAATTTGTGTCTTCGATCATTCCGTCATGACATATTTTAACTGCGCATGCCCAGCCATTCAGAGGGGCCAGGGATATGGCTTTCTGTCTGAAGGTTCCTCCTGATTCACTGCTTGTATGAGCGAGCAGCGAAGGTTATGGCGAGACTGCGCAGATGTGCAGGCTCGCCTGAACCTTCGCTGCTTGCATAGGCGATATGTACCAAAATCGCTTGACGGGGTCCATACTGTATTTTGGATAGCCGTTTTGGCATTCTGTGAGATAGTATCTGCCCTATTGGCTTTCCGCTTTTGACGTCTTCATTATGGTGAGGTTGTTTTAGGTTTGTGTTTCTCTTCCTTTGGTGTCTTGGATAGGGTTTTGTGATGTAATTGTATCGATTGTATCGATTCCCGATCATTGCCATAACTTCTGTTAAGAGTTTAATAATATGGTTAACGTTTCTTTCTAGGTCTGCATTTGTAGTAAGTACATTCAATTATCCCTACGCTTTTAAAAAACGGAAAGGGATATTGTGAACGCCTCCGTCCGTCCGTCTGTACATCATTCCGTTCGTCCGTCACGCTAACTCGTCCTTTACCACTGGCTAGAATGCAAACAAATTTGGTACATAGATCCTTTACATGATGAGACCGCCATAGCAGCGTTTAATTTGAGTGTCACACCCCCTACACTTTAGAAAAAGCATAATATCTTAGAAATTGTTTAGATCCCCGCCCCTAAACCATATATACTGTTGTTCCTCATGACTAACCTGGAGTTACCCCGGGGTGCTGCCACCTTCATTTCATAAATTGCCTTACATCTCAGAAATCGTTCAGATCCCCACCCCGAAACCAAGTATATTATAGTTTCTTATGATAAGACGCATTAAGAGACGCCAACTAAGATGACCCATGGGTTGGGCTGGGGCCATGCCGCACCCCTCCACTTCATTAACTGACATGTATTTCAGAATCCATTCAGACCACTACCCCTAAACCATATATACAGTGAAATTCCGCTATTAAGACGACCTAAAATTAGGAATAATTTTGCTATAAAAACCTTATTTTGAAGGGTACTCTGAAATTTTTTTTGTGTCTTCTGCCTACAATATCCTCTGGTCAGGGACCACCTTTGGGACTGTTCAAAAGTGGTCTTTAAGACCACTTTTGAACAATCCAAAAGGTGGTCTTAATATAGGCATTTTACTGTACTCTTGTTCCTTATGATTATACGCTTTCAGTGACACCAATCTGGAGGTCCCCTTGGGTGCGCCAGGGCTATGTCCCACCCCTTCCCTTTCTTTAAAGGCCTTTTTATCTCAGACATCGATCGGATCCCCAACCCTAAACCATATTTATTATTGTTTCTTGTGTTAAGATGATTTCAATGACCCAGCCTGGGCGTGCGAGAACAGCGTTATATTTGGCTTTGCCAGAAGCGGGGATTTGAGAGTGCGTGCCTTTAACTGCGCGCTCTAGTTGATTATATCATAATTTATAATATCTGACAAAGTTTTCATTTAGTATCACACTTTTAAGCCTACCATGTCATACATATCAGAGGGGTAACGTACATAATATGTCGTAATATCATCCGGGCCTAACTTAGAGAGTGCGAACATCTTCAGCGGCACTTAACGCGGCAAAAAGATAGCGTATATCTGCAAAATTAACCCGGTTGGGAAATTTAATGCATGGCTGGACACAAGTCTGAATTTAGAATATTTTGAAATATTTTTCACTGCGTGTAAGTTGAAATGATGTCTGTTAAACTCAATTCATTATTCATTGTTAATGTCACTATTTGAATAATGATAAAATAATGTAACTCTTTTTCTGGTACTGTACATTGCTGCACTGCACATTGCCATATACAGACATCTGTTGCCATTGCTATTTCATATTAGCATATTTCTGCATTACATATCCTAGTTTTCTATTCAACCCACGGGCAGACTCTTACATAAAAAGAGGATATTTACAAAGTGCGCGGAGTGAAAATTCTGATTTTTTTAATATGACCGGAACTCAACGCAGAACGTACCGTTAATTAGTACTTATAATGACGTACCGTTAATTAGTACTTATTATGACGTTACGTTGTTTCCCTTGACAACGTCGCCATATTATCTCAAAACCTCTTGATAATGTTTCACTACTGAAAGCGCTTGAGGTAAAATGCAAACAGATAGTATTGTAAGTAGAAAACAAAGGGAGTCTTTTTACATAATGACTCTAAGACCGGAACTCAACGCAGAACGTACCTTTAATTAGTACTTATAATGACGTACCGTTAATTAGTACCTATAATGACGTTACGTTGTTTCCCTTGACAACGTCGCCATATTATCTCCAAACCTCTTGATAATGTTTCACTACTGAAAGCGCTTGAGGAATAAAACAGAATGTAACGTGTTGTGGTGTTTTCAATTTTTTCCTTATATATATATATATATATATATATATATATATAAAGTAAACAATATTAGCACATGGACTGTTTAATAGTATTTTTAATATTGTCAACCTGTTTCAGATCTTCAGGACAATAATGGCGTCAAACTATACATAGTTTGACGCCATTATTGTCCTGAAGATCTGAAACCGGTTAACAATAATAAAAATACTATTAAACAGTCAATGTCCTAATGTTGTTTACTTTTTACATATAATTATCTTGTTTCGGGACATTTTTGTTAGTTTTCACAAATAATTATCTTGTTTCGGGACATATATATATATATATCGTCACCTTAGCGCAAAAAGTCAATAACTCCAATACATTTGTATTGGAGTTATTGACTTTTTGCGCTAAGGTGACGATATGTGTGTGCGTGTGTATGTGAATGTGCATTCTTTCACATCTCCAAAATAGAATCGGAGGCAATGATCAGGAATCGATACAATCAACCCACAGCTCCCATCAGAGACCCCAAAGGGAAAGCAACATAAACACGAAACAACAGACCGAATGAAAACACCAGTAGTGGAAAGCCAAAAGGACAGTTACTTTTCAATAAAATGGCCAACAGGCTATCCAAAATAAAATAATAAGCGACACAAACATCCAAACACAAACCATAACAAAAACAGAAATAAACCGCGAGAGAAGAACCGCCTTGTAACGGCCACTGGAAACGAATCCCAGGGGGTGGGAGCTTGAAACACCCCTTCATAACCCATTTTATATAGAGACAGTTGGGGTTTACAGGGTCATACATTATTTTTTTGTTATTTTTTGCTAACAACAATAGCGTATTGGCACTCATTTAGAATAGATCCAAAGTTGACGTCTTAAAATTACGAAAATATATAGAAAATTTTTCGCCGAGACCAACAAAAACAACACTAAAATTGTAGAATGAAATTATGATATTTCCCCATTATTGCTCGAAATACAGATTTTGGATACACGTAAGAACCGCCTCAGCGCGCTGAGGCGGTTCTAACGAGTACCCACAATCAATATTTTAGCGAAGGAAAAAGAACAAGAGGCCCAAGAGGGCCTGTCGCTCCACCGGCTAACTTCAGACAATTGTCATATTTATTACATTAACCAATGGTATACTAGTGGAGTCTTCTATTGCTATATGTTGGACCAGTCCATTTGTCATATAAGGGGTGTCAGGCCTATTTTTTTCTATTTTTGATGGAAAATTCTGTTAGCAAATAGTGCAGGCCCTGATCAGACATGGTGTTCTGTGGGGTCTGATCTGGGCCAGCACTGTTTGCCAAGGTACCCATTTAGGGTTTTCCCGCATGCAATGGGTAAAAAAGAAACAAGTGATCCACCCAAGGAATGTCCATTCTATATTTTTTGGACCCCAGAGCCATGGTTGGCAGGATTTATGTGAGTGACCATTTGGCATTGCTCCGTTCTAAATATCTAAAGCTCTGGGCCTTATGGTTTCAGAGAAGAAGACTTTTTTTAAGTTTTTCCTATTATAAGTCTATGGGAACTAATATGCCTCTGGGCGTGACCAATTTTTTACCCCAGGGGCATTGTTGGCAGGATTTATTTGAGTGACCACTTGACGTTGCTGCATACTTAATATCTAAGCTCTGGGCACTGATGGTCTCAGAGAAGATTTTGTCAGTTTTTCCCAGTATAAGTCTATGTGAGCTTATGGGCCTCAGGGTGTGGCCAATTTGGACCCCAGGGGCATAGTTGGCAGGATTTATGCAGATGAATACTTCAAGTTGCTACATACAAAGCTCTTGGCCTTATGGTTTCAGAGGAGAAAAGTTTCAAGATTTTGTCATTATTAGTCTATGGGAGCTACTAAGCACCGGGACATTGCCAATTTGGACTCAAGAGTCATAGTTCGCAGGACTTAGTAGGTGACCACATAACTTTGCTACCGGTACATACTACAGTTCAACCCGTATTAAGCAAGTGCCTAAGGGATAGTCAAAATATGCTTGCTTAAGACAGGTTCTTGCTTAATACAGGTGAAATTGAACACATCTGCCTTTCTTGGGAACTGAATGCCTGCTTGCTTAAGACAGGTTGCTTGCTTAATAGAGGTGGCCACTAAGACAGGTTTTACTGAAAATGTCTTAGCTTTAGGCTTTATAGTTTCAGAGAAGAAGTTTTTCCATTTATTGGTCTATGGAAGCTAATGAGCCAAAGGTGGTGGCCATGGCGGCCATGTTTTTTGTCTGATCAAAATTTCTTCAATGAATCTGATAATGGTAGACACAAGGAACATTCATGAAAATTAAGAACGAAATCCATTTAGCGGTTTTGGAGGAGAAGATTAAAAAAAAAGATCCCTTTATGAGTCTATGGAAGCTAATTAGCCAATGGGCGTGTCCATGGCGGCCATGTTTTTTGTCTGATCAAAATTGCTTCAAGGAATCTGACAGAGGTCCACCCAAGGAACATTCATGCAAAGTAAGAATGAAATCCATTACGTTGAGCGGTTTTGGAGGAGAAGGTTTTTAAAACTTTTCCCCATATAAGTCTTTGAAAGCTAATGAGCCAAGGGGCATGGCCACGGCAGTCATGTGAGGCATGGCCATGGTGGCCATGTTTTTTGCCTGATCCGAATTTCTTCAAGGAATCTGACAGAGGTCCACCCAAGGATACTTCATGCAAAATAAGAATAAAATCCATTGAGTGGTTTTGGAGGAGAAGATTTTTAAATATTTTTTTTTTGCTTTCGATGCCATTTTGTTCTGCATGTAACAAAATTCTTTGAAGGAATTCAGAAGAGGACTATGTGAGAAACATTCCTGTGAAGTTTGGTTACAATCGACCAAGTAATTAAGGAGGAAATGTTTAAAGAAAAAAGTTAACGCACGGATGCACAACCGCACAGACGCACAACAGACACAGGGCCATAACATATAACATAAGACCCGCCGATCTTTGGCCAGTGGAGCTAAAAAATGAACAGATTTATGTTTTTATTTCTTTATTTATTTATTTTTTCCTTTCCTCCGTCGGATTCGGTATGCCTCCCTTTTCAACTAAGCGATTTTAACCCTCAGGGATCTGGAGAACTGTTGACACTGTAGTATAATTAGGTCTAATAAATCAATCTCCCTCAGTATTTTGACTTTATTTTGAAACATCAAGTCGTATAAATAGAGTTTGTGTTAAAAACATCAGTTCTATCACCAGTGTGATGGACATGTGAAATTTCTGATGTTTTGAATTTTAGAATGACAATTTGTAGGTGGACCTCTATAGATATGTGATAGTCAGCAAAATTGGAGGAGATTAATTCAGATACAGGAAGGTACTTTTAAATAAATAAATAAATAAATAAATAAACAAGAACTTTTGAAGAAGAGAAGACTTTTTTAACATTACACTACATGTTATATAGTGAAAATAAACCCCGCCCACTGCAGCCATGTTTTATGTCGGATCAAAATTTCTTCAAGGAATCTGACAGAGGTCCACCCAAGGAACATGCATGCCAAATAACTATGAAATAAAACAAGAACTTTTGCAGAAAATATTTTCAGCATTACACTATAATTATTATTTTATATAGTGAAAATAAGCCTCGCCCATGGTGGCCATGTTTTTTTGTAAGATCAAATTTTTTTCAAGGAATCTGACAACAGTCCACCCAAGGACAATTCATGCAAATTACAATGAAATCCCACAAGTACTTTTGCAGAAAATGATTTTTTAGCATTACGTTATATGTTAAATAGGGAAAATAAGCCCCGCCCATGGCGGCCATGTTTTTTGTCGGATCAAAATTTCTTCAAGGAATCTAAAAGAGGTCCACCCAAGGAACATTCATGCAAAATAAAAACAAGGCATCGCATGCGATACAAATCCCCTCGCACTAGACAACTTCGTGTGTGGAAAACACTGAAATGGCAAAAGTCCAACTTGCTTGAGATATTATCATATGCAACATTTGTGTAAAGTTTGTTTAAAAATCCTCCAATAAATGTACATTCTAGAGTGATGACGTTTCTCTAAAAATAGCCATAGTGACCTTGACTTGAGGCCATGACCACGAAAGTAGATCTTGCTCAAGATATTATCATAAGCATCTTTTGTGTGAAGTTATATTAAAATCTGTTAATAAATGTAGGCGGTAGAGCGATGACAAAGTTTTTCTAAAGATAGCCACAGTGACCTTGACTTTGAGGTCATGACCTTGAAAGTCGAAGTAAGTCGAGATATTATCATAAGAAACATTTGTGTGAAGTTCTATTACAATCCATCATTAAATGTAGGCGCTAGAGCGATGACAAAGTTTTTATAAAAATAGCCACAGTGACCTTGACCTTGAAAGTCTAAATAGCTCGAGATATTGTCATAAGGAACATTTGTGTGAAGTTATATTGAAATTTGTGAAGAAATGTAGTCACTAGAGCAATGACAAAGTTTTTCTAAAAATAGCCACAGTGACCTTGACCTTGAAAGTCAAACTCGCTCGAGGTATTGTCATAAGGAACATTTGTGTGAAGTTATATTGAAATGGATGAAGAAATGTAAGCGCTAGAGCCATGACAAAGTTTTTCTAAAAATAGCCACAGTGACCTTGACCTTGAAAGTGGAACTCACTAGAGATATTGTTATAAGGAACATTTGTGTGAAGTAATATTGAAATTGGTGAAAAAAATGTAAGCGCTAGAGCAATGACAAAGTTTTTCTAAAAATAGCCACAGTGACCTTGACCTTGAAAGTCAAACTCGTTCGAGGTATTGTCATAAGCAACATTTGTGTGAAGTTATATTGAAATCAGTGAAGAAATGTAGGCGCTAGAGCGATAACAAAGTTTTCTAAAAATAACCATAGTGACCTTGACCTTGAAAGTCGAAATAGTGAGATATTGTCATAAGGAACATTTGTGTGAAGTTATATTGAAATCGATGAAGAAATGTAAGCGCTAGAGGGATGACGAAGTTTTTCTAAAAATAGACACAGTGACCTTGACCTTGAAAGTGGAACTCGCTAGAGATATTGTCATAAGGAACATTTGTATGAAGTTATATTGAAATTGGTGAAGAAATGTAAACGCTAGAGCGATGACAAAGTTTTTCTAAAAAATAGCCACAGTGACCTTGACCTTGACCTTGAGGCCTTGACATTGATAGTCGAACCCGCTTGAGATATTGTCATAAGGAACGTTTGTGTGAAGTTATATTGAAATCAGTGAAGAAATATAGGCGATAGAGCGATGACAAAGTTTTTTCTAAAAATAGCCACAGTGACCCTGACCTTGAGGCCATGAGTTGGAAAGTCGAACTCGCTTGAGATATTTTTATAAGGAACATTTGTGTGAAGTTATATTGAAATTGGTGAAGAAATGTAGGCGCTAGAGCGATGAAAATGTTTTTCTAAAAATAGCCACAGTGACCTTGACCTTGAGGTCATGACCTTGAAAGTCCAACTCGCTCAAGATATTGTCATAAGGAACATTTGTGTGAAGTTATATTGAAATCAGTGAAGAAATGTAGGAGCTAGAGCGATGACAAAGTTTTTCTAAAAATAGCCACTGTGACCTTGACCTTGAAGCCATGACCTTGAAAGTGGAACTCGCTCAAGATATTTTTATAAGGATCATTTGTGTGAAGTTATATTGAAATTGGTGAAGAAATGTAAGCGCTAGAGCGATGACAATGTTTTTCTAAAAATAGCCAGTGACCTTGACCTTGAGGTCATGACCTTGAAAGTCCAACTCGCTCGAGATATTTTTATAAGGATCATTTGTTTGAAGTTATAATTGAAATTGGGGGAGAAATGTAGGCGCTAGAGCCATGACAAAGTTTTTCAAAAATAGCCAGAGTGACCTTGACCTTGAGGTCATGACCTTGAAAGTCGATCTTGCTCCAGATATTGTCGTAAGGAACGTTTGTGTGAAGTTATATTAAAATCGGTCAAGAAATGTAGGCGCTAGAGCGATGACAAAAGTACGTACGTACGTACGTGGAGCTAGAGCGATGACAAAAGTATGTACGTACGTTGCGCTAGAGCGATGACAAAAGTACGTACTTATGTACGTACGTACGAGACAAATGCTATATCCCCCCTCACAACTATGTTGTGCGAGGGGATAATGAAATCCAACAGGTGGGTACTATGTTGCCTTCGGTATTGGTTAGACCCTTAAATTTGTCTTCTGTAACTTCAGTTAATCTCAAAGGAGCAGGCAATACCAATGTTTTTGGGAGTAGTCTTCGTATAAGACTATCTCCTCTCAAATCGCCAATCCTTCGAAAATATACTAATCCGTGGAAAAGAAGTGGAATGTATCCTAGTATTTCTAAGTGCAATGCCAAGAGGTGCAGATGTTGTTCGCATTTAAGCACTGCGTCTACCGTTACTTCATTTGTAAACGGTAGACGCTTCTCTGTAGTTAACATGTCTGATTTGACATGACAGTCTACAGATTTAATTTATCTAATTACTTGACGTGCTGCAAACTGTAATATGCAGTACGTCGGTCAAACTAACCGCATGCTTAAAACTAGATTTAATGAGCATTATCGTAGAATGAGTAAGCCTAAGAAAACTGACACTTTCTTGTACCGTCACTTTCGACGTACAGGTCATTATGTAAATAACATTGTTATACAACCAGTGGAAAAACTTTATAATGATGCAAATTCTACATCTAGATTCAAAATAATCAAAAGACATGAAGCTGAATTGAAATGGATTAAATTTTTTCAGACCCCTTTTCCACTGGGTTTTAATGACAACATTTATCATGAGGGTAATATTTCCAGAATGCCGGACTTTGATATTTTCTCACTCCTGGAATGTCGAAAACGCAGAACTAGATCTCACGGCACCAGGAAAAATGGTAACTTTAAACGTAAATCACGTGCGTTTAAACGAAACAATACTAGACTGAAGTGACTGTCAATTATATTATTAAATCATGGACGCCACTCTATGCTTTCATTTTTAAGTTCATTACCCGTTTCTGTTTTACGTCTTCTGGACACCGAGGCGAATAAATTCTACGATAGTTCTCATCAGTTATATGATGCGGCTCTCTTAACTAGAGGCTATACTCAGCATACTCTCCGTCCTTACATTGATTCTGAAATTAATCATAAACGCCATTTCTTCAAAATATCCTTCATTAATAAGGGTATGGATTTTATAGATTTGCCCAGTATCTTCCGTGAGAGAAAATACATATTCAGAAAAATACATAACCGCAATGACTTCAGCACCCAATTTCGTAAAATCATTCTTCGATATAAAAAGATTGGGTACAACATGGATATTATACGACAGACTGCATGCATGGTAGTTAAACCCAATCACGGTTGGCAACTTTGCTTCCCTCTTTAATTGCACGCCGGTGGGTCAGGCCTCAGATTCTATGACGGCTCCAACGTAAAGGCTTATCGAAAATTAGAGAGATAATGTTGGTTGGTGCCTGATGCTCTGTCTCTGGTCGGGCTCATCGGAGTCTAACTGTTGGTTTTCTTTTGCTCCAGCATTTCTGTGGTTTCTTGCTGTCGAGTCCTCACCGTTGTCTCACCTCCGTGGTTCTTTGATTTTTGTGTTCACGGAGATGTTGCACTGATGAGTTAGGAGGCCTTCATGCGGACTGAACAAATTATTTGTCTAAATCGCGACGGAAGTAAGGGCGAGAATTGTGGCCACGTATAATCGATTTAAGCCCCCCAGTGGAAATCTTCCACTGACCGTTCCAAGGCGGCTCTTCTGTGGCGATTTATTTATGTTGTTGTTTGTTACTTACTGTGTGTATCACTTGTGTCTTTTGGTTTTGGATGGCCATATGGCCATTTTGTGGGAAAGTAACTGTCCTTATGGCCTTCCTTTGTTTAGGTTTCCATTATGGTCTGGTCGCTTAATGTTTGTATTTCTTTCCCTTTGGTGTCTTTTATGGGTGGAGTAAGTTAATTGTATCAATTCCTGATCTTTGTTTTACTTCTACTTTGGAGGAGAAGATGTTTAAAGATTTTTATTTTTTTTGTGTGGTTTTGTTGCCATGGCAACCAGAGTTCTGGGTGTAACAAAATTCTTTGAAGGAATTTAGAAGAGGACTAAGTAAGGAACATTCCTGTGAAGTTTGGTTACAATTGGCCCAGTAGTTTAGGAGGAGAAGATGTTTTAGCATTACACTATATGTTAAATAGGGAAAATAAGCCCCGCGCATGGCGGCCATGTTTTGTGTCGGATCAAAATTTCTTCAAGGAATCTGAAAGGGGTCCACCCAAGGAACATTCATGCAAAATAAAAATGAAATCCAACAGGTGGTTTTGGAGGAGAAGATTTTTAAAGATTTTTAATATTTTGTGTTGTTTTGTTGCCATGGCAACCAGAGTTCTGGGTGTAACAAAATTCTATGAAGGAATTTAGAAGAGGACTAAGTAAGTAACATTCCTGTGAAGTTTGGTTACAATGGGCCCAATAGTTTAGGAGGAGAAGATGTTTTAGCATTACACTATATGTTAAATAGGGAAAATAAGCCCCGCCCATGGCGGCCATGTTTTTTGTCGGATCAAAATTTCTTCAAGGAATCTGAAAGAGGTCAACCCAAGGAACAGTCATGCAAAATAAAAATGAAATCAAACAGGTGGTTTTGGAGGAGAAGATTTTTAAAGATTTTTATTTTTTTTTTTTTGGTTTTGTTGCCATGGCAACCAGAGTTATGGGTGTAACAAAATTCTTTGAAGGAATTAAGAAGAGGACTATGTAAGGAGCATTCCTGTGAAGTTTGGTTACAATTGGCCCAGTAGTTTAGGAGGAGAAGATGTTTAAAGAAAAAGTTAACGCACGGACGCACGACCGCACGACCGCACGGACGCACGACGGACACAGGGCCATGACAATAGCCCCGCTGGCCTTCGGCCAGTGGAGCTAAAAATGAGGTTTTAAAACGTTATTTTTTATAAAAAAAAATCGTGATAGTTTTCTTATTGCTACTTAAAACACAGTTTGTGGATGTTTGTTGGAACCGCTTCATTGAGGCGGCTTTAAAGAGTACCAACAAGCAATGTCTTGGAGCAGAAATAAGAAAAACGTGTATCGCCCCGTAAACCCCATTTTTCTGTATATAAAGTAGGGTGTTCATTTCACGGACTTGTTCACATGATGCGTGACTTTGGCGACTTTGGCTTTGCTCGTGAGCCGATGTTGTTCATTCTTAAATGAGCCCCCTCCAAGCGAATTTGTGTCTTCGAGCATTCCGTCATGACAAATTTTAACTGCGCATGCCCAGCCATTCAGCGGGGCCAGGGATATGGCTTTCTGTCTGAAGGTTCCTCTTGATTCACTGCTTGTATGAGCGAGCAGCGAAGGTTCTGGCGAGACTGCGCGGATGCGCAGGCTCGCCTGAACCTTCGCTGCTCGCATAGGCGATAAGTACCAAAATCGCTTGACAAAATCATACACCAAAATCATACACCAAAATCAAAATCCCAAATGAATGTTAAATCAATTACTTACAATTCTGATTCAGCAAATTAACAAAGTAAGAAAGCTTAAAGTTAAACGTGCACAAAAACATCTGCATGTATGTCTATGTAATAAACACATTTGATAACCTCACTTAATATAAAGCAAAAATTGGGGCTTCAGGGGCATTAATTATTTCTGTTTTTTTTTTTTTTTTTTTGTTTGAAACAAAGACGCGGTTCTACAGAGCACGCCCATTTATATTTGTTTCACAATAAACGCTCTATGGAATATGTAATTTGTGAACAAGGTAATTTCTGAATTACGGACTGTGTCACATCGGAAGGTTATCCTTACGGCTTTTCATAAGGTTAACACGGCTGCAAAAGAAACAGGCTTTGTGGGAAAGTAACTGTCCTTATGACCTTCCTTTGTTTAGGTTTCAGTTATGGTCTGGTCGCTTAATGTTTGTGTTTCTTTCCCTTTGGTGTCTTTGATGGGTGGAGTAAGTTAATTGTATCGATTCCTGATCTTTGTTTTACTTCTACTTTTCAAAACCCATTTTCTATAGAGAAAGTTGGGGTTTACAGGGTCATACATTATTTTTGTTATTGTTTGCTCAAACCAATATAGTGTGGCACTCATTGGAATCGATTCAAGGTTGTCGTTCTAAAATTACGAAAATATATAGAACATTTTTCGCCGAATCAAAAAAAAAAAAAAAAAATAAAATAAAATTGTAGCATGAAATTATGATATTACCTCATTACTGCTCGAAATATAGATTGTGGGTACAGGTAAGAACCGCCTCATCGCGCTGAGGCGGTTCTAACGAGTACCCAGTATCAATATTTTAGCGAAGGAATAGGAAAAAGAAGGTTTACCCCCATAAACCCCAGTTTTACTATATAAAAGAGGGGATCAAGGGGGTCAGAAACATATAGGCGTGTTTTCGTGATGACGAGCACCCATAATCTATAAGAGGACTAGACATAAGAAAAATATCACATATTTTTTACATCTGAAAAATGCTAGTTGCAGAGGTAATTTTATGACAACATTTTATGACACGAATGTTTCCAGGGGTATATCTTATTTTTCTTATTTCTGCTCTAAAATATAGATTGTGGGTACTCGTTAGAACCGCCTCGATGAGATAGTCCTAACGAGTGCCCACAATCTTTATTTTGAGCAGAAATAAGAAAAATATCACAATTTTTCAGCATAAAATTTCATTTTTTTCGGCGATAAAGGTGGCAATTTATTTGTATTGACGTGTGTGCGTAGTGGCTTTGGCTAATGCACCCGTAATGACTCAACCATAATATACACGCCTATACAAACATACTGAAAATTTTAACACCAAAAATGACAATGTTCACATTAAAAATTCTGATATATGATATTTCTGCAAAAAACATAGATTGTTTGTGAGGTGTTTCTAACAATTACTAGAGGTCTAACTTTTCGTCACGTGAACAAGTCCGTGAAATGAAGACCCCCCTAAACCCCCACTTTATATAGAGAAAACTAGGGTTTACGGGGGTATTCATTATTTTTCTTATTTCTGCTCCAAGACATAGGTTGTGGGTACTCGTTAGAACCGCCTCAAAGAGGCGGTTCTAACGAGCACACACGTGGGTACTCGTTAGAACCGCCTCAAAGAGGCGGTTCTAACGAGCACACACAACCTATGTTATGAGCATTTGTAAGAAAAATATCAAGGATTTTCATCAGAAAAGTAGCAATTTTGGAGATGTGAAAAAAATGCATTATACCGTACGGGTGTGTTATCGTAATGTTGAGCAGAAATAAATTAATGTATACCCATGTAAATTCATGTTTTACTACATGAAGTGGGCTTAAGGGGTTCAAAATTAAATAGGCGCGTTTTAGTGATGTCCGAGAAGCAATGTTCAGTCGTAAAATTTCTTCTCAGTGCTGTGACTTCAAAATAGACGGTAACAATTTCAACCACAGTGCCATCCGCTTTGCTGCAATACGTTCCTTCACCGATGTTGATGTAATAGTCGGTGTGATGTCAAGGTAATTTTGTGACGTCA
The DNA here is from genome assembly GCA_963580285.1 of Lucinisca nassula. NCBI lineage: Eukaryota > Metazoa > Mollusca > Bivalvia > Lucinida > Lucinidae > Lucinisca > Lucinisca nassula. The sequence continues at coordinate 26,955,324 of OY757012.1, forward strand.
TAGTGTACTGCGGCCAGTGAGCAGGAACACTATATGGTGTGTTAGGGTTTCTGGAAAAGCGGTAAAAGGAACTATTTTAATAATGCTACGTACAATTATTTCCTTGGTCAGAACATATATATTATATACACGTCGGTGTAAAGAAGGAAAGAAAAGTACAAGGATAATATCATTTTATATGATCCATTTTGAACTTGTCTGTTGGATACATTCCACTACAAAGGTTTATAAAGAGGACTATAGTAGTGTATCCCTTAAATATCGTAGCCACGACCATCCACCACTCTTATCTTGGGCTATGATTAATTACACCAGAGGCAGCAACGTGTATTGACGCATTCCGTCAAAAGGACTGACATAAGCGTATAAGCATCGCGTTAAGAACTGACGATCAGTCACCACAGTATTTTTATACAGTTTTACTGTATAAAACTGGGGTTTAAGGGGGTCATATTATACAGGCGCGTTTTCGTGATGTCAATATGGCCAAATGTTTGAGAAAAGTGATTGGTCTAAAAAACAACAACAACAAGTAAGCATTGACAGCGCTGATCGCATTGCCATTATACCTTCTATAAATGACACATTACGAAAACACGCCTATTTTATTATATTGAGAATCTTACATGTACCACCAAAAATGAATATTTTTCTGAAAAATTTAATAATTTTGCTCAAAACATAGATTACGGGCACCTGATAGAACTGACACGGCGAAGCAGTTCTAACGAGTACCCTCAATCAATGTTTCTAAACTTAAAGAACAAAAATAATATTTACCCTTGTAACCCCCGGTTTTACTATATAAAAGGGGGATGAGTGGTCAACATTGCTTGAGCGCGCGTTCGTGATGATAACACCACGAAAACACGGTTATATAATTTTGACCCCCTTGAACCCCACTTTTATATTGTCAAACTGGAGTTTGCAGAGGCAAACCCTATTTTTCTTATTTCTGCTATAAAATATAGATTGTGGATACTTGTTAAAACGACCTCGATGAGGCGAATCCAACGAGTACCACAATCTATATTTTGAACAGAAACAAGAAAAATATCATATTTTTTCATCTTATTTTTTTATTATTATTTTTCAGCGATAAAATTTACTGTAAACAATATAATTTCATAGCCCTGTTTTCATAATGAATAGGAAATAAGAACGTGCAAGAGGAAACGACATTGTTATTAAATTAAAGTGATGGATTAGGACAAAATACTGATTACAGGTGTTAACGTCATCTTGTGCTCACTTCAATGCCGCTACGGTCCTTGGATCAAATTTAGACAAGAAGCTTATACCTACCCCGTTTTAGCAAAATGTGTCCACATAGACATGACGATTTTGGCAAATTCAATATCTTTGCCATCGTATAGGATTGGTCTCTTGTCAGTACCAAGTAACTTAAGCATTTTATCAGTAAACCCGAATACAAAAAGAAAATCGTCAGCGTGGTTTGCCTGTGTGGGTCCATCCAGCCAGGATGGCACGGGTATATAATGCGTTGTCGGGGCTGTGGAGAATTCGTAAACATAGTTACTGCGTTTACTTCCTCCTGCATGAAGCTGAGCCATGGTAATCATGGGAACAAACATGTTTGCATCAGTATTTATGGCAACTAGTTCTAGATTTCTTGCCATAGCATCATCAGGAATTGTCCAATTTGTATATTCAAACAGGGTCATTTCAATTGCCGCTTTAGAAATATTTTGAACATTGGTAAATATAGAGTCTATAACTCGGGGTATAATTACAGTTTCGTACACAGTTCGTGGGATCTCAAAGCGTTCAGGGTCCTGAGTATGAAACTCATATGCATAGTAAGGCAGAAACAAAGCGCCATCTATGCTACAACTTCCCATCATGAAATCTATATTGTAAAATACATCTAAAGATGCAGGTGCAGCGGTTAACCGACTGACCATATCTTGTAGGTGTATAGGTACAAAATCATTGTCCAGGTTTGGAACGGCACAGAAGTACAATAAGCTATGATTAAGTATAGTATGAGCTATTTCTTCTGTTGTTATGTTTCTCAAGCATGTCATAATGATATCATCATTACCCACACTGCATCCAACATCCGCTGTGAAGTTTTTGAATACAGCTTCTGCTCGTTCTTCAGGACAAAATGCCCACTGGCTCGTTACTCCCCCACTTTCGGCGATTGCTGTTTGAAAAAGATTTTTATTACCTGGAAAAAGAATTTGATACACAACACTGCTTGAGCCAGCGGACTCTCCAAATATCGTAATATTATTTGTGTCACCACCGAATGATCCGATGTTATCGTTCACCCACGTAATTGCTAGATGCTGATCCCACAGTCAAAAGTTTGTAAAACTCTCATTAGTTCTAAGAAAACCCATAATGACAAGTCTATAATTCATTGCTACATCAATAACTTGTCCAAAGACGCTTAAGTTATCTCCAGGATAGACTGTGGCTGAGTCGTGCACAAATCCACCTCCATGAATCCAGACCATAACTGGTAGTTTTCTTTTTGAATTGATTGAATATCCCGGCACAAATATGTTAAGAAACAAACAATCTTCCGCTAACTTTACCTTTTGCGTTAAAGTGATGGAACGAGCCTATATACATGTCGCGCCATAGTCATGCGCAATGTACGGGATCATGAAATGCGACTTAGGCACGGGTTTCCTGAACCGCTTCTCGCCTACAGGAGGCTCGGCGTATGGAATACCAAGGAACTCTGTTACATTGTATTGTTTCCCATCAAACGTGACTGTCTCTACTTTCCCGATTATTTCTCCAACTGGCGTTTTTACACTGACCGGTCGTGGTCGATCGAATGACCGTTCCGAACATAAACACTTAGTTATACTAAAAATGTTTAATAAAATAACGAATAAATGTAATCGCAGACCCATCTCGGATGATACACATCTATCAAAGCAATTCTATTACCCATATACTGAACTTGGTTTGTTTGCCAGTAGTGTGGGCTGGTCAATATGCACTGGCAATGCATAACAAGCGGCGAAAGAGGTTATTGTATTTTAACAAGTACGATTTAAGCGAATATCACAAGAACACGCCTATACAATTTTGACCCCCTTGAACCCCACTTTTATGTAGTACAACTGGGGTTTCCGGGGGTATACATTATTTTTCTTATTTCTGCTCTAAAATATAGATTGTGGGTACTCGTTAGAACTCGTTAGATCCGCCTCGATGAGGCGGTTCTAACGAGTGCCCATAATCTATATTTTGAGCAGAAATAAGATAAATATCACAATTTTTCATCATAAAATTTTCTTTTTTTTTTCGGCCATAAAGGTATATGCGTGTTTGTGTAATGATATTCCTTAACTCTTATCCCACTGATCACGACAACCCCTATCTTTGCAAACAGATCAGATATTCACTGTTTGTCGCTTCTGAAGTAGCCATCTGGGCCCAGTTGTTCAAAGCATCGTTAGCTTAACGAGCTCGTTAGTGGTCATATTGTTAACTCTTCTAGCAAGTACAATATCGAAAATTTTGGTATTTTTGCTGGAAAAATGTGAGCAGCTTTTGCGTCCGCAAAAGCTGCTCACATTTTTTCAGCAAAAATTTCAGCATATTTGCCATATTTAATGATCAAAGTTTTAACGATACGTTAACTAACGACGTCGTTAGTTTTGAACAACTGGCTCCTGATGTTTTTCATACAGTTGTGCATCACGAAAACACGCCTATACTAATACAGTGTAAATTTTACCTGGGAAAAACGAATATTTTATGATGAACAATTTGTGATATTTTTCTTATTTCTGCTCTAAATATAGATTGTGGGTACTCGTTAGAACCGCCTCATATAGAGGCAGTTCTAACGAGTACCCACAATCTATATTTTAGAGCAGAAATACGAAAAATAAGGTTTACCCCTGTAACCCCCAGTTTTGCAATATAAAGGTGGGGTTCTAGGGGGTCAAAATTATTTAGGCGTGTTTTCGTAATGAATGGAACAAGTATATCAGATGAAGTAATTTGATTGGTTGACACTCAGAAATAGGTATGACTAAATTAATTTATGCAACGGGATAAGGGTTAAGTTAAACTTAAGTGGACCAGTAAACTGTTGCAAATTCGAACTCATTCTCATGTACTTTGTAATTTCTTTCCATAGCCCGATATGGAATGACGAGTCGTGTAAGACCCATTGGATCTATGTCTCTATATAGCTATGAGATTAATCTTATTTAATATACGCCTGAACATTAATATAGAATATGAATATTCGAAACATGTATGTAAATATATATGTTTAGTTGTTTGTAAATAGGACCGTCGCGTGTCAGTTATGCCACATATTGGGAAAGAGTTTGGTGGCCCCATCTTGTATATAGTGATGAAATATTATCTTACATGTTATCTTTCATGAATGTTAAATAGTTATTTTGTTCTGGTAAATAGAGGATCTTACATGAGTGTTCATGTATTATTGAATTAATTGATCGAGTTCAGGGAAAGGGAATAAAATGCGAGGTATCGCCGAGCACTTTATCCCTTTTCCTAAACGAATGCAAAATATAACATTTTGTTTGTTTGATTTGCGTCTCCGTCAACACTATTTATGTCATTTTGGAGACATTGCTTCCAATTTTGTAGGCCTTTTTACCCATCATTAAGATGAAATGACAATGCAACCCTTGCCGTCCAAACAAACCAATAGGGTATATATGCAGGGAAGGTCCGACTCGCAACATTCAAGACCCATTTTACTCATTATTTTTTTTTTCAAACAAAAATGTCAATATTCCGCATAAGTAAACGCGACGTCGTTCAGGACGTGTACGCTTAACGTTTAAGGGGCGTCTAGCTAATTATTGATCGATTGACAAAAGACAAAACATATACGCAAAAAAGATTCTTAGCCATTTTGTCCGAATTAAGTTCTTCAAATGCGCATGCGCAACCGGTTCATATGACACAGCTACAGATAAGGTGCGTATTTTGTAAAAATTGAAGGCTCCCAAAATTATCACATTTGTTTCCTTATTTCTGCATAGAAACCTTTGCTGTGGGTATTCATTAGAACTGCATCCTTGTGTCTGCAATCTTTCTATTCTGTTCTAGGCTAATTTATCAACCCCCATAATTGTATGCACATAATATCATTATATTTGAACACAGATACAAGGAGACAGAAAAGGCGTTCCAAAACGATTTAAGCGCACTTCCGATCTTAATGATCAGCCCTCATTTTTAGTATTAAAATAAGAAATGTATTGTTTACTAGGATACCTACTTATTCGGTACTTATAGTAACAAATTAAGATCGTGACGTGCAATTAACCCGTTCAGTCCATTACGCAAACACGCCTATACAAATACATTGCCACCTTTATCGCCGAAAAAAATTCTGCTCAAAATATAGATTGTGGGCACTCAATAGAACCGCCTCACCGAGGCGGTTCTAACGAGTACCAACAATCTATATTTTAGAGCAGTAATAAGAAAAATAAGGTATACCCCCGGAAACACCAGTTTTACTATATAAAAGTGGGGTTCAAGAGGGTCAAAATTATATAGGCGTGTTTGCGTGATGCTAACACAAATTATGTTAACAAGTCAATAAAATTAACACCCCTCTAAATCCAACTAAATATAGTGAAAACTAGGGTTTACAGGGGTAAACACTATTTTTTTCTGATTCTGATTTCAACTTTAAAACTCGTTAGAACCGTCTCAATGATGCGGCTATAACGAGCACGCACAATCCATGTTTGAGTATAAATAAGAGAAATAAAATGCATTGTCATCTGAAAAGTAGCCATTTTAGAAATGAAATAATGCACCTTGTCACACGGATCTGTAATCGAAAATTCAAAAATCTAGATCCAGGCATAAAGACAACACTTTGTGAGATAAAAATGTACAGTGGGGATGCTCAGCTGTAATGTTTTTTTATATATCTTGCTTACAAGCTTAAAATGCCAAAAATTCCAAAGGGCCATAACTCAAGAAAACAATTCCAGAGTTTTTCCAAAAATTAATCAATTCATCTTCTCATCATCGCAAACCTGTCTGTAAAGTTTCAGGGCAATAGCTCAAACCTCAAAGTGTTTTGAGGTTTCTTGCGTACAAGCCCAACATGCTAAAAAATCTAAAGAGCCATAACGAAAGAAAAAAAAAAACGTTTTTTTTTTCTTTTTTTTTTTTTTTTTAAGTTGATCATTTCATCTTCTCATCGTCCCCAATCAGTCTGTAAAGTTTCAGGTCAAAAGCTGTAAAGGTTTTTGAGATATCTTGCTTACAAGCTTAAAATGCCCAAAGTTCCAAAGGGCCCTACATGTAACTCAAGATATAAAAATCGAATGTTTTCCAAAAGTTCATCAGTTCATCTACTCATCATCCTGAAAAAGTCTGTAAAGTGTCAGGGCAATAGCTCGAACAGTTTTTGAGATACCTTGCTTACAAAGTAAAAGTGAATGCAATGATCAGGAGTCGATACAATTAACCCTCAACTCCCATCAGAGACACAAAAGGGAAATAAACACAAACATAAAACAACAAACCCTAATGGAAGCCTCAATAGCGGAAAGCCAAAAGGACAGTTAATTTCCCACAAAATGGCCAATTGGCTATCCAAAACAAAATAATACTCGTATATGCGATACAAACGTCAGTGACAAACCATAACAAAAAATAAACCGCGACAGAAGAACTGCCTTGGAACGGTCAGTGAAACGAATTCCACTGGGGGCTTAAACCGATTTTACGTGGTCACAATCCTCACCCTTACTTCCGCCGCGATTTAGACAAATAATTTGTTCAGTCCGCATGAAGGCCTCCTACCCTTCAGTGGAACATCTCCGTGCGAGGACTCAACAGCAAGAAACCACTGAAATGCCGGAGCAAAAGAAAACCAACCAGAGACAGAGCATCAAGCACCAACCAATATTACATTGAATTAGATCTCTCTTATTCTCAGTAAGCCTTTACGCTGGAACCGTCATAGAATCTGTGGCCTGACACACCGGCCTGCAATTAAAGAGGGAAGCAAAGCTGCCAACTGCGATTGTGCCAACCACCATGCATGCAGCCCGCCGCACAACACCCATGCTGCACCCAATCCCCCACACCGAAGAATGACTCTACGAAACTGGGTGCCGAAGACATTGTGGTTATACTTTTCTGAATTTATATACCAAGTCACCATAAAATTCGGATTCCGAAAGACCTTGTTGCAGAAGAGATTCAAGTCCAATATTGAATTTTGAAATTAAATCAGAATGGCGTCTATAAAATTTTGAAAGGCTTTGCGTAGTTTATAGTACCGATAACCCTGATTAAGAAGTTTAGCAGTTAACAATTTATATCGACTGTTGAAGTCAGCTACATGATTACACACTCTGGCGAATCGAACCGACCGCGAAACACAAACGTCACAGTACGGCGCACGAGGAACATCACCATCCAAAAATTAAAAATTCACAATCTCAGAATCAAAATCATCGCGTTTATCATAAGTACTGCAAGAAACAAGAAACAAACCCATCTACAATAGATAGATGCAAATCCAAAAACGGAGCGTTGATATCAGAAGAATTTCCTTGATTTAACTGAAGTTCTTTGGGGTAGATTTGACTGATCGAGCCATCGAAATAGGTATTGCCAAAATCCAACATACCATCCAAACATCCGATAGCCGAGCCAAAAGCCTCAAATGATCTAAGATTGGTTTTCAGCAGAAAGGGACAGCATGACGTCTCTCTCATAACAAAACAAACACAGCCACAAGGGATGCGCATTTAGCACCCACCGGAATACCCACAGCTTGCCTAAATAACTTAAGTACCAAATCCTATGTTAATATTGTCAAGCAGAAAGTTGAGAGCTTCACACACCCTCCGACATGACCATAAAGTACAACCCTTGTGCCTTTCAGAAGTGAAAAAAGAAACATTTCTTACATTACATGCAAGATAGAGGGAGTCTTCCGTATGCAATGTCCATTCAATTAAATCATTAAGTTTTTCTTTTATAATATTATGAGGAAGTGTAGCGTGAAGGGTGGAAAAATTACAAACAGACAGACCAGAAGCACGAAAACGCCTGGCTTTCAATTTATTAAAACTTCATTAGAATTTTTATAGAGCAAAGGCGATTTCTACCTGACCTTTCGAAGACTGTGTCGCAATATTTTACCACATGTTTTTGATGGCATTTAAACATGAACTTAATAATTTAGAGAGTTCAGTGGTGGTACAAGAGCTTGACTTTGCAATTAAACGTGCTTTGTATGGTCTTTTAATAAGTTCAGGTAACCAATATAACCTAGGAAGCTTGCCTTTGCCTTCTGTAACACAGACAGCAAACTTGGTGGCTGAATGACAAATGTGGTCATCACATAAAGCCCTCTCTACAGCTAAAATCTGCAATTCATAAGCCTTAGTACCACCAAGTTCTTGCTGAAGAGTGTTAACATAATGAAGCCGTCCAACAACGACCACCTTGTTAGCAGCCTTGTCTGCTGGAGCCAAAACAAACTTCCTACGAAATTCTTGAATACCTAGTTTAAGGTGACTAGCTTCTTGAAATTCTTGATTACTTAGTTCAAGCCTAATAGGCAAAAGTTTCAAGGATCCCAACTCAATTTAAACAATCAGACTTGTATGCTCCCCCAGTCCCCATTGTTCTAGAGATATGCAATCAATGCGTACGTTTAGCAACGCCTGTGTTTAACCTGTAAACGCTTGTTCCTGCTTTTTTATACCAATCGCTCTTCTCAAACTTTTGGCCATGTTACAAATAGCGAAGTATTGACATTTTTTTCTAAATCAGTCGGGAAGAAAATGGGTTTAACATGCCATAGGATAAATAGAAACTTGCATTCGTCTCCATGTGTTATTGGATTTATTAACTCGTTGAGGAAAAGGGATAAAATGTTCGGCAAAGTCACGCATTTTATTCCTTTTCCTGAACTCGTTTAATTAATTAAAATACAGGAACACTCATGTAAGATCCTCTATATATCACAAAAAGAGTTGTTGGTGTTTTTTTTTTTTTTTTTTTTTTTTTCTGATGAAAATTTGTGCTTATGTTCTTATATGCGCAATCTAAGTTTCTGTGCAAGTACTCTGGAAACTTCCATTTTACTAGTATATGAATAAGGATTCAATTTACACAACTACTATGGTGACTGATCTTCAGTTCTTAACGCGATGTTATACGCTTATGTCAGTCCTTTTGTCAGAGTGCGTCATTACACTTTGCTGTAACCGGAGTACATTACGCAAACACGCCTATACAAATACATTGCCACCTTTATCGCCGAAAAATGAAAAATTTATGATGAAAAATTGTGATATTTTTCTTATTTCTGCTCAAAATACAGAGTGTGGGCATTCGTTAGAACCGCCTCATCGAGGCGGTTCTAACGAGTACCCACAATCTATATTTAGAGCAGAAATAAGAAAAATAAGGTTCACCACTGTAAACCCCAGTTTTACTGTATAAAATGGGGTTCAAAGGGGTCAAAACCATATAGGTATGTTTGCGTGATGAATTAATCATAGCTGCAATCAAGAGTGGTGTATGGGCGGGGCTACAATGGTATTTAAGAGACACATGTCCGTTGCTTGTTCCAACGGGGTTCAACTGCTGGTTTTCTTTTCTTCAAGTGTTCCTTTGGCCCTGTGTTCAGTAACGGATATCTCAGGGCGTTTTACTGCCGAGTCCTCATCCTTGTGTCAACTTGGCTGTAATTGTGATTTCGTTGTAACCGAGTTGATTGACTGATGAATTAGCAAGAAGAAGTGAAGGCAATGATCAGGAATCGATTCAATTAACCAACAACTCCAATCAGAGATCCAAAAGGGAAAGAAACACAAACATGAAATAACTAGACCCTAATGGAAACACCAATAGCGGAAAGCCAAAAGAAAACCTTCACGCGCACCAAATAAATACTTGTTTGAACCACAGTGAAAGTGAGGGTTGGGATCCCGCAAATGTAACTTAAACCCAACATAATGTTTTACCTGACCGTTCCATGTCGGTGCTTTTGCTGTGGTTCCTTCATGTTTTGTGTTGGTGGTTCTAATTTTTCACGAATCATATATGTTGTTACGTTGATATTTCTGATTCTTCCCACTGTCTGGTTGTTCATTTTCTGGTAGCCCCCGCCTATAGGGGCTTGAAGAAGTATATGAGCTGCATGATGCTTCCACGCAGAGCCGAATCCGGCCCAAACACTAGTACTGGTAAACAGCCTAGAGGATCTAAGCCTGTCCAGGAACCGTGGTGCGAGGCGGACCGTCCATGCTAATAAACCCTATTGGTTTCATCGGGCGATAGGGCTTGAGATTTCATTTCATCTCAATGTCGGGTAAAAAAGTCCCACAAAATATAAAGCAAATTCCAAAATGACCTTAACAGTGTTGACGGGGACGTTAAACCTCAAATCAAATCAAACAAACGTGTTTATTTTCAGTTACATTTGTCCTTCCCGTTTAATGTTTGTCATGTTGATGATTCTGATTCTTTCTCCATTATGTATATTGGTCCCTTTTAGTAAGGTTTGGATATTCTGAGTCACCACCTTTTTGGGGAAAGAGCTGCTACTCGGTTTACCTGTTTTGTTTACTTTCGTCACTCCATGTTTCGTCTTATTCCACTAGTGATATTGTTTGGATGAATTTGGGATCTGATTGTATCAGTTCCTGATCGGTTCTCTTTTAAATTGCTAGAGATGTTCTTCGTTTTGCTACATTGGACACCCCTGTAGTTATGGCCCTTGAACAAAATTAGGCAAGAAGCTTATACCTACCCTGTTTTAGCAAAATTTGTCCACATAGACATTACGATTTTTGCAACTTCAATATCTTTGTCGTTGTACAGGATTGGTCTTTTGTCAGTGCCAAGCAACTTAAGCATTTTATCAGTAAACCCGAATACAAAAAGAAAATCGTCAGCGTGGTTTGCCTGTGTGGGTCCATCCAGCCAGGATGGCACCGGTAAAAAATGCGTTGTCGGGGCTGTGGAGAATTCGTAAACATAGTTACTGCGTTTACTCCCCACTGCATGAAGCTGAGCCATGGTAATCATGGGAACAAACATGTTTGCATCAGTATTTATGGCAACTAGTTCTAGATTTCTTGCCATAGCATCATCAGGAACTGTCCAATTTGTATATTCAAACAGGGTCATTTCAATTGCCGCTTTAGAAATATTTTGAACATTGGTAAATATAGAGTCCATTATTCCGGGTATAATTACAGTTTCGTACACAGTTCTTGAGATCTCAAAGCGTTCAGGGTCCTCAATATGAAACTCATTTCCATAAATAAGCAGATACAAAGCGCCATCTATGCTACAACTTCCCATCATGAAATCTATATTGTAAAATACATCTAAAGATGAAGGTGCAGCGGTTGACCGACTGACCATATCTTGTGGGTGTATAGGTACAAAATCATTGTCCAGGTTCGGAACAGCATACATGTAGATATACTTTAAGCTATGATTAAAGATAATAGCAGCCATTTCTTCTGTTGTTATGTTTCTCAGGCATTTCATAATGATGTCATTGTTACCCACGCTGCATCCGACTTCCGCTGTGAAGTTTTGGAATACAGCTTCTGCACGTTCTTCAGGACAAAATGCCCACTTGCTCGTAACTCCACCACTTTCGGCGATTGCTCTATGAAAAAGATTTTTATTACCTGGAAAAAGAATTTGATACACAACACTGCTTGACCCAGCGGACTCTCCAAATAACGTAATATTATGTGTGTCACCACCGAATGATCCGATGTTATCGTTCACCCACTTAATTGCTAGATGCTGATCCCACAGGCCAAAGTTTGCAAAACTCTCCTTTGTTCTGAGAAAACCCATGACGGAAAGTCTATAATTCATTGCTACAAAAATAACTTTTCCAAAGGCGCTTAAGTTATCCCCAGGATAAGCTGTGGCTGAACCTTGGATAAATCCACCTCCATGAATCCAGACCATAACTGGTAGTTTTCTTGTCGAATTGATTGAATTTCCAGGCACAAATATGTTCAGGAACAAACAATCCTCTGCTAAATTTTGAGTTACAGTAATGGAATGAGGCTGTAGACATGACGCTCCATAGTCATGCGCAATGTACGGGAGCATGAAATGCGACTTAGGCACGGGTTTCCTGAACCGCTTCTCGCCTACAGGAGGCTCGGCGTATGGAATGCCAAGGAACTCTGTTACATTGTATTGTTTCCCATCAAACGTGACTGTCTCTACTTTCCCGATTATTTCTCCCACTGGCGTTTTTGCACTGACCGGTCGTGGTCGATCGAATGACCGTTCCGCACATAAACACTTAGTTATACTAAAAATGTTTAATGAAATAATGAATAATTGTAATCTCAGACCCATCTTGGAGGATACACATCTATCAAAGCAACTCTATTACCCATATACTGAACTTGGTTTGCTTGACAGTAGTGTGGGCTGGTCAATATGCACTCGCAACGCATAACAAACGGCGAAAGAGGTTATTATATTTTAACAAGTACGATTTAAGCGAATATATTCCTTAATCCTTACCCCGCCGATCACGACAACCTCTATCTTTGCAAACAATGTATATCCAGATCAGATGTCTTCTGCAGCCATCTGATCAGGCTTTTCTCTGTTTGTCGCTTCTGAAGAAGCGATCTGATGTTTGTCATACAGTTTGTGAATAGACCAAATATATCATATGAAGAAACGGATGTGGCTAAATTAATCTATGCAGCGGGATAAGAGTTAGGTGAAACTTCAAATGGTCGAACATGGATGGTCCGTAAACTATTCCCAAATCAAACTCGTTATCATTTCGTTCAGAATTTCTTCACACAGCCCGATATGAATTTACCAGTCGTGTAAGATCGAGTATAATATATATGTATCTATATATTTTTATGAGATTAATTTTATTAAATAATTGTACGTCAACTGAAAATAAATATATAATATACATATTACGTCATATGTATCTAAATATAAGTGTTTTTTTGCAAGATCCATCTTTTATGTAGAAATAGCATGGTGTCTTTCACGACTGTTAAAAAGTGTTGTTTTTTGTTGCGGTTTTTTTTTCTGGTAAAGAGAGAATCTTACACAGGTGTTCATATTTTATTGAAAATATAAAACAAGTTGAGGAAAGTGGATAAAGTGCGAGGCTTCGCCGAACATTTTATCCCTTTTCTTCAAAGAGTTTAAAAATTGAATAAAGCACGAGTGCAAGATTATATTTACTGCATCATATGACATTTAAAACGCGTTTTATCCAACACATGTTTCAAACAAAAATGTCAATTTTTCACAATTAGTAAATGCAACGTCACAAAGAATATGTGCGTGTATCTTTATTGGGCGTATCAAACTAATTTGCGTGGGTTACCTAATTTATTTCATGGCGTTATTACATTCTCAGACGCGACATCGTATGATAAATAGATAATCTTACACGAGTGGTCATTTCGTATGAAATGTATGAAACGAGCCTTCGGCGAACTTCAGAAATTCCATATGCGATGAGCACGAATGTAAGATTTTGTTTATCACATGACCATTTCAAATTGGATTTCATCGCTATTAAATTTGACAAAGTTTCCACAAAAATGCATGGTTGACATGGACGTCGTCATGACGTTACTTAATCCCGTCAATGTGTTATTACACGTGTGGTCATACGAGTTTTATTACACGACGTTATCCACTGCTTATTAACAACGTAATATGGTAAAACACTATATTTGTGCTGACAAATGAAATCAGAGCACTGATCGTACCTGTTGGTAAGTTGTCTCTGAGTACTAGTTTGTTTGGATTGAGGTTACACGTCCCCGTAAACACTATTCGATAATTTTGGAGACGCTGCTCCCAACTGCACGACCCGCAGGAAAAGCGACCGACTGAAGTCGGTTGATTTCTAAGAGTGCCCTAAAATCAACGTGTCATTCTGTCATTCGGTCATTCTGTCAGTCTGTCAGTCTGTCTGTCCGTCCGTAACCCGTTTGTGAAAATTGGTGATAGTGACTTAACCGCTTGGAATATTTAAACAATTTTTGGCATACTGATAGATATCAATGAGATCTAACCAATGAACTTGTGAAATATTACATTCCATTTAGTATAGCCTCGCCGAGGCGAAAAATGTGAACATTTTGGAACTGCTTCTCCTCGGAAACCGTTGGGCCGATTGAAGTCAAATTTCATATGGAGCCTCTATGGGATGGGGGAAACAAAAATTTGCTCATGGGGTCCAGGTCAAATGACCAAAATGGCCGCCAAGCCATAAATAGTCTGTCTGTCTGTTCGTCCGTAACCCGTTTGTGAAAATTGGTGATAGTGACTTAACCGCTTGGAATATTTAAACAATTTTTGGCATACTGATAGATATGAATGAGATCTAACCAATGAATTTGCGGAATATTACATTCCATTTAGTATAGCCTCGCCGAGGCGAAAAATGTGAAATTTTTTGAACTGCGTCTCCTCGGAAACCGTTTGGCCGATTTAAGTCAAATTTCATATAGAGCCTCTATGGGGTGGGGAAACCAAAATTTGCTCATGGGGTCCAGGTCACATGAATAAAATGGCCGCCAAGCCATATATGGTAAAAACCCTTCAAAAACAGTCTTCTCCAGAAACACTGGGCAGATTTCCACGAAACTTGATAAATAGCATCTGGGACGTAGGCCCATCATAAATTGCTAAAATGGTGACTTTGGGTTGACCTTGCCCTTCTTTGTGCCTAGGTCAAACTTTGACACATATGCTTTTGTATTGGAAAAGTGAGAATGCATTTTGTCTTGCAAACGATTCAGAATACAGTACTAAAGTATAAGGTATATTTTTGCTCCTTACGATAAGGCGCATTTATTGGGGGAACCGTTTTAGGTCCAGGTCACATCACCAAAATGGCCGCCATACCCATATATGGTAACACTCATAAAGCTAAAAGCATCCGGCGGGTCGTGCACTTCAGCTGAAGCACTGGTTTTGTTTGATATTTACCCGAGACTGAGATGATATGACCTTTCTAGCCCTACCGCCCAATGAAACCAAATGACTCATATGCACTGGACGGACTGACTCACAAAACGTTACCTGGACAGGCTTAGGAGGCCTTCATGTGGACTGAACAAATTATTTGTCCAAGTCGCGATGGAAATAAGGGCGGGGATTGTGGCCACGTGGGATCGATTTAAACCCCCTGGTGGAATTCTTTTCCGCTGACCGTTCCAAGGCGGTTCTTCTGTCGCGATTTATTTTTGTTATGGTTTGTCTTTAGGTGTTTGTGTCGCTTGTGTTAATTTATTTTGGATAGCCTATTGGCCATTTTATGGGAAAGTAACTGCCCTTTTGGCTTTCCGCTGTTGGTGTTTCCATTAGGTCTATTGTTGCATGTTTGTGTTCCTTTCCCTTTGGTGTCTCTGATTGGAGCTATCGGTTGATTGTATCGATTCCTGATCGTTGCCTCTAGTTCTATTTTAGTCCTTCTAAGCGGTTTACCAGTACATGTACTCATATTTGGTCAGTTTCGTGAAAGCACCATGCAGCCCAATTCATTTCTCCAACCCCCGATGGGTGGGGGCGATGCATCTCAGTATAGCATGGTTTCGTAGACACCGATTAGACTCCGTATTCTGCGGGTTTTCCGATCTGGATTTACATTGTTAACCATTAACCCACTACCCAAGACTAGTCCGGATTGAACGTTTAACAAACTCTTTTATTCAGTCCTCTGAAGTCAAAAGTAGAAGAAATAAACATTACCCCATCACGAAAAAACACGCCTATTCAAGAATATCGAAAAAATTACCACCCAAAAATGAAAATTTTCAGAGTAAAATTCTAATATTTTTGTATATTTGCTCAAATAGTAGATTGTGGATACTCGTTAAAACCGCCTCGTCGAAGCGGTTCCAACGAGTACCAGTAGTCTATGGTTTTGAGCAGAAATAAGAAAAAAATAATTAATACCCCTGTAAACCCAAGTTTTACTCTATAAAAATGGGGTAAAAGGGATTCAGAATTTTATGGGCATGTTTTCGTGATGTTGATTTTGTACATGGTCAGTAATAGGGACGTGCACAGCTGAATCGCCGATATAACAGCAAGAGGCCCATGGGCCACAATGCTCACCATAGCTCAGGCTGCACTGCCAAATGGCAGCCATGTATTTCAAAATGATATCATTTTAATCTACCAATTATAAAGTCTCCCAAATGAACCCCCATATCGAAATTAGCACCCATATGGACTCAGTATCTGAAACGTTAGGCCTTTTATGAAGTAGAGGGGGTGGGGCATGGACCCAATGGAGCCCTGGTTGGTATCACTAAATGTGTGTTATCATAAGGAACAAGAATATATATGATTTAGCAGTGGGATCTGTATGCCGGAAATATAAGTCCTTTAAGCGGCGGAGGGTTTGGGGCATGTCCTATTGATCCCAAGAAAGCCCAAGATGGTTGTCCCTAAATGTGTATTATCATAAGGACCCCGAATATATATGGTTTATTGGTGGGAATCGGAATGGTTTCTGATATATGAGGCCCTTCCATAAAGTGGAGAGGAGAGGAGTGGCCCCTGCGGACTCCAAAGTCGGTGTGCTATTATTAAGGAACAAGTACATATATGACCATGGGGTAGGCATTTGAATGGTTTCTGAAATATATTGCCTTTTATGAAGTGGAAGGGCGAAGTGGAAGGACATTGCCCCAGCTCAAAGAGAACCCCCAGACTGGTGTGATTGAATTAATCTTGTCATAAGGAACAAGAATATATATAGTTTAGTGGTGGGGATCTGAAGGGTTTCTGAGAAATATTGCTTTTAATGAAGAAAAGCAGTGGGGCATGGCCCGGGCTTCACGGAAGACTCCTTAGCTGGTGCCATTTGAATGCATCTTATCAAACGGAAGATGAATATATATGGTTTAGGGGTGGGGCTCTGAACGGTTTCTGAGATATATGGCCTTTTGTGAAGTGGAGGGGTGGGGAGAGGCCCTAGCTTGATCCGGGATACCCCAAGGTTGGTGACAATGAATGAGTCTTATCATAAGGAACAGCAATATATATTATTTAGGGATGGGGTCTGTAAGGTTTCCGAGATATTGGGCTTTTTCTGAAATGGAGGGGATGGGGCATGACCCCGGCACATCCAAAGGGAACCCCCAGGTTGATGTCACTGAATGTGTCTTATCATAAGGAACAAGAATATATATAGTTTATGGTTGAGGTTCTTAATGGTTTCTGAGATATATGGCCTTTTGTGAAGTGGAGGGGTTGGGCAAGGCCCCGGCTCGACCCAGGAAACCCCCAAGTTGGTGTCAATGAATGTGTCTTTTCATAAGAAACAATACTATATATAGTTTAGGGGTTGGTATCTGTAAGGTTTCTGAAATATTAGGCCTTTTATGAAATGGAGAGGGTGGGGCATGACCCCGGCGCATTCTGTGGGACCCCCAGGTTGGTGTTACTGAATTCGTCTTATCATAAGTAACAAGAATATATATGGTTTAGGGATGGGGATCTGAATGGTTTCTTAGTTATATGGCCTTTTCATGAAGCGGAGGGGGTGGGGCATGGCCCCAGCACAACCTGGGAGACCCCCATGTTGGCATTAAAGCATATAGCCGAGAGACGTTTACTCAAGGACAATATCTATAAAAGTTTTGTCAAAATATCTGCAATGATTTGGCAGTAAATGCCATTTCTCATTTTTCCCCATTATAAGTATATCGAAACTCTAAGTTACCATAGCAACCAAACTAAAGAAATCATTTACATAAATCAATCCCCCACCCAAGGATACTACAAATGAAATTTGGGCATAATCGGCCCAGTGGTTTCAGAGGAGATGTCGTTTGAAAGTGTTGACGCAGACAGACGACATACGACATACCACATACGACGGACGACGACGGACAACTGCCTATCCTATAAGCTCCCCCGGAGCCATCGGCTCTGGTGAGCTAAAAACCTTAGCATTTTACGAATTTTATGTTCTTCAAAGGCGCATGTGCAACAAGGTCCTTTTATATGGAGAACTGGGGTTTAAGGGGGTTAACATTATTTCTGCTATTTCTGTCCAAAGCACATAGGTTGTGGGTACTCGTTAGAACCGCCTCAATGAGAAAAATGGTCTTTATGAAGTTATGAAATAATGCACTATATCACACGGTTATGTTATCCTAATGGGGTTCGAAACAGCCGAGGTTAATGAGACATCGGCGTTTGAGCCATCAAATTTCAATGTATAAACTGTTTAAAAGGTGCAAACATGCACTTTCTAAAACGTATGTATATGAGGCAGGGTACATAAGGACAATACATATACATATTTCAGCCAGCTTCCTCCCGCCCATCGAGGCTTTGGGCTGAAACTGACCGAACTTAAATACTGGTAAACCGCTTAGAAGGTCTAAGCCTGCCCAGAAAAAGTGGTACGAGTCTGATCTTTCTTTAAACCATATCGGTTTCTTTCCTGGGCGTTTCGGACTTCTAATGGTATTCATTTGTTTGTGTGTCGGATAAAACTCTCACAATTTATTGCTCGCAGTAGTTCGTACAAGTATAGTAGTCGCAGATAAGATTGACTAGGCGGAGCTATCGTTTGCATCTGTCTTCTTCGGAATGTCCTTTTGACTAAAAGATAAACCAAGTCACCCGATTGTGTGAACTCAACTACCGAATCCTCTGGTGAACTAAGCGAATTTGACATTTTTTGGACAACACCTGCGATTACTATATGTATTTGTAAAGTGATTTTTGAAGCATTAAGAAAACACTCCTATACAAATACATTGCCACCTTTATCGCCGAAAAATGAAAATTTTAAGATGAAAAATTGTCATAGTTTTCTTATTTCTGCTCAAAATATAGATTGTGGGCACTCGTTAGAACCGCCTCATCGAGGCGGTTCTAACGAGTACCTACAATCTATATTTTAGAGTAGAAATAAGAAAAATAAGGTCTACCCCTGTAAACCCCAGTTTTACCATATAAAAGTGGGGTTCAAGGGGGTCAAAACTATATAGGCGTGTTTTCGTGATGAAATTTAGTTTTCATGGACTCGTGAATGGTTCGTCGGGTTAACAAGTCCGACCCTGTAAACCCGCATTATATAGAGAAAACTGAGTTTAAATAGGTATACATGTACAGTATTTACTTTAGTTTTGTTAAAACAAGAGGACCTTGATGTATCGCTCACCTGAGCTAACAGAATAGAAGTTTCAGGAGGTTCCAATCTTTACCGGAGGATTTATGCTGATGACAAGGTCAATTACAGGTATTTTCAGCATTCAAGGGGACGTAACTCTATAAGAGATAGACAGACATCACAAGTTTTCAAACTCGTCAGAACTTTCGATTCCAACCTACTTATATGCTAGTTTCAGCAAGATTCGATCAAAACTAAAGGACTTATGGTGATGACAATGTACAGCGTAGGCATTTTCAGCAAGGAATGGGACTTAACCCCAACAATGTTTTCAAGCTTTTTTCTCTAACTTACATATATGTTAGTTTCATGAAGTTCTGATCAAATGTTAGGGACTTATGATGATGACAATTTCAAAAATGGGCATTTTCAGCAATCAAAGGGACATAACTCTATATTAAATAGGCCGACCTCACAAGTTTTGAAAATCATCCAAGCTTTTTTTCCTGACTTACATGTAAGTTTCAAGAAGATTCGAGCAAAACTGAAGAGGCTACGGTGATTACAATATAAAAAACAGGCATTTTCTGCAAACAAAGTGACGTAACTCTATGATAAATAAGCCAAACTCAACCCTTTTTGAACTCATTCGAGCTTTTATCCCTTACTTGCTTATATGTAAGTTTCAAGAAGATCCTATCAAAACTGAAGGCGCTATGGTGATGAAAACGTCAAAAATAAGCATATTCAGCAAAGCAGGACACATACAATGTAACACTGTCAGTAAGAGACCGACATGGCTACTTCGCTAGTTTTGGAACTCATCCGAGCTTTTATCCCCGACTTACTTGTTAGTAATTTTCAAGAAGACATTCGGAAAACTGAAGGAGTTAGGGTGATTACAAGGTAAAAAAATATGCATTTTTCTGCAATCAAAGGTACGTAACCCTATGATACATAGGATGACCTCGTCGGTTTTCGAACTCATCCAAGCTTTTATCCCTGACTTACTTACATGTAAGTTTCTAGAAGATCAAATAAAAACTGAAGCGCTACGGCGATGACAAGGTCAAAAATGGATATTTGCTGAAATCAAGGGGGGTGGGGCATAACACTCTAAAATATAGGCCAACCTCACCAAATTTTAAACTCAGCTGAGGTTTTATCCCTTGCTTAGTAGCTTGTAAGATTCTAGAAGATGCGACGGAAACTGAAGGGCTACGGTGATGACAAGGATAAAAATAGGCAATTTCAGCTGAGGCATTTTCAGCTATCAAGGGGATGTAACTATATGATATATTGGCCGACTTACCAGTTTTCGAACTCATTCGAGCTTTTATTCCTGACTTACCTGTTTGTAAGTTTCAAGAACACCCGATCAAAACTGATGGAGCTACGGTGACGACAAGGTCAAAAATAAGCATTTACAGCAAAGTAGGGGACATAACTCCGTAAGTAATCGACCGACATCGCTAGTTTTCGAACTAATCCGAGCTTTTATCCCTGACTTACTTATTTGTAAGGTTCAAGAAGATCTGATAAAAACTGAAGGGGCTACTTGTGATGACAAGGTCAATAATAAGCATTTTCAGCAAAGTAGGGGACAAAACTCCGTGAGTAATCGACCGACATCGATAGTTTTCAAACTCATCTCAGCCTTTATCCCTGACTTACTTGTTTGTAAGTTTCAAGAAGATCCTACTGCAAAACTGGAGGGGCAACGGTGATAACAAGGTCAAAAGTAACCATTTTCAGCATAGTAGGGGATATAACTCAGTAAGCAATCGACCGATATCGCTAGTTTTCGACTTCATCGTAGCTTTAATCCCTGACTTACTTGTTTGTAAGTTTCAAGAAGATTCGATCAAAACTTGAGGGGCTACGGTGATGACATGGTCAGCAAATAAGCATTTTCAGCAAAGTAGGGGACATAACTCCGTTAGTAATCCATCAATTCCGCTAGTTTTCGAAGTCGTCCGAGCTTTTATCCTTGACTTACGTGTTTGTAAGTGTCAAGAAGATCCGATCAAAACTGAATGGGCTGCGGTGATGACAAGGTCTAAAGTAAGCATTTTCAGCAAATTAGGGGTTGTATCTCCGTAAGAACTCGATCGAAATCGCTTGCATTTGAACTTTCAACCCTGACTTACTTGTATGTAAGTTTCAGGAAGATCCGATTAAAACTGAAGGGGCTACAGTAATGACAAGGTCAAAAATAGGAGTTTTGCAGCAATCAAGGGAACGTAACTCTATGATCAATAGGCCGACCTGGCCGGTTTTCGACTCCGTCCGAGATTTTGTCCCCAGCCACATTACATATAAGTTTAAGAAAGATCCGATCAAAACTGAAGGCACTACGGTGATGTCAAGCGTTTTCCCATTGTAAGTCTAAGGGATCTTGTGGTTGCCGTAGCAACCGAAGGTTTTGTTTGATTTTGAAAAAAAGGCTTATAACATCAATGCCCCACCAGAAGCATGCTATAGATGAGAAATGGTTGAGAACGGGCTGCAGATTGCAGAGATATTACTGGTCAAATGTGTGGAAGGACGGACGGACAGCCCACTTATACTATCAGCTCCCCTGGAGCCTTCGGCCCAAGTGAGCTTAAAAAACATACATTGTGAGTACGCGTTAGAAGCGCCCCAATAAGGTGATTCTAAAGAACACCCATAATCTATGTTTAGAAGCCAAAACGTTTTACTGAAAATGCTAGGTACATGTATAGAGATGAACAACAAGGATATGTTATTCCAATGCAATGAATAATTTCAGACCTTAATCATCAACCCTCATAATAGTATCAAGGCAAGAAAGGTTTTGTTTACTTGGATACCTACTTATTTGGTACTGATAGTTGTATATTAAGTTCATAACTTTCAAGTAACCCGTTTTGTCGTACAGAATATCATGTCAACAAGTCAATATATTTAACACCCCTCTAAACCCCACTAAATATAGAAAAAACTGGGGTTTACAGTGGAATAAAATAGTTCGCATATTCTTTACTTTAAAACATAGGATATGTGAACTTGTTAGAACCTCCAGGATGTGGGGATTCTAACGAACGCCCACAACCAATGTTTGAGGTTAAATAAGAAGAGAGAGGAAAAGTAGCCATTTTGGAAATCTGATAAAACACTGTGACACACAGATGTGTTATCGCTATGATAAAATAAATGCATGAAGCTGTGAAACACATCGATCCAGGCATAAAGGCAAGACTGTGAGATAAAACGAATCTATTCGGCCCCCGCCAGTCGGGGCTTGAAGAAATAAATTGGGTAGCATGATGTTTCCACACAGAGCTGAAATCGACTGGTAAACCGCTTAGAGTGTCTAAGCCTGCCCAGGCAAAGTGGTGCAAGTCGGAGTGTCCATGCATATAAAATCTATTGGTTTCATTACTTAGCAGGTCTTGAGATGCAATTTAATCTCAATGTTGGCTAAAAGTCCAACACAATTGGAAGTGACGTCTCCAAAATGACCTATATGGTGTTGACGGGGCCATTAAACTTCAAACAAACAAACAAATACAATCCATTGATGTTCGGTAGGTGGAGATACTGAAATCCCAACCTCAGCGTTCAGCGACAACATGGGAAAAGAGACTTTGCCGAATTTCCAAACGTGACCGTTGGACCCGAGAGATGGGATGGGATTTCCCGTCCCCCCACTAAACCGTAATGATCCTTTTTTCTCATACAAGCTGAATATGGTGATTTTAATGCATCCTTTTCCTTTTGGAAAAGTGGAAAAAGCGGCAAAACCAAACATTTAAAAAAAGTCAAGAAATTCTGATACCAAATTGTTCCCATTACGAGAACACGTATATACAAATAAATGGTAAATTTTACCACCGAAAAATGTAAATTTTCAGATGAAAAAAAATATGATATTTTTTATTATTTCTGCTAAGTACATAGATTGTGAATACTCGTTAGAGCCGCCTCGACGAGGCGGTTCTAACGAGTACCCACAATCTATGTTTTTGAGCAGAAATAAGAAAAATAATGTATATCCCTGCAAACCCCAGTTTTACCATGTAAAAGTGGGGTTCAAGGGGTCAAAATTATATTGGCGTGTTTTCGTGTTGTTTCGTTTAAATTAAAAAAAATGCCTACCTGCACTTGAGGATTTTATCCAGAAATAACGAAATTTTAGAGGTTTTAAATTGCAGAACTGCTGTCTCTGTGGCTTATGTCGCTAATGAAGAAAACAGACATTATCCAATAATATGGAACGTCATGGCGTCAAAAGTAGCGGGCGAGCCGTCTGTTATTGGTGCCCATGTCATCACGTGAACAAGGCTGTGAAAAGAAACACCCTTAACCCCACTTTATATACAGAAAACTGGGGTTTACAGGGGTATACATTATTTTTCTTGTTTTTGTTCCAAGATGTAGGTTGTGGGTACTCGTGAGAACCGCCTCAATGATGCGGTTCTCACGACCACCAACAACTTGTGTTTGTTGTATAAATAAGAAAAAAATATCACAAATTTCACCATAATGGTAACCCAAAAAGTGTACTTTGTCAAGCGGGTATGTAATCGTGATGGTACTGGTGCCCATATGAGAGAGAAATCTATCTCACATGGGTACATGTACCTATAAGGGACATATTTCGCCACCAGCGAGAAAACACAGACATCCCTCTGTTTCTTAGGTTATTTATGTGAGAAATGTCTTCTTTCTTATGAGAATCATTAAACCATTTAACCATTTTTGAACCAGCGGTACTGAATATATCAGATATTTCTAAGACAAATGCCAGGTCGGGAGGCATAAAAGATCTCATTTTGTCACATACCAGTGCCCATAAAACTGCTGATAGACTTTTGGAAGAGTCTCAAAACCGACATTCCGTCTCCGTGTGACCTTAGCTATTGGTGAGACGTAAAAGCTTAAACGCTCATAAAACTGCTAAATCCCTTTGTTTGCTTGCTGGCGGTTAAATGTGTCCCACCTGCGCACCAAAACAGAGCAGAAATCTGACTCCCATCCATACGGGACAGCTCACACGCGACGTAGTTTATATTTTCTTGTCCTTTGGGATCATTGGTTCCATTGTGGAATTTTGAAAATATTTGAGGGTCACTGATGAGGCCTAATTGGCCGAAACTAGCTAGTCTGGCCCAGAAAACATGTTCACATCATATTTTCCAGTTCTGCAGTATTTTCCTTGCTTCCAAAGGATAACCCTTTTTAGAACATATTTGACGCATGACGATCCAAATTATTGCTTATTCTTTTTGTCAAATAATCTCTAGCACCCTTTTAGATGCGGCCTTGCCACTTTGCTCGGTCCTGTGCAATTGTTCCCACGACTCCTGACCACCATGGAAGCGTTTGCTCATTTTTAGTTCTCCAAAGGGAATTGTCTTTGGCAAACTTTCCTCAGGCTTTCTGGCAACATGGCCTGTCCACCTTAACTGTGCCAGTTTCAGAAGACAATGCACATGCTGCAACCATGCCCTTCTGTTCCTATAATCCTGTCTTTCCACTTGATCTTCAAAAGTGTTCTAAGGCAGTTTAAATGGAAGCGATTCAGTCCTTTGACGTGCCGTTGGTTTACAGTCCACGTTTCGCATGTATATAATAGTGTTGGCAGCACCAAAGCTCTGTAGACTTTCAGCCGTTTTCAAGCCTGTCGACACTGTGATCCAAAACACTACCCAGAATAGAAGTAAAACAAAGATCAGGAATCGATACAATTAACTTACTTCGCCCATCAAAGACACCAAAGGGAAAGAAATACAAACATTAAGCGACCAGACCATAATGGAAACCTAAACAAAGGAAGGCCATAAGGACAGTTACTTTCCCACAAAATGGCCATATGGCCATCCAAAATTAAAAGACACAAGTGATACACACAGGAAGTAACAAACAACACCATAAATAAATCGCCACAGAAGAACCGCCTTGGAACGGTCAGTGGAAAGATTTCCACTGGGGGGGGGGGGCTTAAATCGATTTTACGTGGCCACAATCCTCGCCCTTACTTCTGCCGCGATTTAGACAAATAATTTGTTCAGTCCGCATGAAGGCCTCCTAACTCATCAGTGCAACATCTCCGTGAACACAAATAATCAAAGAACCACATAGGTGAAACAACGGTGAGGAATCATGGAATCGGTCGGTTAAGTGCTGCACATCACGAAAACATGCCTATAAAATTATGACCCCCTTGAACCCCACTTTTATATGGTAAAACTGGGGTTTACAGGGGTAAATCTTATTTTTCTTATTTTTGTTCTAAAATAAAGATTGTGGGAACTCGTTTGAACCGCCTCGATGAGGCGGTTCGAACGAGTACCCACAATCTATATTTTGAGTAGAAATAAGGATAATATCACAATTCTTAAATTATTTATTTTACCGCAGTAAAATTTACAATGTATTTGTATATGCATGATTCCATAATGAATAGCTTTGTCAATCCTGGCCTTGACATCACATCAATGTGCACGACCCTTGATAAAGAGCTTCCAAAGCAGATTAACTTGTCTACTTAAGAAATAGATCAGCTCTAACTGTGATTTGGTGAGTTATAAATCACAGTTTGAAGGTCAGTTGTAAAGAAGACAAGTCACGACAAACTGTGATTTATCGCTCAACTAATCACAAACTAGAGATGATCTATTTCGATTCTAACAGGCTAAAACTCGGCAATAATGCTGTTGTTTCCTTCAAAATCTCACAATTGTTTGGCATTGTTAGCAGAAATTCCGCTAAAATTATCGACAGAAACACATGCAATTATATCCTTTTCTAACGTTATCTATGCGAGAAATGACGTTACACCGTCTAACGTTAAGGACACATAAATTTGCAGTGTTTTAATGACGCCACTCCTAACGCTCTTCCTTGTCGTGATTTGTTGTAGAATAACACACAGTTATTTTTCATTGCCTATATAGGCGCGCTGTGTTAGAAATAAGAAATAGATCAGATCTATCTGTGATTTGTTGAGTAATAAATCGCAGTTCGGAGGTGAGTTGTAAAATAGACAAATGACGCACGCTTTGCGCGCGTGATTGTTTACTTACAACTGACCGACAAACTGTTATTTACTACCTAACAAATCCTTGGCTAGAGCTGATCTATTTCGATTCTAAAACGCTGAAAATCGGCAATAATCCTGTAGTTTCCTTCAAATTCTCACACCAAATGTCAAACACCTGGGCCTTGCTGTTTCAGAGCAGATGGTTTTCTAAGATTATCTCTATATAAGTCTATGTAAAACCAAAGGGCCCTGGGTCGGGGGCATTTGTGGCCCGAGGACTATACTTTGAACAATCTTGGTAGAGGTGCACTAGATGAAGCTTTATACCAAATATCAAAGACATGGGCCTTGCAGTCTCAGAGAAGAAGATTTTTAAAGATTTCCCTATATAAGTCTATGTAAAACCAAAGGGTCTCGGGGCGGGGGCATTTTTGGCCCCAGGGCTATCATTTGAACAATCTTGGTAGAGGTCCACTAGATGAAATTTCACAGCAAATATCAAAGACCTAGGCCTTGTGGTTTCACAAAAGAAGATTTTTTAAAGATTTTCCCTATATAAGTCTATGTAAAACCAAAGGGCCCCAAGGCGGGGGCATTTTTTGTCTCAGGCTATAATTTGAACAATCTTGGTAGAGGTTCACTAGATGAAGTTTCATGATAAATATCAAAGACCTAGGCCTTGTGGTTTCAGAGAAGAATATTTTTTCAAGATTTTCCCTATATAAGTCTATGCAAAATTAAAAGGGCCCCGGGGCGGGGGCAGTTTTGGCCCCATGGCTATAATTTGAACAATCTTGGTAGTAGTCCACAAGATAAAGCTTCGTACCAAATATCAAAGACCTGCGCCTTGCGATGTCAGAGAATAAGATTTTAAAGATTTTTCCTATATAAGCCTATGTAAAAACAAAGGGCCCCGGGGCGGGGGCATTTTTGACCCCAGCACTATAATTTGAACAATCTTGGTACGGGTTTACTAGATGAAGCTTCATGCCAAATATCAAAGACCTGGGCCTTGCGGTTTTATAGAAGAAGATTTTTTTAAAGATTTTCCCTATATAAGCCAATGTAAAACCAAAGGGCCCCGGGGCGGGGGCATTTTTGGCCCCAGCAGTATAATTTGAACAATCGCGGTAGGGATCCACTAGATGAAGCGTCATACCAAATACCAAAGACCTGGGCCTTGCGGTTTCAGAGAAGAAGATTTTTAAAGATTTTCCCTATATAATCCTACGTAAAACCAAAGGGACGCGGGGCGGGGGCATTTTTTGGCCCCAGCAGTATAATTTGAACAATCGCGGTAGGGATCCACTAGATGAAGCGTCATACCAAATACCAAAGACCTGGGCCTTGCGGTTTCAGAGAAGAAGATTTTTCAAGATTTTCCCTATATAATCCTATGTAAAACCAAAGGGACGCGGGGCGGGGGCATTTTTGGCCCCAGCACTATAATTTGAACAATCGTGGTATAGGTCCACTAGATGAAGCTACATACCAAATTTCAAAAACCTGGGCCTTGTGGATTCAGAGTAGAAGATTATTTGAGTTTGCAGTGAAAAAAAATCTATTTTTGGCTATTGTGACCTAGATGTGTAACGGACCGGAACCATTTGAACAACTTTGAAAGGGGACCACCTAAGGATCATTCCTGTAAAGTTTGGTCTAAATCCAATCAGTGGTTTAGGAGGGGATGTCGTTTGAAGAAAAATGTACGCACGCACGGACGAACGCACGCACGCACGACGGACGACGGACGAAAAGTGGTCCCAAAAGCTCACCTCGTCACTATGTGACAGGTGAGCTAATAAAAGGATGCATATTATTTATTTATTTATTTATTTATTTATTTATTTATTTATTTATTATTTTACCGTTGTCGGAGGATAAGTAGACAGTGGCGTTTGTTTTTTGTTTGATTTGAGGTTAAACGTCCCCGTCAACACTGTAAAGGTCATTTTGGATACGTCGCATCCAATTTTGTGGGACTTTTACCCGACACTGAGATCAAATGACATCTCAAAACCTGCCAACTAATGAAACCAATAGGGTTTATAAGCATGGATGGTCCGACTCGCACCGCTTTGCTTGGGCAGGCATAGATTCTCTAAGCGGTTTACCAGTACTCGTGTGCGGCTTGGTTTCAGCTCTGCATGGAAGCATCATGCAGCCCATATATTTCTTCAAGGCCCGATGGGCGGCGCCTGTAGACAGTGACGTAAAGGAGTATACCACCATAGGTATGTTTAACAAGTTGCAACGTTATCATTATCATGTCCATCATTGGCTTGCAAGACAGACTATACCGTTATAATTATCATTACCGAAGCGTCGTTACCTTTTGACAAAAACACTCGCTAACGTCACGTTCAAATTATCTTCGGACAACGGTATCTATTTATTTATTCAATACACATTATATATTTTCTTTCATTTCATTTTAACCATGTGACTGTTATTGTGTGCATAGTCATAATAATTTCAATAGTGTATCATATCACGTAGTGATCAGACATTACGACATGTTAAAACTGAACAAATGATGTCATGTGACTAAACGAATATTGCACTCGTGAACATTTTTATATGAAAAACATGCATTATAGTCTTGTGAAAGGTTCAGGGTTACTGATTATGATAACGCACCCGTGCGATATAGTGTGTTATTACACAGCCCCAAAATGGCTACTTATCTTATGAAAATCCGTGATATTTTGCTTATTTTTACCGCAAACATAGGTTATGACTGCTCGTTAGAACCGCCTCATTGAGGCAGTTCTAACGAGTACCCACAACATATGTTTTAGAACAGAAATAAGAAAAATAATGTTTATCCGTTAAACCCCCAGATTTCTCTGTATAAAGCGGGGTTTAAAGGTGCATTATTGAGCTATCGGGCTTCAAAAATGAAAAGCGTGTTTTTCGGTTTTATTTCTTCTATTCATGTAGCTTTGTCATTTGTAATCTTCTGAAACCAAATACCACTTCAGAACTTTGTGAAAATCGTCGTTTTCATTTTTGTTTATTTGTTGTTGTTGGGGATTCCCATCTAAAAATATTCCAGTCACGTGACAAAAAGCCGGGCAACATCACTGCGGCGAACAATAAGATGGCGACCTCCGGTTCATCTGAGGAAAGTAGAATTTTTAGTCCAAATTACAAGTATTTGACTTTCAACGGCACTGACACAATACTATCATGCATGTTAATCTGTTATCAAATGCTAACGCATCAATTTACAGGCCATACCGGACTTATACGGACATCACCTTTCTCAGCTGTGCTGAAAATCAAGGGAATTAACGCGAACAAGACAGAAAATAAATGGTTAGCTCCCCAAGGACTCGACTACCTCCTGTGCAAATTGCCTCAGGCAAATTGTAAATCGTACATTATTAGGACCGCTTTTTATGTACTATATAGGTGACTGTTTTAATTTAAGAAAATGGAGGTTGTGTTATGGTGTATCTTGAAAAAAAAAAACAATTGAATGAAAAAGAATAAACATAGATGATGTATTATATATGAATACAAATTACAAATAGTATCTTCCAGTGTCAAATATATCAATTGTATTTAGCGACATAAATGAAATACATAAATGTACAAGCCAACAGTGTAAAATGCAACAAGGTTTTGAACATTTTATAATGTGCAACATAAATTTTCAAGAATTGCTGAAATGAAATATTATACAAAATAAGATAAAATAAAATAAAATAAAAAATAAAACGAGCAGTAGCGTATGCTCAAGAAACGCAAAGTTGTTAAACACAAAATGACTAGTCCGACGAAAATGATCTAATTATCAAGTTTTTTTTTTTTCCAAATATTTTTGTTGTTAATTCTAAGCCCAAATGATGTTTCATATCACTTGTGAATAGTCTGCAGCAAACGATTCACGTGAAATGTCAAGCCTTATTCGCGTTGGAAATTAAGAAAAAAATATTTGAAAGTGTCTTCTGCTACTGATTCCCAGAGCTTGGAAGATAGTATTGTTCGGTAGCCGGACAAAATCCCCCCGGACATAATCCCCCCGGACATAATCCCCCCTTTTTGTAAAGGCGGGCAAAATCCCCCTCGGACAAAATCCCCCCCTGACAAAATCCCCCTCGCTGTATGTCAGGTTGGACAAAATCCCCCCGGAAAAAAATCACCCTTGCTCTAAATTGTTCTAGTTAATTATCCTTCCACTACCCACAATCTATGTTTTTGAGCAGAAATATGAAAAATATTGGAATCTGTTATTGGAATATGTCAATTTAACTGATCATGCCAGGCATAATCCTAATGGTTTGAGAGGTCCATAAAACCCCAAAGCACACATGTACAATTACAAAAAGTTAATACAAGTATGTCCTTTTTATTTTGATCTTACAAGCAACGTCTCCAAAATGACCTATACAGTGCTGACGGGCAATAATTTCTCCATGAGCACCAATATAGCTTTGATAGTACTGCACCAAATCGGATATGGAATCTGCAGTTTTCAAAACGACAGACTGATTTTCAAAAACCAGTAATTGTGCATGTGGAGGTGTGCGGGATACTGTCCACCTTTATAAACAGCAGGGGGGACTATGTCCGGGGGGGGGGTGGGGTTTGTCCATCTGAACAAAGGTTGGTGGGGATTTTGTCCGCCTTTACAAAAAGGGGGATTTTGTCCGGGGGGATTGTGTCCGGGGGGATTTTGTCCTGGAATCTATTGTTCATGTTGCTATTACATTAAATCATATTTAGCCGATCAATCGAAGACGCAATTTGTGTGAAATTATTCATCGGGTCTCTGTATGTAGCAGAATCTCATCTCCCCTCAGGCGAATTAAACAGACTCGGACCAGACTGCGTGTATTCGCAAACTGATCCCAGTCTTTGTTTATTGCACACAATAAGGTCATAATATTGAGCCGGAACCCATGATTTAGTTTTTGCTTGCTTTGACAGTCCAATGACTCAGATCAGACTGCACCCGTTCGTATTCCTCTATCCGATTCGCGTTTGACAAGAGCACCAGGATAATATAAATCAATGCTGGAAAAATAAACTAGTTGATTGCTGTCTATTCATTTAATAGGTGATATTCTTATATACTTAATGCCTCGGGCGGTCCTCAATCTACCTTTCCAATGATGTTCACCCGTGACTTCGCGATGTTACGCGGTGTTTAACCCATTTAGTACCGGAAACCCCCAAAACAGGTACCCTGGCAAACAGGGCAGGCCCAGATCAGACGCCGCAGAACGCGGCGCCTGATCAGGGCCTACACTGTTTGCTAAAAGTTCAGCCATTTTCCGAATGAATTTTGAAGAAAACACAACCTGACACCCCTAAATCATGAAATGGACTTGTACTATATATTAGGAGGAACATTCCATTTGGTACAAAAAGGGTTAACAGGGATTAATATAATTATTGGTTTGTTACGCCAAGGTCATTTTCTCGAAAAACACTATTGATTTTGCCTTTAACTCTTTATAATCAAATCAAAGTCTTAAGTAAATCTGATGGGTCCGAGCTTAAAGTGAGACAGAGAGGGAGGCGATTACAAAAACAACAACAGCAAAAAAAAAAAAAAAACAGACTGAATTATTATTCTTGCTATTATTATTTTTATTATTATTATTATCATTATCATTACCTTCATTTTTTTACTTGGATTAGTTTATTATTATCACAAATACCCACAATCTATATTTTAGAAACAATATTAGAAAAAATTCGAAAACACGCCTATTCAAATATATTGAAAAAAAAAATCCACTAAAATTTTCCACAGAAAAAAAATGTATTCTACATATTTCGGCGGTTTAACGAGTACCCACAATCTATGTTTTTGAGCAGAAATAAGAAAAAATAATTGACTTGACTTGATAGATTTTGTAAGGTAACCGGGCGCTAAAAGCACATAGGGGATACCCCCATCTCGCTAAATGGGATTAGTTTATGAACTGCTCTTCCCAGGGCCTCCAATGTGCTGGCACTTGTCAATTCGACAGGTGTCAGCTGACCAATGGGAATATACTGAACTCTTAATCGGAGGAAGGCACAAATCGCACCCAAGGTACAACGTTTGTCCTAAGAAACACAGTTCTATAGCGATTTTAGAATTTTGAGTGCAGGAATCAGACCAAAGACGGGCTCTAGTATGTGATGACGTGTTGCCAATTTCGACTGCCAAATGTGTCAGAGCACAGCTCTGTTTTCGAATGTCTGGCCGAGGAAAAAAAGCTAACATACATTATCAGTTCTGGCTTCCATTATTCTCTGCCTCCACCCCTGACATGGCAAAGAAAACGCCTTCGGTCACGATGCTTGTTAAAGGGTGATAACGCATGAAATTTTTGAATTTTGAACAGGCATCTAAAGTGAGCCAGGATGGGTGACTAATAGACCAGCCAATTCCGGCTATTGCAAAAAAGTCCTAGTACCCGTGCTCTCATCACGGAGACCTGCCTATGCAAATGGGGTTTAAAATTGGACAGGTGTGTCTTCGTGATGTGTTTGGAGGTATGTGTTTGTTTGGGAAAGGCAGTGATGAGGCTAATCAGCCGTTTTGCAATCCCGCTAATTTTTATTTTTGAATGGTCTTCCAAAAGGCATTTTTAAGGGACTTCCTATTTCCAAATACCTAGCAAATGGTGGATATTACCGTTGCCCCGCCTATAAAGATATTTAGCGTGTGACCTGTCCCCGTTTGTATACTCTGTTCTGGCAGTATTTATGCCTTCGCTTTGCCTACTTCCGGGGACTTCATTCTGTTGGTACCTAGGGGGAGCCCAGTACGGGCTTTCTCCCAGGTGCCCTCAGGATGTTGTCCTGACGGGCTCCGTCGAGCCTCCTCTCGTTCCTGAAATAGAAAAGTCGGATTAGTGCTTTGGGACCCCATGTGTGCGCTCGGATCAGTGTAGTTGTGTCCAGTTTCTTGTCCCGCGGGGTCCCACCTGTACCTGTAATACAAACAAAAGTCATTAGTGCATATTGTGCTTGTGCTAATATGACCCCGCCATCCGTCACATATTTTGGCTTCCCATTCTGTGCACAGGGCGGGCCGGGCTTGTGAAGGGGGTCCCCCCACAAAGGCACGGTCCGGCTCTTAGGGTAACTTGTTCAAAACCAAGTTAACGGGTGGCGCGGTTATTGTGAAGAATTACCTTCTCATGGGGGCTGCCTGTCCTGCCGCGGCATGTTACCTCATCGGAACACTCATAAGTGCTAAGCAAATGAGCCGCAACCACAGTGTCCCGAATCGGCTTGTCGCCGCAGGTTCAAGCATGTCCGTGGGAGTTTTCGGGCTATGGGATTTTCTTATGATGCACCCTTGCCCGTGGTCTGTTATGATGTTGAAGGTATGGGAGGGTCATTGGTTTGTCCTTTGACGGGGGTAGCCTCGGCGGGGCACCCATAAGTGCAAAGCAAATGAGCCGCAACCACAGTGTCTCGCTTGACGCCCCCGTCTGAGGTCCAAGTGCAGATTGACGGTAGGTGATGGTTGCCTAAGCGCGGTGTGTGGGTAACAAAAGCTGTTTTTCTTATATTACTTCCCAGTAATTTGTGTCTTTAAGGAATTTCTTAACCACCTCGGCTATGGCCGAGCAGTGTTTTTCGGGGGGAGCAAGGAGATCTTGTAGGTGTACCGATTCATATCCTAATTTGAACATTTCAGATTTTATCTCTTCTCGTGCATGGGCGTTTGTTACACATTGAAACAAGATGTGTTGTGTTGTTTCTAGTTCATAGTTATCGCATTTTCTGCATAGACCCGTTGTGTTTCCTAGTTGAGTGAGGTTGACATTTAGGCCGTTATGGTTAAATCTCAAACGGGAGAGCACCACGTCTAATTTTCTGTTGTTGCTAAATTGGTGGGCAGATTTACCTACTGTGGGCTGGAGGAGTTGGTAATGCCTCCCGGTGTTGGTTGGGTTTCTATCCCATAGAGCTTGCCATTTTCTCGTTATGGCGGTGTCTATGATTGTATAGATCTCCCGTTTTGAAGGGAGAGTATAATCTTTAATACCTATATCTAGTGCTAATCTGGCTGTTTCGTCGGCCGCCTCATTACCGGGGATGCCGACGTGGGATGGGATCCAGTCGATTTCAATGTCTTGCCCTTCTCTTTTTGCCTTATCTAGTTTAGACAGGATTGAGTCAATTTGGTCAGGTCGTGTTTTTGATTTTCCTGACTGTAGGGCCTGGATAGCATGTTTCCGCTTATTCCGTATTCCTTTAGTTTGGTTATGGTGCCGGTTGACCACATGAGGTCAAAGGCCTTTTCAAGATCGAGGGCTACCGCTACTAGTATTTTGTGTTCCATGAAAGCCATGTTTATTTCTGATTCCAGTCGGACAAGTTGATCAGTTGTGGATCTGTTAGGCCTGAAGCCTGATTGGTTGTCTGAGATGATATTATTAGCTTCTAGATAGTTGGAGAGGCGTTTGGCGATCATGGTTTCCATAGTTTAACATGCGCATGAGGTGAGGGAGATGGGTCGATATGATTGTGGATCCCGCTTATCCTTGAGTGATTTTTTTTATTGGGATTGTTGTGGCTAGTTTCCATTGTGTGGGGACTTCTCCTCTACGCCAGGAAGTGTTTATGAGGTCTAAGAGTTTTTGTTTGCTATCTGGTGGGAGCTGTTTCAGCATTTCATAATGAATTTTGTGTGCTCCTGGAGCTGTGCTGCGTTTACTCTGCAGAGCCTCATTAAGTTCAAATAGGGTGAAGTCGCAGTTCAGGTTACTGCTTCTTCGGTCATCGTTGAAGAGGTCAGGGAGAGATTGGTTGAAGGTTCTCTCCTCGGTCTCTTTTATTGTTTGGAAGGCAGGATCTTGGTTGGAGGTTTTCGACATATTATGGTAGTGGTTGGCAAGGGCGTCTGCTTTCTCTCTATCATTAGTTATGCCGTTAATTTTGAGACAGTTTATCTTTTCAGTAGGTTTACCCCTAAATTTATTAAAAGTAGACCACATTTTCTTACTAGTGGTCTTATGGTTAAGTTTGTTGACTATTTCTTGCCACCCTTGTTTTGTGCTATTTGTAGGGTGGTTCTAGCGTGTGCCTTAGATTTATTGTAGTTATTCTTAAGCTCGGAAGTTCTATTTTTCAAGTATTTCTTCCTCGCTTGCTCGCGTTGATTTATGGCTTTCCTACAATCTTGATTCCACCAGGGTGGGAGTAGTTTTTTATGTTTAACTGAGGTCGTTGGAATTGTACTGTCACAGATCTCTTTTAGGGTGGACGTAAACTGGTTGGCAATTTCGTCTATGTTTTGGTTGTCACTAATTTCTAATTTTTGTGAGCAGAGATTTTTAAAGAGATCCCAGACGGCCTTGTTTAGGTTCCATTTTTGGGAAACGGCTGCTCCCGTGGTGTTGTATTTGGCATTATATTTGAATAAAATGGGGAGATGGTCACTACCACAGGAATTGTCAAGGGTATACCATTCTGAGCGGACTGAGAGGTTTGGGGTGGCTATGGTGATGTCAGGTGAAGATTCAGTTTCTGCCATGGTTGGTGCCCCATCATTGAGGATGGTAGCCCCGTATTCAAGTAATAACTCTGATAGTGCCTTCCCCCTTGGGTTCTGCTTTGGGCTCCATAGCGTGCCATGGGCGTTAAAGTCACCTACAAGTATGTAGCTTTGGTGCGAGATATGGTCGAAAAGTTTTCTTAGTCTTTCTAGTTCTTTTGTTGCGTTTTTATTGCTGGGCGGGTCGTAACAGTTTATCAAGGCTACTTTACAGTTTTTCAGATGGATGGTTACAGCGCACGATTCAAAAGTGGGGTCATTGATATTTAGGTCTAGCTTTTCGAATGGGATGTTATCTTTCATATAAATGGCTACGCCACCTCCTCCTTTTTCCTGTCTGTTGGAGATTGCGGCAAGTTTGAATGTCGGTATCGTAGGGGTTCTTTTATTATCTTTGAACCAGGTTTCCTGTAGGCATATAGCGTGGGGGGATATTGTTTTTTCATCTAGAAAGGCTCTAAGTTGATGTAAATTGACAGCGCTACGGGAGTTCCACTGCAGAACGTCAAGTCGGGAAGCTGGTGGAGGGGGTGGTTTTGCAGTGGAGTCCGCCATTATATATCCTTATAGGGTCAGGTGGGTGGGGGTCGGAATGTCTATGGGCTTGGGCTTGGGGTCGGGTTTGTTGGGTTGGGTGTTGAGGTATCCATGGGAGTTGGGTTGTCTGCTCTTAGTGCTGCTATACGCCTGTTGGTGGCATTTGTATGGCAGTGCGTTTTTTGTCTAGCCGGGGTGTCTGTTATGTTTGTACTCAGGTGTGGGTTTATGTGGGTGTGGGTTTTGACGATATTTCCCACTGCTTTCGCTTTGTCTTTTGGGGCTAGGGTCAATTTATCCAATTTCATCACCTCGACGAGGATGGTGATGAGTTGTTCTGTTGTTACATACGTTTGGTAGTGGCTGGGTGATTGGCTAGGGTTAGGATTATGGTTAGGTATGGGATAATTTGGTACTGATGGGCTGGCTATGGGTCGTGTCTGCATCTGGGTTAAAGTGGGAGGTGTTTGGGTGGGGTTATGAGTGGGGGCATCGTCCAATGGGTGTGCTACATGAACGACGGACTCCTGTATACGCCTAATGTTCCATTCCTCCCTGGTTATTCTGTTAAGGGTATCTACCTTCCTTTTGTATGTGAGGACGGTAGGGCACTGGGGGTGAGCTGCACCGTGTGGCCCCCCGCAGTTTGGGCATTTCCTGTATCTATAGTTGACTTGGCATTGGTGATGGGAGTGCCACATGCTACAGTGGGGGCAGACTTTTATTTTGTTTGGGCAATTTCCCGCGGAATGACCATGAGACTGGCAGGAGTTGCACCGTATGTACGGTACCCTGCACGGTTGGATTAAGTAGGTCCTATCAGCTGTTTTAATAATGCTGGGAGCGACCTTTTCTTGAAAGGTCACATTCACTACCCTGGTTGGTTTTTTGTTTCTTGTGAGCACACGTTTTGTTTTTATTATGTTGTGCCCACTTGTGTTGAGTTTGACCTTCAGCTCTTGTAGGTCAGTGGCTATGGGGACATTTTCGATGACGCCTGTGCTTTTGAAGAATAAATAATGTTTACCCCTGTAAAACCCATTTTTACTCAATAAAAGAGGGGTTTTAATAAGGTAAACATTATATAGGCGTGTTTTCGTGGTGATTCATCCAATACGTTTGCAGTGAACAAAAACTGTTAACAGGCCCCCGCTTGACACGCGCCAATCTGCGCGTCGATGTGTAAGAAAATGATTAATTATCAGCTCTACTCAACAGGGCAATAAATGGACAATAAACGATTGCAGGGAATAATACTGGACTCAAACGTTTTTTTTGTAACACGAGCAAAAATACGATAAACATTTTACCACCAAATCAAGAAAAATTGCGGAAAAAATAT
This sequence comes from Lucinisca nassula, assembly GCA_963580285.1. Lineage (NCBI taxonomy): Eukaryota > Metazoa > Mollusca > Bivalvia > Lucinida > Lucinidae > Lucinisca > Lucinisca nassula. The sequence continues at coordinate 26,992,882 of OY757012.1, forward strand.
GATATTTTTTATATTTCTGCTCAAAGCATAGATTTGGGCTACATAGTAGAGCCACCTCGGCGAGGTGGTTCTAGCGAGTAATCACAATCAAGGTTTTTGAGCAGAAATAAGAACACATATATCCCAGTTTTATTATATAAAAAATGGTTAAAGGGGGTCAAAATAAATCCAAAAAAGCTGTTTGTCTTACAATTACGTGCATGAGAGAAATCTTTGTCCTTTATTATAAATATTTATCCACTCCAGGACAGGTTTTTAAGGTCCATTTCTCCAAATGTAAAGTCCTACCAGAATCTAGCCTTTAGTAGTCTTTAGGTTGGCGAGGTTTTAATGTTAATGTCATGATCTGTAAAGCATTCTGACTAGATTTCAGTTTGTCGAGGTGTAAACCAGATAATGTTTTGAGCAGTAAGTGACAGGTCTGAAAAACATTGCATAATCTTCACAGTTTTCAGAACAACAAAATTATCTGTCTTTTCTGGCCCCTGTCGGCAAATCTACTTCAATATAATTTAATACAATTTGGAGCCACATTTAGAACAGAACGTCACTTAATGAAACTAAATAATTACAAAACCAGGCCTATTCAAATACACATGTACATTGAAAATTTTATCACTAAAATGATTCAAGAAAGGCAGTTGACAGTTTCTGGAGGAAGAATGTTCACTCTACTGGTTAACCGCCTACGTAAAAGCATGCTCAGGATTAGTGTAGATAGGTTAACTAAAAGTGATCTAAATAGTGTTGACTGGGCCGTGAAATCCATCACAAACAAAGAGTCAAACAAACAAACAAAATCATTATAAATGTAAATCATCAGTTAAAATATACGTTATTTTCTCATTTCTGCTCAAAACAAAGTTTGTGGATACTCACCAGAACCGCCTCGACGAGGCGGTCAAACGGGCACAAAACATAGTTTGTGGGTACTCGTTAGAACCCTCTCGGCGTTGCAAACGGGTACCCACAATCTATGTGTTTAAGCAGAAAAAAAATGTGTACAACTGTAAACCCTGTTTTACTACATAAAAGTGGGGTGTAAGGAGGTCAAAATTATGCAGCGTGTTTTATGATGGTCAAACCAAAGTAACAAACACATTATTCCATTTCAAACTGATAATTAAGCATATCGTAGGCGTAATAAAGTCTTTGTTTTCGAAAACATTTACATTTGAGAATACATATAAATAAATAAATAAATAAATAAATAAAAATCCCGAAACATACAGTTCAAGAAGCACGTCGTATGCGTAATATATTCTTTGTTATTGTTTACCTTAGTAACAACCGCTGACTGCTGGTTACCAAGGTAAACTGGAAATAGAAAAGGAGGGTAGTGTATTTCATTTTCAAAAAGGACCAAATTATTCTCATTTCTATTTTACAAAATTTATATGGACGTGTTCGCAATACATTTGCCAACATACTCCCGCTTGCACAGAATAAAAATAACAACTTACAAAAAAGTTATGACAATATATTCATCAGTTTTTGTCGCTTCATTCAGTAGTTTTACTATATATTCTATACATTTAGAGGGTGCCTCCAATTATATGTAAAAAGGACCAAAAAGTTGTTGATGAAACTTCATGAAAAATACATGTGTGCATTTGTAAAAGAATGCAGAAACATGAACCGCTGGCACAGAAAAGCTATTGCTATTACTGTTTATTTTATAGGGAAATAATTATCAATTTCCTATATAAATCTATGTATTTACTTTAACCTACTGCAGTTACCTGGATGTCCGTTACAGTTCGACATGAGGAAGATCATTTTGCCGTCAATATCTAAGGATGAATTTCTGAATCGATGAGAATTGACATGGGGTCGTTTCAAAGATACACAAAAACCGCATAAATGTGAGAGTACATGTATGATGTGGGTATTTGTTAGAATTAGACGATACTAGCAATAACCTTTTGATTTGTTTGATTTGAGGGATAACGTCCCAATTAACACTGTTTAACGTCCCCATCAACACTGTATAAGTAATTTTGGAGACCTAGCTTACAATTTTGTGGGACTTTTATATACCCGACATTGAGATGAAATGAGATCTCATTCCCTGTCGCTTACGGAACTCCGTGGTCTAGTGGTTAAGAGCGCTGACTCTTGATCATTAGGTCTCTCACCGCTGTGGTTCGAGCCTCGCTCGGGTCATATGTGAGACGCCAAGTTCTGCAACGGAAGTTCAGATGGTTTTTCTCCGGGTACTCCGGTTTTCGCCCACCTCTGATTAACGATCGGCTCGATATGAGTGAAATAATCTTGAAAGGGCCGTAAAACCAAAACCAAAAAAAAAAAAAAAAAAAATCCCTGTCGCCCAATGAAACCAATAGGGTTTATATGAATGGGCGGCCCGACTCGCACAGCTTTGCCTGGACAGGCTTGGATCCTTTAGGCGGTTTACCAATACTCCTAAGCGGTCGGTTTAAGCTCTGCCTGGCACCATCATGCAGCCCACCTATTTCTTCAAGCCCCGCCATGGGAGCCGAGCAAGAACTTTTTAATACCGAAACAAAAGAGAAACACTATCCATATTCCCACCGCCCATCGGGGCTTGAAGAAATATATGGGCTGCATAATGCTTCCACGCAGAGCTGTAACTGAGCCGCAAACGAGTACTGGTAAACAGCTTAGAGGATCTAAGCCTGGGCAAGCAAAGCGATGCGAGTCCGTCCATTTGTTTCACTGGGCGACAGGGCTTGAGAAGTCATTTCATCTCAATGTCTGGTAAAAGTCCCACAAAATTGTTATCAACGTCTCCAAAATGACCTTTACAGTGTTGAAGGGGACGTTAAACCTCAAACCAAACAAACAGACGTGCACCAGGACCTTTCTACTCTCTGATACTGGGATCGGCCACATTTTACCATTACTTGAAGATTTACAGCACACATCAATCTTGCAATTACGGTAGAGGTCTTAACCTGCACAGCGCCGGCCTCGGTAGCTCAGTCGGATGCGCGTCTGACTGGTGATCATGGGGAAGCAGGTTCGATACGCAATATTCTTTCGCGGGGATTGATCATGAAATCTTTTCTACGGTCATTCTCTCCATTCCGCTGGCTCAAGAAGAGCAGTTGTCAGTTTCTGGCGAAAGAATGTGCACTCTCCTGGTTACCTCTTACGTATAAGCCTGCCCAGGAAAAGTAAACTGACAGGCTCAAAAACGGCCTTAATAGTGTTGACTTGGCCGTAAACCCCAAAACAAACCAACAGTTAACCTGCATAGGGGATGACTCTCCCTGAACAGGGCGCCTCCAGTTTGTTTGTTTGATTTGAGGTTTAACGTCCCCGTCAGCACTTTTAAGGTCATTTTGGAGACGTTGCTTCCAATTTTGTGGGACTTTTACCCGACATTGAGATGAAATGACATCTCAAGCCCTGTCGCCCAATGAAACCCATAGGGTTTATTAGCATGGGCGGTCCGCCTCGCACCGCGGTTCCTGGACAGGCTTAGATCCTCTAAGCGGTTTACCAGTACTAGTGTGAGGGCCGGATTCAGCTCTGCGTGGAAGCATCACGCATCCCATATATTTCTTCAAGCCCCTATAGGCGGGGGCCGGTGCCTCCAGTTAAACGTTCCGATCCAAAGGGCGGTGCGCATTTTGACATTCATCGCTGTAAATGGTGTTCAGACACCGAAATAATCATCGCCAGGTCGAACCGAGGGCCTCTGGCATCTGAGTCAAGTGCACTAACCACTCTGGGCTTAACCATTGAGCTGTCACGCTCAGTTTATTACATAAACTCCAGGTTTGCAGGATGAAACTCTGCACAGTAATCGGCTCTTTCGCTGTACATTTTGTCGTTCTCCCTGCTCGGGGGGGGGGGGGGGGGGGGGTCATGTGAGTACCAGCTGATAGCAAGCCGGCGGAATGAACAACAGACAGCGCATAAATGTCATCCTACTGGATTTCAGTAAGGCCTTTCACGAGGTTCCGCACAATTTCATTGCTGATGGATACCAGAAAGTCGTAATTGATGATTTCTTCGTCTGCGCCCGTTACTTCTGGTGTCCCACAGAGTACAGTGCTCGGCACTCTCCTCTTCCTCATATACATCAACGACTTGCCACCACGCGTCTCCCCTGTTCGCTGATCACTGCCTGTTGTACCGAGTTGCTGTCGCTCAAGAGGACTTTAATTATTTACAAGCATGGGAGAGAGACTGGTAGATGCGTTTTCACCCAGACAAGACTTAGTCTCAGTACATCAGAATCGGCAACAAAAGCAAGATAATGGAGTCATCATACAACATCCATTGCCAGAAGTAAAGAAAAAAACCTGGCTATAGACAGTACACTGGTGTGAAATAGTCACACTGACATGCTTAGACTAGCTTCTAGTCGGATATCATATTTTAAAGTTAATAAGTAATATTCTTCTACCCCTTATTTGATCTTGGGAAGATATACTCTGACTAAAATGCCAGTTTGCCTTATCAGTTGGTGTTCGGTAAGGGGTACAGAAAGGCAATAAACATTCCATGACTGTAGCTGTAATCAATCATTTACCAATGATCTTGCGAGGTAAAATTCGCATTGTACTAGACCTTGGTGTCTGAGACAAGATTAAAGTCTAACAAGGTTTCATATTTGATAAAAACACACATGAAGGTTGGTAATTGGTTAATATGACATCAAGGTCTGGTAGCTAGACTATGACATGCTATCTACGACAGACAACCAGACAGTTGCTTTCCTATCCTACGCAGGAATCTCTCTGCATGCCCAAAGGACATCAAGGCAACAGCATACAAGTCACTAGTTAGACCTAAACTAGAATATGCTGCCTTCCCCTGGGACCCCTACAAACAAACTAGTCCAGTTCAATCGCAATCTTCCGCTCACATCGTCTATCTTACTGATCATATGCATATTGGAAATGAAAAAGGGAGGTTGGTAAAACCTAGTATTCCTTGAATTTCTCGAATCAAGGTCTGCTTTAATTAAGGAAATTTAGTGATCCCGGATTGTTTTGTAATTGACGAAGAGCTCTGTGTGAATGATCCATGTCCCTGTCTTGAGATAGATATAAGAGCTTTATTTGTTTAACCGTCATTCATGAAGGCTTACAAAAGTATTTAGGCTGATGAAATAATTATATATATATATATATTCTTTACGCTTTATTCGCTAAATATCTATCTATCTATCTATCTATCTATCTATCTATCTATCTATCTATCTATCTATCTATCTATCTATCTATCTATTTATCTATCTACCTATCTATCTATCTATCTATATATCTATCAAAATGTTAAACAATCTGTCTACATGTGCAATTTATTAAAGTAAAGACCCATGTGGACAACTTTCAGATGGTTAGAAAAGTAGTTGTGTATAAGTATGAAACGTCCGCTTTATAATGCAGTTTTCTTTTAAAAAACAAAATACAGAGGAGTACGGCAACTTGGATTTTTCAAGTACGGCAACTTGGATTTTTTTAAGTACGGCAACTTGGAAAAAAATGCTGAATTAACTGTAGGGTTACTTGCGTCACAAAATTGCAAATTTGGAAACTACTGACACCATTTTGACATCGTTTGGAAGGAAAGGCCGTGGTTATTATCATGTTTGGTTTCATCACATAGGGATCGATTATAATGCAAGTGCAGATCGTAAATCAATCTATTTTTGCATGAAACAGATGGAGATGTGAAATCTACACCAGGGCCATATTTCCCTTTGAGAATTCTTTGTCGTTGCTTTCGCTTTGTTTCATTACTGAAAATACTTTGGAAGAAAGTCTGTCCCCTATTGGTCTATTCAACGGAAGGAACTTTCCTTTCGTGATGGGAAGTTTTTTTTTTTTTGTTGTTTTTGTTTACGAAATAAAGTTTGTTTTTCAGTGAGCTGAAATAGTTTCTACTTCGTTCTTGTGAAACTTACAACTAGAATAAACGTTAGTTTATGCTTTGAGAAGTGTTTATTCCTTTGACGAGAGTTTATTCAAACGAAGGTCCTGTAATATGCATACTATACTCCAGTTATTTAAGATTATGAGTGAGGCCATTATTATTATTATTATTATTTTATTTTATTATTTTTTTTTTGCATTACGAAAACATGCCTATTCAAATAAATTGAACATATTTCCACTAAAAAAATGAAAATGTTCAGATAAAAGATTCTGCTATTTTTCATAATTCAGCTCAAAACATAGATTTTGGGTACTCGTTGGAACCGTCTCGACCAGGCGGTTTCTGACGAGTACCAAAGATCTATGTTTTTGGCAGAAATGCGAAAAATAATGTACACCCCTACAAACCCCATTCTACTGGATAAAAGTGGAGTTTAAGAGGGTCAAAATTGCATAGGCATGTTTTCATGATGGTCTTCTGTTTTTTTTTTTTTTGTTGTTGTTTTTTCGAAATCGCCCACGTGCACACATGTTGCAATTTTTATCTTGTATATTCTAACCATTTCACTTTTGTACGGTTTGGTAACGCCACAGACAACAAAAAGCTACTTTAAAGAAGGTGATTTAAGTTTCCTCAATACAGTTATTTCACTACATTTGAGGTACTGAAAAAATCATATTTGCAAATAGTTACCCAAACAGATTTTTCATCAAATGGTAGTCCATGTAACTGTAAGAATATGAAAGCAAAATATTTTTATTGGAAAGTCACCATGTTAGTAATGTATTGCATTTTTCCATGGTTTTGCAAAAATGATATCTTAATCCACAGAACAAAAATGTGTAAAATACTATCATAGAATTGTGGCTAAAGGTTGCCTTTAGGCACTGCAAGGGTGGAAATTCAAGTAAAATACCTAAATAGTACTGAAAATTAATGATTCCTCCCCCACCCAAAAAAAATGGAATTATTTCACCTGGTACTATTTTTAAATTCAGTGTATGGTAGCCAAAAATGACCAGTTCTACCAAGTTGGCAGTAAGATCACTGATTGGGTTGAGGTGTTGCAATCTCTTGCATTTAGCTTGTAAAATGATTGACTTTCTTTTGTGCTTTTAGTATTTTATTTTATATATTTCATTCATGCAATTTATAACAATTTATGAATCACTGCACCAAAGTTTCACTGTATTATTGATTGTGTTTACTGGGTGGTTGATTTGATACTGGAATAAAATCCAAAACCAAAAAAAAAAAAAATAAGATAAAAAGAGTTTATCCCCATATTTGAACTGAAAGAATGAAAGCAGCCTGTTCAGCACCAGGATTTTTGTCCAAAAGGCTTCTGATCACTTCCAATAACTGCTATGTTATAGCAGTGATTTTTACCCATTGATTTGTTACATCAGAATCAGAATCAGAATTGTTACTGGTGACACGTCAAATGACATTCATACATCAGGACCTGTGATATGGGAAGTTAGTCCCTAGCTCTAACCAAAGATGTAAACTTAGCTACACATTCATAAGCACCTTCCGCCGTCGAAATAACAGAATCCGGAAGGGCATTCCAATCTCTAATGGTTCGGGGGAAGAACGACTTTTTATAAATATCCGTTCTTGCAGTAAGGGTCTGAAACGTCATTGAATGGTGCTTTCTACAGTGCCTAGCCGGGGGAACAAGGTCATCTGTTGGAATGCTGGCAGCACCCTTTAGACCTTTGTATAAGAGTATGAGCCTACTGTCTCTTCTCCTTTTCTTGAGAGACTCCCATCTTAATTTTCCTAGAATTCCAGTCATGCTCCCAGTTTCAAAGCAGTAATTTCCAGTTACAAATCTAGCCGCTCTATTCTGAACTTTTTCAATTTCTTCATTTAGGACCACTCCGCTTGGGTCCCAGATGCAACTACCATATTCCAAGATTGGGCGAATAAGTCCCCTGTATGCTGTCTCTTTCACATCCTGGGGACACTGATGAAGACTTTGCCTCAGGAATCCAAGAGTTCTATTCGCCTTTGTACACATATTGCTAATGTGTGTATTCTATCTCAAATCGTGAGTGATTGTCACACCAAAGTATTTAATGGAATTCACATTTTCGAGGACCGTTCCCTCTAAAGTGTAAGAAGCCTCAACTTTATTAGATCTCTTCCTTGTTATCTGCATAATATTGCATTTAACTGGCTGAAATCTCATGCCCCATTTTCGGGCCCAACATCCTAATCTATCTATGTCAGCCTGAAGTTTCAGTGAGTCATCTGTATCTCTAATTTCCCGGTAACAAACACAGTCATCTGCGAAAAGTCTTATTTCTGAGTCAATGTCAGAGGAAATATCATTGATGTACAGGGAGAACAATAGAGGACCAAGAACAGTCCCTTGTGGGACTCCAGACAAAACTGGCGCCCATACTGAAGATTCACCATTAACAACAACACGCTGTTTTCTGTTCACATGAGTCACCATAAACAAATAATTGATGTTTGGACATATTTATCTAATCCAATTAATGATCTGTTGTGTCACCTACTTACCAATCTGCGGGTTGGTAAAATTTCATAGAAGCCCAATGCTTTTAATATGTTTTGCTGAAAGAAGTTAAGAAAGAAACCTACCTTTTTCAACTTGTTTACTTGGGAACAGGAGTGAACAACACAAACAGGACAATGTTACACGTAGAAACTAGTTCAGAAATGGTGGCATCCTATTCATGAATTAACGAACAAATTATGTTAGAAAGTACGTGAAATTAGGCGCAAGACAGTTTCAAATATGAATATTATGTTTTAAATTTAAAGCAATGGTGTACTATTGTTTTTTGGGGGGAAATTAGTTCCAAGGCGTATGAATACGTTTTTGCATTTGGCAAGATGGAAATCTATTCAATTTGACAGCTACACTTATTTATCAGTGATGACAGGCTTCCAAGATAGGCGATTTCATTATGCTATACGCAGGAAGAAGGCTACATAGCTGACTTTTCAAGGTATTTTCATTGATGATGGAGAAAATAAAATGTGGAAGGCATAATTGATGAAATCTCAGCATTTCAGATTTACCGCAAGAAAAGGAGATGATGGCGCCCATCGAGAATAAACATGTCAAAAAAATCTGGTTTTCAATTCAGGTAGCCTTTTTGATAGAGAGCTTTGTCCGAGTCGTTAGTATTTGAATTGAACTATTGATCTGCAGCTGTTTTAGTAACTTTTAAAAAGTCTATAAAGCGGTTTCCTTTTTTCCTTGTAAAAGTGAAAAATACAGAATTTCATTTATTTTCAAAGGCACAGGGATGTTGCTAATGCAAGAAAGTACTTGCTGTAATAACCGTTTATACCTCCAACCCTTTTTCTTGTGGGACATGGATTTTTAAACGGAAATCAGGATTATATTTTGGGGAAAATTAACTTGCAAATCTTTCATCTATATTTTTCTTGTGCAAATGTATTGAGGAAACTTAAGATGTCCTGAGATAAAAGTACTTTCATAAAGTTCTTTTCCGTTCACAAAAGGTTACTTTCGCTGTAATATAAAGGGCAGCTAAAATAATTTTCATCCTAACTGTAATCTAAAACTGTTAGTTTAACACTTAAATACCAGCATTTTAAACAAGAAGTGCAGATCTGGTAAAACGCAGAATTATGCCGCCTTTCTATGTTTGGATTCCATGTCCCAGTGAGATTCTATGATGGGGCGGTCTAAGTCCCTCTGGAGGGTGACCGAATAATCAGGGAGAATTATGATCAGGTACACTCCAGTGTCACCAGCAAATAGGCGAACCCGGGACCACACATTGTCGGGTAGGTCGTTAAGGTATAATAACAATAATATTGTGCCTAAAACTAATCCTTGTGGTACACCTGAAGTAACTGGAACCTCATCTGAGTACTCACATTCAAGTGCAACTGTCTGACTTCTTTCAATCAGAAAATACTTATTTCATTGGATAGTTAATCCATGTACCAGTAGCTTGCGAAGAAGCTTCATGTGATTCACCTAGCCAAAGGTCATGCTAAACCCAAGATAAGATCTATTTGTTGACCATTTAATCATGATCTGGTAAGGTCATAAACAAGCAGAATCACATGAGTGTCACAAGATCTGCGCTCCCAGGCTGTTGAGTATTTTGTGATCATAAGGTATGTCCAAACCAAATCTTATGCGGCGAATTTTAGTTTCAACCTACAAAAATCCATTTTTTGAAGGATTTTCTGCTTGTCGGAATTTTGTAAACCTGTCCCCGTAGAAAACCTAAAGCAAATTCTTATATGCCCATTATGACATAAAGACCACATTGGTAATGGGAAATTGTTTTTAAGAAATAGGTGCGATATGGGCATAAGAGCAATTTACGATCTTACTAGTGAGGAAGTGGTATTTTATAGTTTTGAACAGTTAAAGGCGAAGTATGATATAAGGGCCACATTTTTAGACTACCACCATGTAGTAAATAGTATTTCTCAAGTATGAAAAGATCAAATTCACATGAATCGTGTATTTGCTGTTAAATTTAAACAAAATGTAGTTTGTAACATATACTTTGAAGACTTGATTAGTTCAAAGAAAGGGCGTAGACTATTTATGATATTTTGGTTAGAGTAAACGAATACATTACACAAACAAAATGGCAAACGGAGATAGGAGATAAAGTGGAAAAAGAGCATTAAAGACATTTCTCGAGACAAAACTACGCGACTTTCAATACAAAATCAATAATAAAAAATTTAGTAACACATTCATTTCTATTTAAAATTAATAAAATCAGGGTTGTAGTTACTGTAATGAACAACCAGAAAAAATCCATTATTTATTTCTTAGATGCCCAAAAGTAATAACGTTTTAGACTGAACTTTAATCATGGTTGACCACAAATGTAAATCCAGAAATATCGCTAGAGGATCGTAAAATACTATTTTCACACGGTGGTAAAGCAGAAGTGGTCAATTACATCTCTCTCTCTCTCTCTCTCTCTCTCTCTCTCTCTCTCTCTCTCTCTCTCTCTCTCTCTCTCTCTGTTTTAGCAAAATATTGTATATACGAAAACAAATTTGTTTCTATGAATAAAGTGCTTAGCGAGAGATACATTTCACTCATAAACAACAGGTTAGATAAATTCTTTAAGATTAAAGCCCCTCTCGCCCAGCCCAGTGGAATTCGTTTCACTGACCGCTCCAAGGCGGTTCTTCTGTCGCTGTTTATTTTTGTTATGGTTTGTCTTTGAGTGTTTGTATCACTTATTTTATTTTGTTTTGGATATCGAATTGGCCATTTTGTGGAAAAGTAACTGTCCTATTGGCTTTCCGCTATTGATGTTTCCATTAGGGTCTGTTGTTTCATGTTTGTGTTTCTTTCCTCTTTGGTGACTCTGGTGGGAGCTGTGGGTAAATTGTGTCAATTCCTGATCATTGCCTACACTTCTATGTTCTACATATAACTACTTTTACCCAAACACTGATGATCCATGAGGCCTATTCCGACTTTATGTTTATGTTTGGTGTCAGGGTTCTGTTTTCCGTCGACTATCTGCCACACATATAGTGCAGTAGACTTGTACCATTAGCTATAAAAGGCACATCTTGTAGAAAATACATGCACATTGTTACTACAGTTTGTTTTCTGCTCTCCCATGAAAGAATTTTATTATTTTTTTTTTTGTTTTTTTTTTTTTGTTTTTTTTTTTTTCAAATTGATTATCATCGTCTATTAGCCATTACGATGTTACACCCGTATGACTTTGTGCATTCTTTCATATCTTAACAATATTTACTTTTCTGGTGAAAAAATGTGATAGTTTTCTCATTTATGCTTCAAACATGGCTGTTGGTGCTCGTTGGAACTGCCGCAGTGAAGTGGTTCTATCGAGTACCCACGGCGTATGTCTAGGAGCAGAAATGAGAAAAATATTGTATACCCAGTCAGACGCGCATCCGACTGAGGTACTGAGGCCGACGATTATCATACGAGATATTTTGGCCAGCAATAATTGAGTGTATGTAAACGTAAAGTGCAGATAACTCCATGTCAACAGACATACAACGTCTAAACAACCTCGTGTCAACGTCAATGCAACATCACTGCGATGCATTGACGCTGACGCAGCAAATTGTATACCCAGTTACAATATATTGTAACCCCCAGTTCTCTCTCTATAAAGTTGGGTTTAAAGGGGCGTTCATTGCACGGACCTGTTATCGTAATGAATCGTCTTATTATTAACATTGCTAAAGATACTCGCCTACCAGTCGAGGAAGACAGAAGACCAACTTCTATCGTACATGTTGTCTAAACTGAAAAACACTCACACAACCTTTCAATAATTCCCTGTCCCCTTTCTGTACTTTCTCTCATCTACTTACTTCTAAAATATGTTCTAGAAAGGGTTGTCCTTTGGAAACAAGGAATACAAAAAACAAAACTGTAAACTAGATCGCGCAGTCGATGGCGCGCCATCGCAAATCCCCACGTTTTGACCTCTTACAGGGACCCCTGGGGGCTGGTCCAAAAATTAATGTGCTCTTGCAGAAGCCATTCATGTATGTAACTCACACACCAAATTTGGTTGAATTCCAATGAACGGTGTAGGAGGAGATAGCCGGACAGACGGACGGACGGACGAACGGACAGACGGAGGCGATAACAATATCCCCACTTTTCTTCGAAAAACGTGGGGATAAATATGGAGTGTACATGTTTTCTGGACCAGACTAGCTAGTTTTGCCCAATTAGGCCTCATCAGTGACCCTCAAAATTTTCAAAATTCACCACTGGAAGGGCAAGAAAATATAAACTACACTATGATGTTGGGCAGGGAGACTTTTTACGACCTCCACACATTCCCAGACACCAGCTAGAGTGACGTTAAATATGTTCTAGAAATGGTTATCCTTTGGAGTGAGTGAGTGAGTGTTTGAGTTTTACGTCCCACCAACAGCTAAGGCCATACTGAGACGGGACCTAGGTTTAAAGACTCATCCGAAAGTGTGTATCCTTTGGAAGCAAGGAATGCACCACAAAACATGGAACATATGGAGTGTACATGTTTTCTGGGCCAGAATAGCTAGTTTCGGCCAATAAGGCCACATCAGTGACCCTCAAACCTTTTCAAAGCTTTCCAAAATGTCTGCACAAGAATTTCAGAGAAAATAAGTTCAGTTAATATGGCATTAGGATAACACATCCGTGGGATATAGTAAATTTCTCAAACCTTAAAAAAGGCATCTTTTTCTGCTGAAGATTTGTGATATTTTTCTTATTTATACTCCAAACATAGGTTTTGGGTGCTCGTTAGAACCACCTCATTGAGGCGGTTCTAACGAGTACCCACAGCCTATGTCTTGGAGCAGAACTAAGGAAATTAATGTTATTCCCCGTAAACCCCAGTTTTCTTTATATAAAATGGGGTTTAGTGGGGTCTTAATTTCACGGACTTGTTCACGTGATGGGAAGTGGTTTTAGGTTCTAGCTTTACGTAATAACGCCAAATTAGGTCATTACCTGCCGTCCGTATTTTTTTTTTTTTTGGTTTTGGTTTTAAAGCCCTTTCAAGATTATTCCACCCGTATCGAGCGATCGTTAATCAGAGATGGGCGAAAACCAGAGTACCCGGAGAAAAACCACCTTACCTTCCGTTGCAGAACTTGGCGCCTCACATATGACCCGAGCGAGACTCGAACCACAGCGGTGAGAGACCTAATGATCAAGAGTCAGCACTCTTAACCACTAGGCCACGGAGGCCCGTTACCGTCGGTATGATCATTTTCCACATTAATCTGGTACTTTTGAGTAACAAGTTCCGGAGCCGATGCTACACGCTATGTCAATTTCGTTGTTGCATCGACTTTGCTGCGTCAGCGTCAATGCATCGTTGTTTAGACGTTGTATGTCTGTTGACTTGGACGTTGTTTAGACGTTGTATGTCTGTTGACATGGAGTTATCTGCACTTTACATTTATATACACTTGATTATTGCTGGGCCAAAATATCTCGTATGATAATCATCGGCCTCAGTACCTCGGTCGGATGAACGTCTGACTGGTGATCAGAAAGGCGCGTGTTCGGTATCTGCCGGGTCGGCAACATTCTTTCGTGGAGATAGACGATGAAATATTTTCCACGGCCATCCTCTACCACTGGGCATCCGCTGATTCAAGAAGGGCAGTTGTCAGTGGCGAAAGAGTGTGCACTGTACTGGTTAACTGCTGATGCCTCGGTCACAAATTCGGCGTACCCCGGCCGAGCTATACTATACGTTGTGGTCGCCGAGCAGTCCAAGCCGAGAAATGGGTGTCTGGCTCGGTTTTGGCAAAAAGTATGCCGTGTGGGGCCTAGAGAGACATCCGCCGGGAATCGGGCGGTGTCAGCCTAAGTTTTGCGGGGAAGCATCGGCGTATACGCGCGGCGGAAAATAGGTCGGTGCACTGCAGGTTACCGACCGTATACCCGGCGATTGTTACTAGTCCCCCGAGCATCGGTCGATGTTCTGCAGATGTCCGCCAAGTTCCCGGCCGCCGGACAAGGGACGGGTTTACCCCAGCCGGGAATTGTCCAGTTGTTCAGGGGTATATTAACTGCATCCTCTCCTGCCTATACAACAAATGGGTCAGCTCTGTTGGTGGGTGAACATCCTTTTTTCTTGACGTCGAGGAAACTTTCGAAGAAAAGCGGAACAAGATGCCTCTTATCCCACCACTGCACCTACCGTCACCCCAGGAAAGGATCCGGAGGTTACAGGAGAGGCTGCTTAGGGCTCGGCACCGTGCCAATGTGGTCTTTGCAACCTTGTGTGCGGGAGAAGAACTGCTACCGCTGATGGTGGATGAAGCAATGGATCGTGTACCGTCCTTTGCATGGGCAGTTATGAAACGTTTATGTACAATGCTCCCTACTGGTCTGCTAGAAACTGGCACCCATCGGAGATCGGGCCCTTATATAGTCCAGCGTCAATCAGCGATCGAGCGGCGCCAGTCGAAACCGGGATTCGTCCAGCGGATTCCGCTTGATCATCTGTCGGGCCTCGGCCGATTACTGCCCGATTATCTGATTGGTCGGGGTCCGCTTTACGACTACCGGATGCCAGCCGATGCCATCGACATCGACGTCGGTACGAGCTCTGCTCGACTTTTATCGATGTGCACCGACCTAGAAGTCGGTGAGTTTTCGGGGAGAGTTTTAACTACGAGTTAAAATTTAACCGGGCCCCTCCCGACCACCACCGACGCCCCAACATCCGGCGGGACGCCGACTGGACTCCAGCCCAATCTCACCCCATCGCAGTCCCCGAGTAGTCGGGTGGGGATCGAATAGTGATTTGTGACCGTGGCTTTACGTATAAGCCTGCCCAGGAAAAGTGTGGACAGGAAAACTGACCGGCTCAAAATGACATAAAAAAGTGTTGACTGGGCCGTTAGTCCAATACAAAACTAAACTGAGGTAGGGGTCTTTAACTTTAATGGAAGACACCCAGTCAGCGTAGAATGTCGGTCAAGCGTCGGCCCGACGATATATACATAGAATATTTATTTTCTGTCTTATACCGTTAACAAATAACATTAGCCCTGTATGGTTTTTACTTCTACAAAAAACAGTGTAGAAGAAAAAACAATCTTTTTGGTGCTGTTTGGGCAGGATCAAGATTTTCACCTTACATCCTCATTCGAAAGATGGAGCAGGTCAAGGCATTCATCTCTGCAACTAAGTTTGACAACGCTGCCAGAGAGAGAGAGAGAGAGAGAGAGAGAGAGAGAGAGAGAGAGAGAGAGACTAATGAGCAGCATGTAGGTAATAGTGTGTGTGTGTGTGTGTGTGTGTGTGTGTGTGTGTGTGTGTGTGTGTGTGTGTGTGTGTGTGTGTGTGTGTGTGTGAGAGAGAGAGAGTAAAT
>OY757012.1:27008833-27041333 GCA_963580285.1 Lucinisca nassula
GACAGAGAGAGAGAGAGAGAATGGACAATATGTAGGCCACGATAAGAAAGCAATGAGCAACATGTAGGCCACGGAGAGAGAGAGAGAGAGAGAGAGAGAGAGAGAGAGAGAGAGAGAGAGAGAGAGAGAGGGAGAGAGAGAGAGAGAGACTAATGAGCAACATGAAGGCCAGAGAGAGAGAGAGGAGAGAGAGAGAGAGAGAGAGAGAGAGAGAGAGAGAGAGAGAGAGAGACGAATGAGCAACATGAAGGCCACAGAGAAGAGAGAGAGAGAAGAGAGAGAGAGAGAGAGAGAGAGAGAGAGAGAGAGAGAGAGAGAGAGAGAGTAAATCGCCTGAACGGTGCGTCTGACCGAGAGCGATACGACATGGCCACGTATCGCTGTCTGCCCGATGTTGACCCACTGTTTCAACATGTAGCCCATAATGAGTGAGAGAAAAAAACTTAGCAACATGTTGGCCATAGCACCTTTCAGAGAGAGAGAGAGAGAGCACTGGGGAACGTGTACGCCATGGCATGCTGAGAGAGAGAGAGAGAGTGAGAGAGAGAGAGAGAGAGAGAGAGAGAGAGAGAGAGAGAGAGAGAGAGGGGGGAGAGAGAGAGAGAGAGAGAGAGAGAGAGAATGGCGGAATTTCACTCTATTTTACATTGGAATTCGCAAAAAAAGTTTAAAAGAATTTCACTATACTACCATTTCTGTCACAACAATTGTGTGTAACGATGTTGAGATGACCCCTGCATACCTTTCTAGGTATTTACCGCATGACGTCATTATTCACGCGCGTTGTAGTTTTGTCGCGAAATTAAAAATAGACTAACTGTGTTCGTAGCATAGTTAGGAAAACCGTCTCATAAAACTTAACCTGTGATCATAATTGTTCGCAATATTGCATAAAACTCATTCATTTGTATTATTTAAACAAAAAATACCCGATATATGTAAAAAAAAAAATTAAGCACTTTTTTCCGACTGCTCAATAATGCACCCTTTAAATGGATACTCATTTCACAGACTTGTTCACGTGATGGCTGGCAAAATACAGAAATCAGCTCGCTCTTGTATTTTTTTTCTCACAAATTGATCATTCATGTCAGCCCTTTTATATGTGTGCCACGCCAGATAGAACAAGTCTTTGGATATTGCGCAGTGCTAAAAACTCAGATCCGACTGCACATCCGTGCAGACTGATCGGAATAATTGCTGTTATACATTTGATGCCGCTTAATGTAAAGTTTCATACCATTACTATAGCACACCCCGTGCGATTTTTTGTTTGATTTCTGGTTAAACGTACCCATCAACACTGTAAAGGTCATTTGGAGACGTTGCTTCCAATTTTGTGGGACTTTTACCCGACACAAGACACAATGCATTTTTTCACGTCTCCGAAATGACTACTTTTCTGATGAAAATCCCTGACTTTTTTTCTTATTTATACTGCAAACATAGGTTCTGGGTGCTCGTTAGAACCATCTTATTGGGTCGGTTCTAACGAGTACCCACAACCTACGCCTTGGAGCAGTAAAATAAGTAAAATAATTTATTAATTGACTATCCTTTATTGTTATAGGTCATCCGTAATAAGACTGAGGTCAAAAGTCAATTAACATGTTTTTAATGTGTCAATTAATAAAATTGTCATTAATCAAGCAATTTCGTATTGTCCCAGTTACAGGTCCTCGGTCAGCTGTATTGGCCTCGGCCTTCGGCCTCGTGCCAATACAGCAGACCTCGGACCTGTAACTGGGCCAATACGAAATTACTTGATTAATAACATTATAGTATACCCCCGTAAACCCCACGTTTTCCAATATAAGGTGGCGTTAAGGGAGATGTTCATCTCACGCACTTGATCACGTGATGAGAGTGAGTAAACAGACTGATCTGCGTCTTCCATGGGTGCATTGTTCGGAGACACGTTAGTTCGGTCGTGGCTCAAAAAAAATTAATCCTGTTTTGGACGGGAAATCCAAATAGGACACTGATTAACAGCGGAGGCATTCGCTGTTTACAAACAAGATCACTGATTCTCTGCATGTATATACATGTGTTCAATCTGGCATCCATAAAATTAACAATGGACTCTTCCAGTATAAAACGAGGAATGAAATGGGATAAATAGACAGGCATTAATTCCAATCGTCTTGCAAACACTTAAAGATGCGCCCACAATAAAATGTGAACCCTGTAATACTTTTGCAGCAGATCATGTGACACTCAGTATTACCTATGTTGCAAGTCATAATATAGTTCGAATAAATTGACCGGAGACTGGTGAACTCTATTAACATAGTTTCGCACCCGAATGAATGCATGTATTCCTCTTCGCCGTCTTCCGAAAATGGCGTTTTTGTTATTCAATACATAGAGGTCGGTAAATGGGTTGTAATTCACGTAATGCCGAAAATTCACGAGAGCCGACGTATTAGGCGATAACGTTGACAAATTTATTCCATGCACAAAGGTTAGTCTAAGGTCAAATTATTCGAAGTATACTTAGGGTGTCAGTCAGGTACATGCAATACTCTGTATTATTAATTGACTATCCTGTATTGATCGGAGGTCATCCGTATTAACACCAGATCAACCAATATTAACAAAGGTCAAAAATCAATAATCATGTTTTTTTTAATTGTGTCAAGTAATAAAATTGTCATTAATAAAGTAATTTCGTACTGACCCAGGTACAGATCCGAGGTCTGCTTCATTGGCCCGAGGCCAAAGCCTTCGGTCTCGGGCCAGTGCAGCAGACCTCGGACCTGTACCTGGGCCAGTACGAAATTACTTGATTAATAACATAATATAATGTTGAAGATAGAGCTATGCTCTGTAATACATGTACTTAGGTTCCAAGTCATATAAAACTCAGTAATACTTATATTGGAAATACATGTAAGACATGTTTCAACTGAAGTACTATAATAGTCTGTAATACTTTTGACGCGAATCAAGTTACACTCTGTAATACTTATGTTACAAGTAAAGTTCATTTAATTTTTCCTGCAATGTCCACAGATTCCGCCCCTCTCGTAGAATTAAATCAATTATATCATGTTGTGTTGCGAGTCAAGTTCATTTAATCTTTTCTGATTTGTCCAGAGACACAAAATGAGCAATCCTGCTGTCCTGGTCAGGTTGAAAGGTAGAGCACTTGGGTACCTGGATCAATCAATGGTTGAAATTGTTGTTCTGTGGCTTATGTAATGGGTAACGGCTGAAAGAAAAATGACACAGCAAACATCAGCAGGTGCATGGTTTATGTATTATGTGTCTATGTCTGCTGTGTGTGTGATTTTTTATTTATTTATTATTTTTTTTTTTTTTTTTGGGGGGGGGGGTGTATTTTCAGAATATGGTACAATCGAACTTCGATAACTCGAAACTCTTGACCATGCATTCGAAATCGCGTAGTTCGAGCCATCGAGAACCACAGAGCCGGGCCTGGAGACATAGTGACATTACGAAAACATGCTTATATAAATTTTGACCCTCTCAAACCCCGAGGTTTATGTATTCAAACTTGCATTATTTTTCTTATTTCTGCACAACAACATAGATTGTACGTACTCTTTAAAATCACCTCGCCAAGGCGAAACTAACAAGTCCCCACAATCTATATTTGGAGCAGAAATTTGAAAAATGTCAGAATTTTTTATCTGAACCTTTTCATATTTTGGTGGTCAAATTTTCCAGTCATATTCGCATCACGAAAACACACCTATATAATTTTGACCCCCTTGAACCCCACTTTTATATAGTAAAACTGGGGTTTCCGGGGTAATACCTTATTTTTCTTATTTCTGCTCTAAAATATAGATTGTGGGTACTCGTTAGAACCGCCTCGACGAGGCGGTTCTAACGAGTGCCCACAATCTATATTTTGAGCAGAAATAAGAAAAATATCACAATTTTTCATCTTAAAATTTTCATTTTTTCGGTGATAAAGGTGGCAATGTATTTGTATAGGCGTGTTTGCGTAATGAATAGGCGTGTTTTCGTAACGGATGAGGTCGAATTCGCCGAAAGTGGTTAGTCTGGCCACAAGCAATCCGTAGTGTACTCAGTGCTTCCAAGGAATTATTTTAAAACTGTTTAGACCGCATTAGGGAATTGTTTGGGTCTTTATTAAAATAAAGGTATGTTGTGTGTACGCATTAGAATCGCCTCAAATACGGGATAAACTTCCCCCTGGGACTTTACAAAGAGTTCGAATCGGCCATGGTATACGAGCCTTCCATTTGTTTAAGTTAAAGTTTCGAGTCCCCATCAAAACGATTTGAGTCATTTTGGAGACGCTGCTACCCCTCGAGCCCCGATGGGCGGGGTGCTAGCGAGTCATATGTGATCGTGTAATTACATTGTCATTGAATATCTTTCTTCTCGACAGGGATGCAGTCTTAGATAAGACCACCTTTGGAACTGTTCAAATGTTTGCTTTAAGACCACTTTTGAATAGTCGCTCAGGTGAGTGCCTAATAAGTGACACTGGCTGTAGGATACCGAAATAAAAATAGATGCAACCATTTAACCCTTATTTTGCTGTTCACGACAACCCCTGTCTTTGTAAACAGTGTAGATCCAGATCAGATGGCTTCTGGAGAAGCCATCTGATTAGGATCTACACAGTTTGGCATTCAGTTTATGAATTTGTAGCAATAAATTACATCAAGTAATTTGATTGGATGATAGATAGAAATGGGTGTGGCTTAAATGAATATTCAGCAAGATAAGGGTTAGATATGCGTTTAAAAGCAGAGTTTAACTTGCTTTCAGCTGGTCTGAATGGCTTTATTTTACTGTTACAGTAATAAAATGGGATCCAGGATACTTGACTTCATCAGTGTGATCTGAAACCTCTCAGAAGTGCAATGTGTGTTGTCTATTACGAGCGAGAAGCAGTGCTCCTATTTCTAGGCGGGTTCTCGGAATAGACCTACATGGACTTTCAGAGGTTTCAGATCCAGAAGTCATGTGCTGTATCTCTGGGTCAAGCGTATGTCCTCTGTACACATTTACCTTGGCCCTCTAAAGTAACATTTAATTTAGAAGTCAGCGCCTAGCTGTTCAAAGCATTGTTAGCTTAACGAACGCGTTAGTGACCAAACTGTTAACTGTTCTAGTAAATACAATATCTAATATTGTTTTTTTTTTGCTGAAAAAAAAAAAAAGAAAGCAACTTTTGTATCTGTAAAGGCCGCTCATTTTGTCAGCAAAAATATATACGTATTTGCCATATGAATTTATTACAGTTTTAAAGATATGTTAACTAACGACGTCGTTAGTTTTGAAAAAAAAACATGGCCACAGAACTCTAAGCGTACAACAGACGTAAGACTAATACGTCATGATCAGGTGTACGAGTCCGTAAAATTGTAAGCCTTTGTTGTTTGTTCGCGCATGCCCGATCAGTTGCGTAGCTCGTATAGTTGAACTTTGAAAACCAACTCATCGGTCCCCGCCCATAGGGGATTGAAGAAATAGATGGACTGCATGTTGTTTCCACCCAGAGCTGAAACCGACAGCACACGAGTACTGGTTAACCGCTTAGGCAAAGAGGTGCGAGATGGACCGCCCAGCCTTATAAACCCTATTGGGTTCATTTGGTGACAGGGCTTGAGATGCCATTTCGTCTCAATGTCAGGTAAAAGTCCCACAAAATTGGAAGCAACGTCTCCAAAATGACCTATACAGTTTTGACGGGGATCAAACAAACGAAAACCGGCTCCTCTGATCTTTCGCGGAGATGAACCATGAAATAATATTTTTTGCGGTCAATTTCTGCTTTCCGGAATCGAGGCAATTTTAACGAGTAGCAACAATGTATATTTTAGAACAGAAATAAGAAAAATAAGGCTTATCCCTATAAACACCAGTTTTACTATATACAAGAAAGCAGTCTGAAGAACAGCCAAATCCCCCGCCTCATTTTGTACCAAGGCTCAACCTTGTGACCTTCGCCTGTGAACTTGACCTTGGGTTGGCATGGTAAGCTCACTGAGGGGGATAATTGACCAAAGTTTAATGAAAATCCTTTGATGGGTAAAGGAGATATGGAACGGAAAAAATCAAAGTTTTAAACTCGTAACCTTCAAAAATGTGACCTTAACCTTGAGTCGGCATGGTTCATTTATAGGTTCTGCACATCAGCTCACTGAGAGGGATAATTGACCAAAGTTTAATGAAAACCTATTAAAGGGTTCAGGAGATATGGAATGGACAAGAAAAAGTTACGGACAGACGGACGGACGGACAGACAGATGGATGGACGGACGGACATGGGTTCTGCACATTAGCTCACTCTGAAGAATATTTGACCAAAGTTAAATGAAAATCCTTCCAAGAGTAAAGGAGATATGGAACGGACAAAAAATTCCAAGTTTCAAACTCGTGACCTTCGACCATGACCTTGACCTTGAGTCGGCATGGTTCATTTATAGGTTCTGCACATCAGCTCACTGAGGGGGATAATTGACAAAAGTTTAATGAAAACCTATTAAAGGGTTCAGGAGATATTGAATGGACAAGCAAAAGTTATGTACAGACGGACGGACGGACGGACGGACGCACGGACACACGGACGGACAGACGAAAGCCATTACTATAATCCCCGCTCCGCTTCGCGGCGGGGAATTAAAAATTGAGCTCAAGGGGTCAGCATTATATAGACATGTTGCCATAATGGTACCCAAGCTCGGTGGATTTAAGGTCTGTTCGGAAGCACCATGCAGCCTATTCTATTTTTCCAAGCCGAGATGGGCGGGGTGCCAGCCGGTTACGTTAAATTTCGATTTGAGGTTTAACGTCCCCGACAACAGTGTATAGGTCAGTTTGAATATGTTGCTTCCAATTTTGTGGGACTTTTACCCAACATTGAGATGAAATGGCATTTCAAGCCCTGTCGCCCAATGAAACCAATACGGTTTTTAATCATGGACGGTCCGACTCTCTATGCTTTGCCTCGGCAGGCTTATATCCACTAAGCGTTTTTCTCCTGTGGGTACTGTTTCATCTCTGCCGGGAAGCATCATGCAACCCATCAATTTCTTCAAGCACCGATAAGCGGGTGCGGCCGGTAACGTTCAAGGCTTGAAAGGAGACCAGGAAATTGATCTTGCTTGGCATGACCGTATAGTCTTGAATCGGCCGTTTAACGCAAAACAAAACCGATCTTTGATGAAACTTACCATCATTTTACATCGACGATTGTTAGTTGGTTACAAACATGGTATGATTAGGTTGAGTCTGTCCATTATTGTTTCGAAATGCAAATAACAAGAAAAACAGCAGCAATATGATCCCTGAAAATAAATAAATAAATAAATAAAGTGAAATTCCGCTATTGAGACCACTTAAAATTAAGACTAAATCCATTGAGAATGTTTTGAACAGTTATTCTTTCTTTGTTATTTCTATACCCAGTGTCTCATAATAAGGGGCTTAACTTTTGAACAGTCCCAAATTACGACCACATTTGAACCGCCCCAAAGGTGATCTTAATATAGGACTTTTACTGTTAATAAATAAATAAATTTGAAGAAAATGCAGACAATACACTTTCTGAATATGTTTTTGTATTTTGCATGATGAAAGAACAATTTTGGAGCGTAGCTCTTGCAGCGTAGCTCCAGTGAAATAAGAAGTGATTTCGGCACTACTTTTGGAGTTACTGCGCATGACCTAATCACTAGTGAGAACATAGAGCCCCGTGTTAACATAGTAGATTATTACGCCATGTGGTATCTTCTTATAGACTGCTTCACAGACAACCTATTTAAAACCGAATATATGAATATTTTTAATAGATGAACTGTGTAGCAGTCTAATCTTTTTACAGTTCAGTTCATATAGCCCACTTTATAGCTCATTTTGTACCGTAAAATCCAGAACATGGCAACTGGCAAACAGGACAAACTCAGACCAGATACCACAGAACGCGGAGTCTCATTATGACATACAGTGCATTCTTAAAAAGTTTCAGCCATTTTTGCCAAATATTTCGTGGAAGCCACAACCTGACATCCCTGATTTTAAAATGAACTCATTCCATACTGATATAAGGTTTGGGGATTCCATTCGTTTAAAATAAGGTTAAAGTACGCAGTTTGGGTCGATAATGTAATTCCCAAATAAGACAGTTGGAATCATCCAGTCAATGAGTTTGGGCAGGTGCACGTCAAATTTTAAGGAGCAAGGCTTATATTGTAAGACGTAAATTTTGCAGTTTAGACACAGGTGAGACGCCACTTGTTGTAGCGTCTGATCTGGGTCTGCTATGTTTTTCCCCTAAAAAGGCTGCTAGACATATACTCAGGGTATGGGTTAATGTGGGTGGGTGGGGGGGGACAATGTTATTTGTTTAAAGCGCCTTGTCTGCGTCCTAGGCATGTGACCATAAAGAAAGCAAATTATCAGCTTAGACGCAAGTTCGATACCTGCCGGTTTCGGCAACATTCTTTCCAGTAGATTGATCGTGAAATCTGTTCCACGGTGATTCTATCCATTTCGCTGATTCAAGAAGGGCATCTGTTGGCTTCTAGTAAAAGACTGTGCATTGTGCTGTATTGACAATACCTAACCAAAGACATTGCCTTAATGCCAGATCATTTCATAAATGGCCTCGTCGAGGCAATTTATTTTTGTATAATGATAACGGAGTAAAATGTCTAAAAGTCTTCAAATATTCCTATGGCTTGATATTTACAATAACTAACCAAAGAAACTGTCGTATGCAAGATCACTTCAAAATTGCCTCGCCGATGCAATATACATTTAGAAAAATGTTAACAGAGTATAATGTCTGAACATTCCCATCATTATTTTGGCATTTGGATTGATATTGACAATACCTAACCCATGAGGCTGTTTAATGCAAGATTACTTTATGAATGGCCTCGCCGAGTCAAAATAATATAAAACTAGAAATGCGCCCATATGACACGGATGCCCCCGCCTGAAAATATGTCTATGTTCGTATTCATCCATAGAAAGTTATTGATGGACCCTTTTTTCACAATAGGTCTCTAAGTATGACCTTGACCTTGGAGGTAAGGACCTTGGTTTTGTGTGAGGCAGATTGTCTCATGATGGCCAACATTTCTGCCAAGTAATTTCAAAGTCCATCTAGAGATAAGAAAGTTATTGACTGCGTTTAAGTTTCGGACAATTTTTTTACGTTTGACCTCTAAGTATGACCTTGACCTTGGAGGTACGGATATGGGTTTGCACGTGACACATTGTCTCAAGATGGTTAACATTTACTGAAAGTAATTTGAAAATCCATCCAGAAATAAGAAAGTTATTGACTGTGTTTAAGTTTCGCACCCTTTTTTGACATTTTACCCCTAAGTATGACCTTGACATTGAAGGTACGGACCTGGGTTTTGCAAGCGACACGTCGTCCCATGATGGATAAGAATTCTGTCGAGTAATTTTAACATCCATGAAGAAATAAGGAAGTTATTGACCGCGTTTAAGTTTCGACCGCACGGACGAACGGACGGGCGGACTAGGGCTACGCTATATGCCCGTTCCACCATTCTTCGAATGGCGGGGGCCATAAAATTGAATACGGAGTATAATATCTAAACCCGGCTTTGATCATTTTCGGCATACAGGCTGATATTGACAATACATAACCCGCAAAATTGCCTTATGCCAAATTACTTTACAAACGGCCTCGCCTAGGCAAACTGTTTGAAAAATTATTTCGAAGTGTTACTTCTAATCTACTTGGAATATTTTGACAACTGTTAGCATGCAGACAGATAATGTACATATCTAACCAACGAGATTTCTAAATGCCGAATTTCTTTATTTTAGCCTCGGCAAGGTACAAAATTCACCCACTGACACGGTCATATAACTTTCAAACCGACGGGTATATTTTTATAATGTTTTGCATGCAGATGTAAAATGACAAGATCGAGCTTATGATATTGTCTAATGCCAGATAGCTTTATAAACAGCCTCACCGAGGCAATTTGTAAAGACTGATTACAGATGTATAACTTATAAACTGCTGGGAAAATTAGGATAATTTTTCAAATGAAGATAAACGTCATCAAGACATAACCGAGGAGAATGTCTTATGCAAGATAAATAACCTCCTCAAGGTAATTTGTCAAAAAACTGAATACGTAAAATATCTTTAAAGCCGTCAAACATTTGCGCAAGCCGCAGTTATTGCACGAACTATAGCTCAGCAGAAATTTTTCAAGTAAACTGTAGAACTGCATGGTTGCTATATTGCTCAAAAACATTGATTGTGGGTACTTGATAAAACTGCCTCATCAAGGCGGTTCAATCAGGTCCCCGCAATCAATGTTTTGAGCAGAGATAAGAAAAATATCACAATTTTGTATCTTAAAATTTCCATTTTTTTTTTATTTTTTTTTTTTGCTGAAAAATTGACAATGTATTTGTACAGGCGTGTTTGCGTGATGGTTGTTGCGGGGTCTACACCTTAACTTGAGTTAATTTCAATATAGGTTTTGTTGCTTTAACACAATTTCTGGCTCAAAATAGCTTCAAAACAGCTATGTTCATTGGATCTGTATGAACCTGATTTAAAATACAAATCAGACGCTAAATTTGCCTAACGCTATCAAATTATCAAAGCGACGCTCCTTCAGTACTCTCAGTGCTTTGATTTTAAAGGTCATAAGTCTCATTAACTTCTTATTATCTGTACATTACGAAAACACGCCTATACTAATACAGTGTATTTTTTTAGGCAAAAAAAAAAAAAAAAAAAAAAAAACACGAAAATTTTAGCATGAAAGATTGTGATATTTTCCTTATTTCTGCTCAAAATTTAGATTGCGGGTAATCGACAGAACCGCCTCATCGAGGCGGTTCTAACGAGTACCCACAATCTATATTTTAGAGCAGAAATAAGAAAAATAAGGTTTACCCCTGTAAACCCCCCAGTTTTACTATATAAAAGTGGGATTCAAGGGGGTCAAAATTGTATAGGCGTGTTTTCATGATGATTTCTTTTGAATAAGAGTCATCCTACATGTATCAAATGTGTTAATATGAATTGTTGGCTTTCAGGTGCTTTTTATGTTTTGTTTGTGTGTTTGTTTGTTTGTTTGTATTGGAGTTTTACGACCCAGCCAACACTATTTAGGTTATTTTTGAGCCGGTCAGTTTACATGGTTTACCTATTCATACTTTCCCAGGGCAGGCTTATACGTACGCGGTTAACCAGTACAGTTTACATTATTTCGAAAGAAACTGACAACTGCCCTTCTTGAAATAGCGAAGGGAGAAAACGACCGTAGAAAATATTTCATGATCAATCTCCTCGGGGCTCAAAGAAATAGATGGGCAGCACGATGTTTCCTAGCAGAGATGAAACCGACCCGTACACGAGTACTGGTACATGTAAACCGCGTAGAGTATCTAAACCTGCCCAATCAGAGCCGTGCGAGTCGGCCCATCCATGCTTATAAACCCTATTGGTTTCATTGGGCGGCAGGGCTTGAGATGTCATTTCATCTCAGTGTCGGTTAAGTCCCACAAAATTGGAAGCAACGTCTCCAAAATGGCATTTACAGTGTTGACGGGGTCGTTAAACCTCAAATCAAACAAACAAATCAACGAACGAATGTTGCCGACCCCGGCAGGTATCGAACTCGTGTCCTCTTGATCACCAGTGGGACGCGCATCCGACTGAGCTACCGAGGACTGCTGCCTTTTCATGTAAAATGAGGCGCAAAATATAACTCCTCTAATCTTCTTTCCGTTCAAAACGTGCAGCAGTAGGTAATTTTAATGGGGTTTTGTTGGATCAACAAGTCCGATAACATGTCAGAGTGGGACTTGTCCTATATTATTTGACATATAAAATACACTAACCATGCTAATAGTCAACGAGGACGGAAAAAAGAAAAAAAAAAATATAAAATTGTTAGATGAACGGGTACGTGCATGTTTTTTCAAACTACAAGGGAGGTACTCTACTACAGGAGGTAATCATAGTAGAGCCAGCGCACGACAAACCCTTCATTACGAGATGTGTGCCCAGCGAAAACTCAGATCAGCCTGCGCATCCGCGCAGTCTGATCTGAGTCTTCGTTATGCGCTCTAAGTATAGTTGAGTGCCCTATGCTCCTTCATGCTCATGTAAATTGTAGTAAATGCTGTGCCCCGGCTCAGTAAATGAATGACCTTTGAGAGGTCAAAATCCAGATATAAACGAGTGCGTTTGTATATCCTCGAATGATTGTTTGTTTGGTTTGAGGTTTTATGTTCCTGCTTACACTATTTAGGTCATTCTGGAGACGTTGCTTCCAATTTCTTGGGACTTTATCCGACATTGAGTTTAAACGACATCTCAAGCCCTGCCGCCCAATGAAACCAACGGGGTTTATATGCATGGACGGTTCAACTAACTTCTTTTCCTGGCCAGGCTTAGACCTCCCAGGCAGTTTACCAGTTCTACTGTGCGGTCGGCTTCAGCTATGCGTGGAAGCATCATGCAACCCAGTTTAGTTCTCCAAGCCCCGATTTTGTTTGATTTGAGGTTTAACGTCCCCTTCAACACTGTAAAGGTCATTTTGGAGACGTTGCTTCCAATTTGTAGGACTTTTACCCGACATTGACATGAAAAGACATCTCAAGCCCTGTCGCCCAATGAAACCAATAGGATTATTAGCATGGACGGACCGTCCGCACCGCGGTTCTTGGGCAGGCTTAGATCCTCTAAGCGGTTTACCAGTACTAGTTTGCTGACCAGATTCAGCTCTGCGTGGAAGCATCATGCAGCCCATATATTTCTTCAAGCCCCTATGGTCGGAGGCCGTCCAAGCTCCGATACCGGGACTGGTGACAACATGTGTGATTGGAAGGAATCAGTGCATGCCGGCATGTGTGTGTGTGCCAGCGAGCGAGCGAGACAGTCAGCTTGTTAGTCCGTCTACAAATTACTTTAATAGTCAGTCAGTCAATTAATTCAGTTATAATTTAACTACATAAACATTACTTACAGATTCCTCCAAATCCCTGCTGATCTCCTTGACCCCCGTAGTAAGGCACATAGCTGCCACCGTAGCCCATACCAGAGGCTGAGAGGGCGAGGGCGAGGGTCATAAAGACACAGACAACGGCGAGGGTTACGGCTTTCATTGTGAGGCTGAAAATGATACAAAAAATCTTCATAGTTTTAGTTACATGTACATGTAATTGGACGCTAACGAAGTTACGCGTTACAATTGTTTCCAATACCGACAAGTGTTGCATTTAAGAAACGGGAGGTGTACCTAGCCTTAAGGGGAATGGACACACAATCAGGGGAGGCAACTCCTAAATAAGTATTTTGCCTCCCATGTCAATAGGGGTCAAATCTTAAAGGAAAGAATTAGCCCCTGAGGAGCATTATTCTTTCCTTTAAGATTAGACCCCTTTTTCCGTGGGACAATGTTTATAGAAAAGCGAACATGAGTGAATGAGTGAGTGTTTGAGTTTTACGTCTCATCGACAGCTAAGGTCATACGGAGACTGGACCTCGGTTTATAGACTGCATGATCAGAAAGTCTGAAGCGAACATGAAGTCCACAAAGTAGTCTCCCTTTGAAAAATGGCGAAAAATCTGCCAGGTGTACCCTTTCCCCTTAAAAGCCCTGCATTTGATGTTTAGTGTTTTTTAACCATAATGAAAATACGCCTCCGCGCCGCGCCGACGACGATGTCGCTGATGACTCGACGTTGTATCAAAGTTATAAGAATGATTTCAACACTGACGTTTAGTATCCTTGCTCTCAAAAGGATACATATAACCCATTTATAGCACACATCTGACGTCACGGCAGCTGCCGTTAACTGAATGTGCGGTGGCCGCAAAATGTCTAGTTTATATTTTGTTGTCCTTTGTGAAATTTTGAAAACATTTTAGTTTGTTTGTTTGTTTGTTCGTTTGAATCTAGGTTTAATGTCTCCGTCAACTCTGTATGGGTTATTTGGGAGACAGTGCTTCCAATTTTGTGGGATTTTTACCCGACATTGAGATGAAATGACATCTCAAGCGATGTCGCCCAATGAAACCAATAGGGTTTATAAGCATGGACGGTCCGACTCGCACCGCTTTGCCTTGGCTGGCTAAGATCCTTTAAGTGGTTTATCAGTACTTGTGTGTGCGGTCGGTTTCAGTTCTGCGTGGAAACAGCATGCAGCCAATCCAATTCTTCAAGCCCCGATTGCCACGGGGGTGACTATGTTTAAGTGTCACAGAACCTAGCTAGTCTGGCCCAGAAAATTGGTTCAATCCATGCTTTTCACGTCTGCGGTGTATTCCTGGCTTCCAAAGGATAACCCTTTATGGAACATATTAGACTTAAGCAGTTTACCAATGCAGTTTAAGGTCACCCCCACCCATCGGGGCTTTACGAAACAGATTGGGTTGCAGATACTTCCACGGAGAGCTGAAACCGGCCGCACTTTACTGCTAAACTGCTAAGGGGTGCACCTGTCCAGGTACATGTGAAGTGGTGCTAGTCGAACCGTCCTTATATTAACCATTTTCGTTTGTTTGGGCGCCAGGTATTGCGATGTCATTTATCTCAATTTCGGTTAAAAGTCCCACAAAATTAGACGCAACGTCTCCCAAATGACCTAAATAGTGTTTACGGGGATGTAAAACCGTAATTAAATAAAATGAAATTTAGATTTCAGCTTGGCGTGGAAGCACCACGCAGTCCGATCTATTCCTACAAGCACTGGAGCGATGTGGTGCAGTAGTAAAGCATCGGATATGAAATCGAAAGGTAGCCAGGTAGATCCCCGCAAGCGCCAAGTGTTGTTTCCTTGAGCAAGAGACTTTATCCACATTGTTTTTATTGGTTTCTACCCAGGAAGCAAAGGGGGCCAGTACTGTTTACTAAATGTTTTACCCTGTATATAAATTCGATTATTATTATTGTTGTTAATATTATTATTATTATTATTATTATTATTATTAATTTTATAATATTATTATTCCAACCCGACAGCCTCGTGATGACAGACAGAAATCCCGAAGGACGGACTTTATTTTCCGCTATGCGTCCTTAAAATTCGTGATAAATTACTTTTCTTGCCCATCATTCCTTTTCTTATGTCTGATACTGTTTAACCCTTGTAGTACCAAATGGAATCTTCCTCCTAATATATAGCAGGAGCCCATTTCAAAATTTAGGGGTTTCAGGTCTGGGCCTGCACTGTTTGCCAGGGTACCCGTTTTTGGCGTTTCTGGTACCAAATGTGTTAAAGTGATTAAATCACTGCAAACCTCCGGTACATGTACTAAATGGAGCTGACGTCCGCCATCTCTAAAGCTCGACACGCAACGTCGTAATAACAACAAAATTACGTAAAGTCCGAAACAACATACATGAATACATAGACCAACATGCGTAGTAATTTGCTTTTTGAGGTAAGATATAAGAATTTTATATCCTAGTGAGTGAGTGAGTGTTTAACGTCTCACCAACAGCTAAGGTCATACGGAGACGGGACCTCGGTTTAGACTCGTCCGAAAGTCTTCTATCCAAGAGGAAAACCAAATACTTTCTTCTATGGGGAGCAAGAAAAATAGTTGTATTTGAACGACAAAAGAAGTTATGAAAAGATAAATATCTATGAAAACGTCTGTTTTATTTTCATTTATTTATTTATTTATATATTTTTATTTTTCCACAATACGATACCACACCCGTGCGACATAATCCATTTTTCACATCTTCAAATGAATACTTTTCTGAAGAAAATTCGTGATTTGTTTCTTTTTTCATACTTCAAACGTAGGTTGTGTGTGCTCATTAGAACCGCCCAGCGGAGGCGGTTCTAACGAGTACCCACAACCTATGTCTTAAAGCAGAAATAAGAAAAAAAATATGTACATCCGTGTAAACCCCAGTTTTATCTTTATAAAGTGAAGTTTAGGGTTTAAAGGGGTGTTCATGTCACACACATGTTTACGTGATGAAACGAGATTCTTTATAGATAAGCAGAAAAAAAGTTTATTTTTTTATTTACATTCTTTGCCTCTCATCACTGGACAAAAAATGTTTTTGGGGCAAACTTTTAAAGCTAGAAAAACATTAACACGGTGTTTTTCCTACAAAGAGCGGAAGAGCGTTGACATCACCAACGCCCGCAGAACAATGGTTTAGACTGACGTCACTTGACGTCACTGAAAATCATGTGAGTCGATGCGTTCATGCAAGTATGAACTACATTGGTTTCTGTAGGTTTACATTAGACTTTACACTGGAAATGTAGATATAATTTAATATACATTGTGGTCCGGTTAAAAATAAAATCACATGTTATAAACATAAAATGCTGATTTACCTGTTGTACTGTCGACTACCAGAATATAGTGCCGAGAACAAGAATTCGTGTCATTTTATAGTCTGACCCGGAAGTGATTATTTCAGTGTAACGTTATCTTCCGGGTCAGACGCAAATGTCTGGAGCGCCGAAAGCGTTATTTAAAGTGACAACTTTTTCACGCAATATGACGAAATATAGCCAAGCCCTTAAATGTCGAGCAGACCTGAATGCGAAAGTCCTTTTTTATAATTATTATAATTGTTAGTATTACTATTATTATTATTGTTATTATTATTATTATTATTATTATTATTATTATTATTAAGTCTTCCAAACCGTGTTTGTCTGTGTGTTTGTTTGTATTGGAGTTTACCGGCCCAGTAAGCACTATTTTAGGTCATCCCAATCCATGTAGAGAGACTTATTATCATTATACCCGAGACATATTATCATTATACCCGCTTTTTCGAAGAAAAATCGTGTATGTTGTTTTCGTACCAGAGTTGAGTGGGCGTCAGTCCGTCTGTCTGTCCGTCCGTCATGTTTGTTGTAAATGGATCTCCTCTGCAACCACTTTTGAAACTTTGCATGTGGGTAGTACATGGTACGTAGATGGCAGCGGGCTACTTGTTTGTGACATTGACCCCAACATGGCCCCAATGTCAAAGGTCAGAAAGTAGAAAAATAGACAAAAAACGGGTATTTGCGATGGTATACCATCGACTGCGCGATCTAGTTATTATCATTATTAACAGCTGATTAAGTCTCCCAAACGAGGTGGGGAGACTTATTGGTTTTGCAGCGTTTCTTTTTCGTCTTCTTCTTCCTCTTCTTCTTCTTCTTCTTCTTCTTCTTCTTCTTATTATTATTATTATTATTATAAGTAGAAGTAGTCGTAGTAGTAGTAGTTATAGTAGTAATAGCTAGTAGTCTCTACTCCAATATTTAAGAAGATATTAAAAGAAGGTATTATTAGCAAGAGGGTATGAAAGACTACCCCTGGGTGCGCCGGGTCCATGCTCATACACTTCATAACAGGCCTAATGTCTCAGAAACCGCTCGGATCTCTACCCCTAAACCGTATAATTATATTGTTGTTTCTGATGATGAGACGCGTTCACTGGAACCAATCTCGGGGTCTTTGGGTTCCGCTGGCATCATGCCCTTCCTCTTAACTTCATAAAAGGTCATATATCTCAGAAAACACTCAGATCCCCAACCCTAAACCTTGTTCCTTATGATAAGACACATTCAATGACACCAACCTGGGCATCCCTTGGGGTGCGCCGGGGCCATTTCCCACCAAGCCTAATATCTCAGACACCGTTCAGATCCCAACCCCATATATATTATTGTTTCTTATGATCAGATGCATTCGATCGAGGGTTTCAAGCATCCTTCGGGTGCCTAGGGGCCTTGTCTGACCCATTTCCCACCCCAATCTTTATAAAATGGCTATTATCTCGGAATAGATTCAGATCCCCACCCCCATACCATACACATTTTTATTACTTATGATTTTATTTATTTGATTTTAGGGTTAACGTCCCCGTCAGTACTATTTTGGTCATTTTGGAGACGTTGCTTCCAACTTTTATGGACTTTTACCCGACATTGTGGTAAAATGGCATGGTAATCCCTGCCGCCCGACGAAACCTAAAGGATCGATAAGCATGGATGGTTCGACTCGCACCACTTTGCCTGGGCAGGCTTAGACCTTCCAAGCGGTTTACTAGTACTCATGTGCGGTCGGTTTCAGCTCTGCATGGAAGCATCATGCAATCTATTTCTCCAAGCCTCCAACGGGCGGACCATTGTTACTTATGATAAGACGCATTCAGTAGCACAAACCTCGGAATCCCTGAGATGCGCTATGGTCATGTCTCATCCCATCCTCTTCATAAATGACCTTATATCTTAAGCCAATCGTTCTGATCCCCACCAATAATCATAAATATGCTTGTTTCTTATGGTAAGACCATCACGTGAACAAGTCCGTGAAATGAACACCCCACTAAACCCCACTTTATATAGAGAAAACAGGGGCTTACGGGGGTATACATTATTTTTCTTAATTCTGCTCCAAGCCATAGGTTGTGGGTACTCGTTAGAACCGCCTCAATGAGGCGGTCATAACGAGCACCCAAAACCTATGTCTGCAGTTAAATCGGAAAAATATTACGGATTTTCATCAGAAAAATAGCCATTTTGGAGATCTGAAAAAATGCACTACTTCGCACGGGTGTGTTATCGTAATGCGCATTCATTCACACCAACCTTCCGGGCCCCTGACGTCCGCGGGGACCATTTCCCACCACTCCGCGTCATGAAAGGCCTAATACCTCACAAGCGGTTCAGATCTCATAACCACATATACGAGTTCTTCATTCGTATGCATTCAGTCACACAAACCTGATGGTTCCATGCCCATCAGGTCATATCAAACCCCTCCACTTCATGAAATGTCTAATATCTCAGAAACTGTTTAGATTAACCCAAACATTTTGCTAACGACGAGGCAAGTTTTTATTTAGCTCGCCAGAACCGAAGGCTCCTGGGGAGCTTAAATGATAGACAGTAGTCCGTCGTTGTCGAGAGTTTGAATCCGTATATATTGTATGAGCCTGTACACATATGACAGCAAATATGGGCTTGTCAAATGTGATAGCCATTCTGTGACAGAGTTCTGACCGTGAGCTTCTTGTTTGACACTTGTTATGGGCCGCTTGTTTCTTCTTGAGAAATTTTATACATGTTTTTGCATATAAATATAAAGGCTGTTATTCCGTGTTAAACCCTACGTCTTTAATGGCTACGCTCTTGGGCGTAGACGATAATTGAGCCGCGTCGTAGGAGAACGGTCATTTGGACTTTCTTAGGTAAATATCAGGAATCGGGGTAAAAAGCGAAAAAGTGATTACTTGAACATTTTTCAAATAATCTTGCATTTCTGCGTTGCCGAAAAAAAAAAATATTTAAAATCACGCAACTATCCTTTTCACTTTCTTAAGTGTCAGTAAAGTGACACTATCCTCATTTTTTTTTTCGACAACGCAACCACAAATTCTCGTTCAAAAACAAAAACGTGCATTTGATTTCGTCGTTGAGGTTGGTTACTTCCATTGAAACCGTATTTTCTATTCACGCAGTACATAATTTGATGCAAGTTTTAAGTATTTTGAACACTTTGTAAGCCTAAAAATACTATACTTTACTTTACCGTCACAACTCTCGAAATTGGCGTCAATAAAGGTACTTTCATAAAATATTGAATAACTTGCTTATAACACATCTTCGCGAGCCAAGGGTACTAAGTCCACTACTTAGTACCCTTGGCTCGCGAAGATGCTTATAACACGGAGTATCAATGTTTGGTGCTTTAAAATCAACTAGTCTTTCCGGAAATCTTAACGTAGCATATTCATACAGTTTTTTTCGAAAGGGACGTTTTCTTGCGTCAAGACCAATACAGTAAAACTTGTCTTAGTGGCCACCTCTTTTAAGCAAGCAGCCTGTCTTAAGCAAGCAGGCTTTATGTTCCCAAAAAAGGACAATGTATAAAAATTCACCTGTGTTAAGCAAGCACCTGTCTTAAGCAAGCACCTTTTGATTATCCCATAGGTGCTTGCTTAATACAGGTTGGACTGTATATATTCTTGTTCCTCATGATAGGACGCATTCAGTGATACCATCCGGGGATTCGCCGGGGCCATGTCCTTCCCACTGCACTGATTTGTGTTTCGTGGTTCATTTTGGAGACTTTATAATCGGTATACTATGAGCATACCTTGACATTATTATTATTATTATTATTATTATTATTATTATTATTATATTCATTTATTGCTCTTGTGTGAGTGGAGTATGACCATTTGTTCACCCTCGACAAGTAATACGGGCAATATTTCTTGCCGAGGGTGATCAAATCTTCGCTCGAGGGCAATATTACATGTCGAGGGTGAACAAATCGTCATATTCTCCTCACACAAGGGCAACAGATAATTGGTTATACCGAATTCGTACTTCTACCTTCAGTACTTCGTGAGTGTTTGAGCTTTACGTCTCAGCAACAGCTAAGGTCATACGGAGACGGGACCTCGGTTTAAAGACTCACCCGAAAGTCTGGAGAAACCCGGGATCGATCCTGCGATCCCTGATTTACAAGGCGAGTAGCATAACCACTGCACCACGGAAGCTTCTTTCAGTGCTTCGTATTTTCAGTGATACACCTGTGAAGTCTAAGGCGGATATTGCAGGGGGGATGTGAGCGCGTGACTTCTAGAATGCACTTGTACTTATAAGCGTTGACGTCAGGGGGAATATTGCAGTGGAATGCGATAATTTTGGTCCTGCGCGTGGCATGCTTTCGACCAATCAGAATTCTAGAATTGTTAATGAATATTAATGGGTTATAATAACAATATAATGGCGATTATTATCATTCAGACAAAAGTATAGTTTCAAAATATCCTATTCAGGCAATATTCCACGAAATTAGAGGGGAATCACGGGTACATGATTCACATGTCAACAGGCAACGCTTTCTCACTATGAAAATTGCAAATGCAGTCTGCTTCTGTTGTATTTGATGCTTTAAGGGTTAACATAATCTGGAAGTTTGTTTGTTTGGTTTGAGGTTTAACGTCCCCGTCAACACTGTAAATGTCATTTTGGAGACGTTGCTTTCAATTTTGTGGGACTTTTACCCGATATTGAGATAAAATGACATCTCAAGCCCTGTCGACCAATGAAACCAATAGGGTTTATTAGCATGGACGGTCCGCCTCGCACCGCGGTTCTTGGGCAGGCTAAGATCCTCTAGGCAGTTTACCAGTACTAGTGTGCGGGCCGGATTCAGCTCTGCGTGGAAGCATCATGCAGCCCATATATTTCTTCAAGCCCCTATGGGCAGGGGTCGAACATATGAAAGGTGTATCACTGGGCATTGACGCAAGCCAAGGATAGTAAGTCCACCACGTTCCTTACGCACGCGTAAGGATTTATTGTTTGTATTGCAGTTTAACGGCCCAGTCAACACTATTTACGTCATTTTTGGGCGGGACCCTTTACCTAACCACACTTACCTGGACAGGCTTATACGTAAGCGGTTAACCAGAACAGAGCACATTCTTTCGCCAGAAACTGACAACTGCCCTTCTTGAATCAGCGGAAGAGAGAGAAAGAACGTAGAAAAGACTTCATTATCAATCACCACGAATGAATGTTGCCGACCCCGGCAGGTATCAAACCCGCGTCATCCTGATCACCAGTCAGGCGCGCATCCGACTGAGCTGTGGAGGCCGGCGCACGCGTAAGAAGGAACACAGTGGACTTAGTAACCTTGGCTTGCGAAGATGTCTGGATAACTTATCGTATTTAAAGAATTAAGGGGAATGGGCACACCGTCAGGTGAGCCAACTCCTTCAAAATTATTTTTGTCTCCAATGTCAATAGGGATCAACTCCTAAAGAAAAGAATGTGCCCCTTCTTATGCCTTATAGAAAAGTGAACAGGAAGTCCCGAAAGTTGTTTCCCTTTGAAAAATGGCGGACACATGTGTTAGGTGTTCTCAATCCCCTTAAATAATAATAATAATAATAATAATAATAATAATAATAATAATAATAATGATAAAGATGGATATAGGTCAGTAGTAATTGATGGATGCTGCTTTGGCTCTTACATACATGTGATGGAGAATAAACGGTTTCTGTACATCTTGGAGCGAGAAGAAGAAGAAAGAAGAAAAGACAGAGAAGGGGGAGAGCCATCTGAGTGAGACAGTGGCTCACTCGCAGATCCCAGTCTGGAGTGCTCGGGCTCCAAGTCTTCCTCTCGCTGTGCTCTTCCCACCAGACACACGTTGACAGGGCAAGGTCAAATCAACGTCGGTGCAACGTCATGACGTTGCACCGACGTTGATGTGACGTTGCATAAAGGTCACGATGATATTGTACCGACGTTGATGTGACGTCACAATTACAAATTAAGTCATGGGCGGTTGGATGGATGCTGGTGCAGGCTCCAGAAAGGCACCCTTTTGTGCTTCTCTTAAATTGCTCCTTTTAACGGGCCTCCGTGGCCTAGTGGATAAGAGCGCTGACTCTTAGTCATTAGGTCTCTCACCGCCGTAGGTTCGAGCCTGGCTCGGGCCACGTGTGAGACGTCAAGTTCTGCAACGGAAGGTCAGGTGGTTTTTCTCCGGGTACTCCGGTTTTCGCCCACCTCTGATTAACGATCGGCTCGATATGAGTGAAATAATCTTGAAAGGGCCGTAAAACCCAAACCCCCCCCCCCCCCCAAAAAAAAAAAAAATGCTCCTTTTCCTTCCACCTCAACGTGAAGTCATCCTGCAATCGAACTGAATCTTACGGAATTGTATCGAAACGAAGAAGTTAAAAAGATTTCAATTGAAAACAAAAGGTTGTCACTGACAGTGTCGTGACGTTACGCGCCATGTGCTATTACTCGTATGGTCATGCATAACGTTATTAGTTAAAAAGAAACAGTAACGTTACATGTATCTGATAATGGTTAATATTTACAGTGTAAAGACTAATGTTAACCGATAGAAAAAAAAAAAACAACAAAAAACGTAGTTCATACTTCCATGAATTCATCGAGTTACAAGATTTTCAGTGACGTCAAGTGACGTCGGTCTCTAAACCAGGGTCCTCTTCGATCTGATTGAGCGTTGGCGATGTCAACCCGCTGATCCGCTCTTTGTGGTGAAAAAAAACAGCGTGTAAATGTTTTTTTCAGCTTTAAAAGTTTGCCCTATAAGCATTTATTCGCCCAGTGATGAGGAGCAAAGAATGTAAATATAAGAAACAAACTGAACTTTTCTGCTGTTCATGAAAGTATGAACGCCAGTGGATCGCTAGCAAAGTTAATTTACTTTGCAGTTGACCAACTGAGTTCAAGAACAGCAAAATAAATAAATAATAATAAAAATAATAAAAAAATAGATTCAATTCTTCAATAATTGTTAGATTATGTTGACGTCATAATGAACACCTATCTTCTGTTTTATCCCTTACAAGACACACAAGTGGAATCGTCTAGCATAAGCTTGGGACAGTCCCATTACCAATTTTAAGCATATCTGGTTATTTTTCATTTTTTGCACGTTTTGCCAAACCCACGATGACTGCACTGTGTATACTAGAACCAGATCAGACGCCGCGTTACGCCGTGTTTACAAATGTGCTGATCAGGTGACGCTAGGCTTATATAGATTAATGTGACGAGTCATCTTATATCAGCAAAAACATAAACAATATGCGTGAGCCGTTGCAAATGAAAATATGTGTTGGGGCATAAGCACTCAGCAAACACTCCCATCAGCCTGCGAACCCAATCAGGCATCATATAGTCTTCCCTGTTTAATGACGATTTTGTTGTTTAACATCCTGATAGTGAACCGCGAAGACTTTAATCTGGCGGTACTGATGCGCAGGCGGGTATGTCTCTAAGGTGTATTCACGCACTAACACATTGTCGCGTCACTTGGCTTGTCATATGTCGGCACATAATAGTAGCTGCGGTGGAATTTTCCTGTAAGGGCTGATTATAAAAGTTGAGAGTTCAGCATCTGGGTACCACTTTCATGTTTGGGGTTTGAAGAAATAAACGGGCTGTATGATGCTTCCACGCAGAGCTGAAACCTTTCTATTAAATATCATTATTTTAAACGATTTTCTAGACGTGACACAACAAGTAAAATGATGATGAATGTGTATAACAGCCGATTGAACCAAACTAAAAATCAGCGCTCCAGCGCCTTTTGTCCTTCTCGCTTTAGAAAATAGATCTGAATTTTTCACAGAATCTGTCATTTCAGTGCCTTTTGGCGCTTTGATTATTCTTCGACTTATTACGTACTAGTAGGTCTTGGTTTGTATTGGCTGATATCACATCCCTACAAAACGGCGCAAATGAAACGTACTGAAATCTGGCCCTTAATACGTGAAATTGAGACCGGGGCTTAATGTTGATCGCCCCTCATTATCAATAGTAATAATCTAATGATAATAATAGTATACAGGTCAAACTGTAAAAAAGAACTTCTCTTGTCGCCCAAGACCTATTTCAGTTGAATCGCGATGGCTCAATTACAACTACGCCTAGCTGTGGTCTTGTTTTTCTTGTGTAGTATCGATGGGATATTTTTCGCAGGGCGTCCAGTAGTTCCACAAAAAACAGTCAGTGTTAAAACACCTGTTGGAGAAATAATTGGGAAGGAAGAAACCATTACGTTTGATGGGCAAAAATATAATGTGACAAAGTTTCTAGGTATCCCATACGCGGAGCCTCCGATTGGCGAAAACCGGTTCAAGAAACCTGTTCCCAAAGCGTCCTTTTCGTCGCCTTTTTCTGCACTGGACTATGGAGCCTCGTGTCTCCAGGGGCAAGGCCTGGGCACGGACCAGCTGACGTTGTCGGAAGATTGTCTGTTTCTAAACATATTCCTACCGGGAACAATTTCTTCTATTAGCAAATTGCCCGTTATGTTTTGGATACATGGTGGAGGATTTACCAGTGGAACCTCGACACTGTACCCCGGTGATAACTTAAGTTCTTACGGACATGTTATCATAGTGACAATTAACTACCGAGTTGCGGAGTTGGGATTTCTACGAACAAAAGAACGGTATGGTAACTTTGGACTGTGGGACCAGCACCACGCAATCAGATGGGTAAACGATAATATCGGCGCATTCGGTGGGGACATTAATAATATTACAATATTTGGAGAGTCTGCCGGATCTAGCAGCGTTGTGTATCAAAGCCTGTTCCCTGGTAACAAGAACCTGTTTCAACGAGCCATTGCTGAAAGCGGAGGAATTACCAGTTCGTGGGCTTTTAGCACCAATGAGTATGCCGACAGCGTATTCGAAAATTTTACAATGAGGCTTGGATGCACGTCAGGTAGCCACGGAGATATTATGGCATGCTTAAGAAATAAAACTAAAGATGAAATAGCCAGTGAAATGAAGAAGTTAAATGTATACAGCCCAGACGCTCATCCAAACAGGGACAATGATTTCGTTCCAATGAATCCCTTTGATATGACCAACCCTGCTACAGCCAGACAGGCCTCATTGGAAGTTCTGTATAGTATCGATTTTATAATGGGAAGTACTAGTTTAGACGGCGCGTTATTTCTTCCTTTCATCTCTCATGATCTAAATATAACCGATCCAGAACAATTCAAAATGTCTCGGAACATTTACGAGACGACGTTCGTCCCAGACACACTGAAAGGTATCTTTAAAAGTATTAAGCAAATACCGCAATCAGCTGTTGACATGACAATATTTGAATATACAAACTGGCAATGTCCGGAAGATGACGTTTCTAGAACCTTGAAACTTGTCGAATTAAGAACACATTGCAGTATGTTCGCTCCTATGGTCTCCACGGCCCAGTTACATACAAAAGGAACGAACCGCAGTACCTACATTTATGAACTATCTACAGCCCCTACCATGCACTTGATTCCCACGCCTTCTTCGATAGACGGAGCAACAAAAGCTAACCATGCTGACGATTTACTCTTTCTCTTTGGATTTCCAGACCAAATGTTGAAATTTCTTGGGACACACGACAATCCGTTTCTGTTTTCGGACAAAGATATGCAAGTATCCAAAGTAATTATGTCCATGTGGACGAACTTCGCAAAAACCGGGTAAGTATAAGACACGTTATCATCACGAAAAACACGCCTATGACTTTGACTCCCATTGAACCCCACTTTTATATAGTAAAACTTTGGTTTAATGGGGTAAACCTTATTTTTCTTAATTCTGCTCTAAAATATGGATTGTGGGTACTCGTTAGAACCGCCACGATGAGGAGTTCTAACGAGTACCCACAATCTATATTTTGAGCGGAAATAAGTAAAAAAAATCACAATTTTTCATTTAAAAAATCCGATTTTTCTGAAGTAAAGTTTACAATGTATTTGTATAGGCGTGTTTTCGTGATAATCATCTGATCATTGCAAGATAGAAGAATTCTCTTCATACGACATTTCTTTTTACTTTTGACAGTTATTGCATTATCCTCCTAAGGAACTGTTTAACTTGTCTCGGATATCACGGGACGGGTCATTTTCGTTCATCTAATACTTGAAATGTACTTACAAGTTCGACGAATGTTTACTGAACATTACGTCACCCGGGTCGGTCCATCTGATACCGTTATCTAGGGATGACAATGTCATCAGTAAATGCAAACTTCTAAAACAAAAGCTAAAACTCATTCTCATGCGCAACAATAGAACTTATTGTTTGAATTATAAAAGATAGAAAATTAAAATATGACAAAAATTGTCGAGAAAAAGCAAATACCTTACATAATAATTTGATGGTAGGCATCGTTTTGAATGTAAGACTACTATACGCAAAAATGCTCCTGAATAACAAATAGCCGAGTGGTTACAGCATTAAAATCATCTATTTGGCAAGGGCGAGGGGCGGAAGAGACACACCCACGGCATAATTATTTTAAAACATTGTTTTGTCTTTTCTTTTTCTGTATTTTAGTACATATATTTTGTTACAGCTCTACATATAGTTTTGAATTTTTTATTATAAAATATTTGTTTGTTTTTTTTTTATTCTAAGATTTTTTTCCTTTGTTTTCTTTTAATATTAGTATGTTATACATTATTTTCAAACTCCAGCGATTCACATTAACTTGAATTTCAGAATTTCACATTTCGAAATTGAATTACAAAAACATTTTTGTTTCTTCGGCAGTGTCGGTAAATTCATCAACCTCAGAAGCAGTCTCTGTACCTTCGTCGCTATCATCTCTAACGTCACTGTCAGAGTCCATGTCAGAGTCCATGTGGTTAATTGTTCGCTCCGTTTCAGCCTCAACGGCGATGTCACTTTTACAATAGTCCTGTTCAGGCCCCCGCCCATTTGGACTTGAAGAAATCGATGGGCCGCACGATGCTTCTACGCAGAGCTGAAACCAACCGCACACGAGTACTGGTAAACCGCTTAGAGGATCTAAGCCGGCACAGGCATTGCGGTGCGAGTCGGCCCGTCCATGCTTATAAACCCTATTGGTTTCATTGGGCGGCAGGGCGTGAGATGTCATTTCATCTCAATGCCGGGTAAACGTCCCACAAAATTGGAAGCAACGTCTCCAAAATGACCA
Source organism: Lucinisca nassula (assembly GCA_963580285.1). Classification (NCBI taxonomy): domain Eukaryota; kingdom Metazoa; phylum Mollusca; class Bivalvia; order Lucinida; family Lucinidae; genus Lucinisca; species Lucinisca nassula. The sequence continues at coordinate 27,036,323 of OY757012.1, forward strand.
ATACAGTGTTGACGGGGACGTTAAACCTCAAATCAAACAAAACAGTAGTTCTGTTCAGCCTTTTTGACATGCGTTAAACAAGCAGGCCATTCTTTTTCAACAATGCTTCCAATGCCCTCTTCGATCTGAGCCTTGATGTCTGTCATGCGAAGCTGAAAATTTCATTGGCCAATATAACCTTTCGAATTTTCCCCATATCATCTTTTTGGCATTCAGATCAGAATGGTATGGTGAAAGCCGCAGAACCGTGTGCCCGTGGTTTATTTCGTTTGCAAAGTTCCGAAAGATCAGGCTTGAACATTTCTTGCCACAGGCTGCATAAAACTGTATTAAAGGAAAAAAGTACGAAAATTTATTAAAAAAATGAGATTTGAACCTATGACCTTTGGATAACTAGGTTGTTAAACTTTATGTATCTAACCAATGCCGCCACATCGTAGTGCTGCAACGATGTCATATCAGAATAATATACACCGAAGATTTTGTGAATTAAGCGAGATAAAAGTTGGTAACCCCTACATAACGGTTTCCGATGGAATGGTCCATGTGATAAGGTGTTCAGTAAACAGTCATCGGTCTACATAGCATATATAAACAAATACATAATAACTTACAATGCCTTCCCATTTAAAAAGGGATTTTCCCATTTGAATCCCTTTTTGAGGTATAAAGTCCAAATATGACATTGTCATATATCAATTTTGGTCCACTTTTGGTCTGACAGCTTGGATAGAACAGAGGAAATTTCCTCTCTTTAGAAGGGTCATTTTCCGATTTTGACCCTGTTTCATGCCGCACGTTAGAGTGCCCTTTTCAGCTTTTCCTTCATTTTCCGTTGTACACAATACCACATTAAACAGAGGATTTTTCCTCTGTTAATGCTTTGCACAGAGTTAAGAAAGTACTTGCCAAGAGTTTCAACTCTGATCAACAGAGGATTTTTCCTCTGTTCTGATATATACAGTCCAAGCTGGAATATGTTGCACAGAGTCAACTCTGATCAACAGAGGATTTTTCCTCTGTTCTGATACATACAGTCCAAGATGGCAACAGAGGATTTTTCCTCTGTTGAAAGAATATGTTACACAGAGTCAACTCTGATCAACGGAGGATTTTTCCTCTGTTCTGATATATACACTCCAAGCTGGCAACAGAGGATTTTTCCTCTGTTGAAAGAATATGTTGCACAGAGTCAACTCTGATCAACAGAGGATTTTTCCTCTGTTCTGATATATACAGTTTAAGCACAGTGTCAACTCTGATAAACAGAGGATCCTTCCTCTGTTCTGATATATACAGTCCAAGCTGAAAAGAGAGGATTTTTCCTCTGTAAAAAGAATATGTTGCACAGAGTCAACTCTGATCAACAGAGGATTTTTCCTCTGTTCTGATATATACAGTTTAAGCACAGTGTCAACTCTGATAAACAGAGGATTTTTCCTCTGTTCTGATATATACAGTCCAAGCTGAAAAGAGAGGATTTTTCCTCTGTTGAAAGAATATAATGCACAGAGTCAACTCTGATCAACAGAGGATTTTTCCTCTGTTCTGACATATACAGTCAACGCGGGCAACAGAGGATTTTTCCTCTGTTGAAAGAATATGTTGCACAGAGTCAGCTCTGATCAACAGAGGAGTTTTCCTCTGTTCTGATACATACAGTCCAAGCTTGCAACAGAGGATTTTTCCTCTGTTGAAATAATATATTGCACAGAGTCCACTCTGATCAACAGAGCATTTTTCCTTTGTTCTGATATATACAGTCCAATCAGAGTCAACTCTGATCAACATAGGATTTTTCCTCTGTTCTGATATATACAGTCCAAGCTGGAAACAGAGGATTTTTCCTCTGTTGAAAGAATATGTTGCACGGAGTCAACTCTGATCAACAGAGGATTTTTCCACTGTTCTGATATATACAGTCCAAGCTGGCAACAGAGGATTTTTCCTCAGTTGAATGAATATGTTGCACAGAGTCAACTCTGATCAACAGAGGATTTTTCCTCTGTTCTGACATATAGTCAACGCGGGCAACAGAGGATTTTTCCTCTGTTGAAAGAATATGTTGCACGGAGTCAACTCTGATCAACAGAGGATGTTTCCTCTGTTCTGATACATACAGTCCAAGCTGGAAACAGAGGATTTTTCCTCTGTTGAAAGAATATGTTGCACAGAGTTAACTCTGATCAACAGATGATTTTCCTCTGTTCTGATATATACAGTCCAAGCACAGAGTCAACTCTGATCAACAGAGGATTTTTCCTTTTTCCTCTGTTCTGATATATACAGTCCAGGCTGGCAACAGAGGATTTTTCCTCTGTTGAAAGAATATTTGTAGAACCTTGCCCAAGGTTCCGCACATAAAATTCTATTCAAATCAAATTCAGTTCAATAGAGGATTTTTCCCCTGTTCTGACATATACAGTCAACGCGGGCAACAGAGGATTTTTCCTCTGTTGAAAGTATATGTTGTTAAACCTTGCATATGGCTCAGGCCAAGTCAAGGCATGTGGTATAAAAATCGAACGGAGGATTTTTCCGCCAGTGAAAACCGGTGCAAAATCAACTCAGCACAACAGAGGATTTTTCCTCTGTTCTGATATACAGTAAAATTCCGCTATTAAGACCACCAAAACTTGAGACTGATTCTGCTTTAAAAAACTTATTTTGAGATGTAAGTTATTCTATGCTGTATGTTGTCTTCATACAGTGTCCTCTGGTCATGGACCACCTTTCGAACTGTTCAAAAGTGGTCTTACACCACTTTAAAGACCACTTTTGAACAGTCCCAAAGGTGGTTTTAATATAGGAATTTTACTGTATACAGTCCACGCGGGCAACAGAGGATGTTTTTACTCTGTTCTAATGTTATATATCATATGATGGTGTCAGGCAAAATGTATAGGACAGGTATCGCAATCAAGTCCACGGGCAACAGAGGATAGGGCAACAATTTTGGATTCCTCTGTTGAAAGAAAGTTTTGAACCTTACGTATGGCTCAGCCCAAGTCAAGGGATCAGGCATTCCTGCCCAGCCCCGATGGGTGGTTGGGAGAATGGGAATTTAGATTTTGACCATCCAAATCCAAGAAACTTTTCAGAACACTATGTCTACAGCCTTCAGATCATCAAGAGTATTATGTTCGCATGTCATCGATTGAATATTTTCTTCGTGCAGCTCTATAGGCGTATCCTTATCCATAAAGTGCAAACTTATTAGATTAAAAAGATTAAAATTATTAATAGATCTAGTTTACTTATAAATAAAAAAATAAAAATCAAACGAAATGAACTTGGTGATGAATAATTTCTTTCCAGCATCATAGCATAGCAAATAACCACATATAAATAAATGGTGGCATATATTTCTCAATTCAAACAAACAAACATAACGCTGTGTAATGCCCGTGCGATTCATTAAAAATGTTTGTTTATCGGTCTGAGAAAAAAAACAAACAACAATACATTGTATGCTAATATATTTTCGTTTGGTATGGCATGCTACCATAACCTTTCATGTCACCAAACAAAGCTATCTCATGCATCTGGTTCATAGGTTAAATATAAAGGTATCTCTCTGTTGCTCTCTCGGCCTATAGAAACGATTATAGTATAACTGTTCAGAAGACCTGAAAAATCAAAATCAGAAAAATCATCAAATACAATCGGTACATAAAATGAAATATGCAATTTTGTTTAATTGTACGGGAACAGGAGAAGCCTGTGGCCTTCACGACGAATTAGTCGTGTTAAGCGGAAACGTGTCTTCATATGCGTTTGCCCAGAAGAGTTTTTGTAGGTACGCAGGCTGATTTGACTGTTCAGTGGACGGGCATGTCCGAAGACGCATTTCATTTTGTGCATATATTACCTTTGTATGTTTGTTTATTTGAGGTTTAATGTCTCGGTCAGCACTGTATAGGTCATGTTGGAGACGTTGCTTCCAATTCTGTGTGACTTTTATTCCGACATTGAGATGAAATGACATCTCAAGCCCTGTCGCCTAATGAAACCAATAGGGTTTATAAGCATGGACGAGCCGATTCGTGCCGCTTTGCCTGGGCAGGCTATGTTTGTGTTTCTTTCCCTTTGGTGTCTTTGATGGGTGGAGTAAGTTAATTGTATCGATTCCTGATCTTTGCTTTACTTCTACTTTGGATCCTCTAAGCTGTTTACCAGTACTCGTGTGCGGTCGGTTTCAGCTCTGTGTGGAAGCATCATGCAGCCCATATATTTCTTCAAGCGTAACTGGTTGATTCTGACATGAACTCTAGTGAGACAACTGTGAGACGTCGCACAAAGCGATATTCTTGTCCCACAGTAGACTGATATCAGTCGTAGATTTTTGTCCTGGCTTGTGTATCATGACACTCAAACATCTGCTTCACTCGCTAGTTAGTCGCAACAATGGAAAGAAGCACACCCGCCTATTGTGGGATTCGAACCCGGGCCGGTCGGGTTCAAATCCAATGCTCTATCCACTGAGCCAAAGAGTCGACTTCCTGACACCAATCAGGGATTGGTGATAAACCAACTAGGTATGCATATAAACTTGTTTGTTTGATTTGAAGTTTTACGTCCCCGTCAACACTGTAAAGGTCATTTTGGAGACGTTGCTTCCAATTCTGTGGGACTTTTACCCGACATTGAGATGAAATGACATCTCAAGCCCTGCCGCCCAATGAAACCAATAGGGTTTATAAGCATGGACTCGCACCGCATCGCCTGGGCAGGCTAGATCCTCTAAGCGGTTTACCAGTACTCGTGTGAGAGTCAGTTTCAGCTCTGCGTGGAAGCATCATGCAGCCCATCTATTTCTTCAAGCCCCGATGGGCGGAGGCTAATGCATATAAACTACCAAGGTAGAAAATTAAAGGGTTGCAATGCGGTCAGTAACATACCCACCACTTCAAGAGATGGCGAGGAGCAAAAATATTCGGCACGAAGCCATTTTCGGCGCAATAAAGTCCGATCGCGGACGATCCCCAGTCTTAAGAAACAAAAGCCGTAA